>JAVRXN010000009.1:54958712-55498712 GCA_033556935.1 Timema podura
TAATTGCCCAAATTCAATATGATGGTATTTTTTTAAAGAAAATTGTAATTTAAATAATTTACTAGCTTGTATTCTTTTAAATGTAAAAATACAAAATTAGAACAAAACTACAGAAGTGAATAAGGATAAATTAGAGTAGACATATTTTTGTTGTACATGAGCTCATGTATACAGTTTGATCATAATGGCTAAACATGTGTTTCCTTGTATGTTTTATTCCATTCTGTAAAATATGTACGAGTACACGTATTAAGAATGTGCGTGTTGCATTTCACTATATATTATATGTTTTAGTCTTTCTTCATAGCCGCGATGTCCCAGGGCGTCGAAACGCACAGTTTACGAACCCCTGTTTTAGGCCTATAGAAATAATTCAGTAAATCAGACCAGGACTCGAAGCCTAACCCTCCGTGTCACCAGAAAGTTAGATCATACCAGGTTGACGCCTTATTCCGCATACCCACTGAAGTGGGAAAGAATAACTTTCCCATTAAAAGTAGTACACATCGGTGGGCACTCGGAATAAGTATCAGGATCATCAAGTCTGGTTTTATGGTTATAGGGAAGTCGGGATTTGAATCCCGGTAACGTGTAATGAGGGTGGTTTTTTCCTAATGGTTTCCCACTATCCGACCCCACTAATTTATCTAAATTTTATCTTCCTCGTCCCCGACACATTAGCGTAATTAAAATTCGTAAAGTAAGAACAGTTAGTAAGACGCAATAGATAAAAAAAATATTACAAAAGAGGAGTTGTAGAAAGCTAAAATAAAATAGATTTCATAATCATACAAGTAGATACTTGACTTTAAGGCCGGTACAAACAGAACGCTAAGCTAAGATTTGCTCTGCTAACGCTTTAGAAAAATAGCGGACCATATGTTTAAATGTGTTGTTTCACACAGAAAAATAAACTAAGCTATTCTAAGCTAAGCTATGCCTTACTACGCCACAATATGTTTTTTCCGATTGCTGGCCGGATAATTTTTCCATCTTTCATATTGAGCCTTCTTAAGTTGGGCATGTGCAAAACGCAACTTGGGCTCCGTGTTGAACAAACGCAGTGCTGGTTTGGTGAAAATAAAGAAGTGTTGAGTTTTGTTCTCAGTTTGTTTCACATGTATTTATGTAACATTCTAATTAGGGATTATATTTAATAAGTGTTTTTATATTAAAATGTAAACGTTAATTGAACAAGTCATACCTCCACCTCCTAAATTGTCTTCATCTTACAAAGCAACCGCTAACAGCAGCATCTTATCTTCCTCAGTACTATCATCTGAGCTATAGCAAGACAATTTGGGGAACGCCATCATAACTAAACTTCACTGGAGCAGACCAGACAGAACGAGACATAACTAAATTCGGTAGGGAAAAGAAGGACCATGGCTTGGCTTGGCTTGGCTTAGCTTAGCAATGAGTGTGAAACCAAAGTGACAAAGTCTTAGCACAGCACAGCATAGCTTAGCTTAGCTTAGCATTCTGTGTGTATCGGTTTTAGAACCCAATGATCTTGGGTTCAAACCCAACCGAGCTCAACGGATTTTTCTTGGTCGATAAAAATCCGTAGCACAACTTCCTTCAGAGAGGAAGTAAATGTTTCTTTCCTCATCCCTACATCTTTAGGGTAAATATCATATATGCGTTTAGCCTGAACTTAGGGTAAAACGTGGTGATTAAAAAAAGCTATAAAATAAAGATAATAGTTTAGTAATATGTTATCAATGTTGGCCTTAAAAAAATATATGTTCATATTTTCTAAAAAGCACTTTTTGTGAAAACTGGATTGTAGCTCATGAAGGATGTGTGAGGAGGAAGGGTGGCTCACTGAGATAGGGAGGGTTGTTGGCTTTAATCTTTCGAGCCCTAGCTGGGTGTAATGGAGGTGGATTTTCATAAGTGGTTTCGCGCTCTCCCACCGAGAAAAAGTGGATACATTTTCTCTGAACTATACCTTCCTCATACATACCTTTTGGTGAAAAATTTGGAGCCCAATCGTAAGACGTTCTTCATAAAATATATTTAAATATTGAATATTTAGATTTTTCTAAAAAAAAATTGAGTATATGTTGATGTTAAATTGACTTGTGCTCATTTTCCACGCGTGCTATGAATTGTTTGAGAGTACATCAAGAGAGAAAGAGGGGGAAGGGGGGTTTCGTGCTTGATGCCATCAAACCCGATAAGTCTATTAGTGGTAATCATTGAATTAACAACACAATGAGGGAAAACCTGTGTTTTCGGTCAAGTGCTGTGTTTTCACCGGGACCACGAGTAGTTGGTTACATATTGATTACAATTTACCAATCATTTCGTCCAAGATGGACGGACGACTAAACTCAAATCAATTTTTGAACAAAGCCCAAATACCATGTCGTTATATGTGTGTGGGATCGAAGAATTGTGATGTGATTTTGCTTTAACAACAAAATACTAATCAATCTGAGTGTAATTATTTTATGTTAAAAAATAAAAATAAAACGGATGAGTAAAAGCGTATTCGAATAAAATGTCAAAGAGACAAAAATAGCAATTTTACAAAAGTCCATATTAAATCTTTCCAGCACACTCCCAATAATTACGTCCAATATTGTCGCATTGTATTAAATTGTACACTCGTTCTAAATTGTAACAATTCAATGACGCGTTGCCTCATTGGCTTTCGTTAGACTATATGTTTTGTTCTATTTTAAATTCACACTATTTTAGTAGTATTATTATTTAAATATAAATAGTCATTAATTTGGTATGACAATAAAAATCTATTAACTATTTTCTTAATAGCCGATCATAATCAACGTGATATCTGTAACTTTTTTACAGCGTTAATCGAATAAAAATGTATGAGTGCTTATTTTTTATTTTTTACTTTACGTATAGTGATGAAAGATTTTCCCAGTGGTGGCTTGCTGTGAAGGAGTTGAGTCTATTATGTATACAGCGAATAGTGTGTTCAGGGACGAGTGGGGATATTGGGGTCTCATGGGACACGGGGGATAGAGGGGCGGAAAATATTTATAGCAAATACTCGGTACAACCTTATTTTAACTAGCACATTGATGATAAAAATATTGAAGTTTGAACATAACGAGTCTACAAAGGCTCGCATTTATTCGTTTCTTTAATACTACTGATACTACAACCACCATTACCACTAGCACTTATAATAACAATAATATTAATAGTAATAATACAAATTCGTAATCTTCCAAGATGGACAATTTTCCGTGTCACATCACTACCTACTCCCCGCCCGGCCTAACCATATATTTTCATTCTAATTAGATACAGTATAGGAAGGTAGAAATGAGAGGATATAAAACCCCACTACGCGTGGAGGGAGATTGGTAAGATATTTAGGAAAATACACCTGGCCGGAATTTGAAACCCAAAACCTCTCCTTCACGAGAAAAACCAGACAAGACTGCAGCATTTATCAGCGTGTCCGTAGTTGCGTGGGGAGTTTTTATTGTTAGAACTGTTTGAAAATTACAGATGTATACATTTTAAAATTCAAAACTAGAATATGTCACATAACTTTCGCTTCAGCAAAAAGGAGAATAAAGAAAACTGGAGGTCGCACATGAGCTTAAGATAATAAAATAAAGTATTCCCGGAACGATGAGAGTAACTGTCGCTGTTTCTGTTTTTAACTTATGATTTAAAAATAAGACGCTCTTTTTTCCTATTACTTTTCATCTAAAGTAGTGCTCAATTTTGTTTTTGATGGAACTGTAAAAGATATTAATCTCGCTCTCTGAATATAAATGAAATGTATAGTATAAAATTAAATTACATTTGAAGCCTTTTCTTATAAATAATGGCAAGTTATGGATATTATAATTAGTGCTATTACTATAACACGTCTTGTGTTTGTTCTGAATATTTAGGTGATTATTAAGACTCGTTCTTTAGAAATGTGTAGAAACACTAAAAGAGATTTAAAAAAAATTAAATTCAAATCACAGCAATTTGTAAGCGTCTTTTGATGCTGAGTCATGTTGGTTCAGTTAATCTTACTAGCTTATTACTTATGTAAATAATTCGTTCCTTCTACTATCTAGAATTTGTTGCGAATAGTGAGTCTATTTCCCTTTAATTACGAACACTCGTTCGCATCGCAAAGGAAATGTTTCTTTGAAGATAAAACAAACGTCATCTACTTCCAGCTTTGCCAACTGTACGATCTGGATATTACTTGTATTATATTTATCCCCCTCCACAATCATAAGATTCAATATAGGGATATTACAATAAAAGTTATATCCTGAAGCTTGGTTATAAAGTACAGTCAATTTTTTTTTTATGGGCAGAGCCTTTTAGAGAGTACGAACATATTGTTTTGTAGTCTACATCGATAGCATTCTAAAATAATAATTATTAATGTTATTTTATAGGCAATTCATTAATAAGATCTGTCCCAGAGTTATAGTAGTGCAAATCACATGATCTGACGCATGAATACGTGAAAGTAGATATGATAACTCTCAAAACTGTTAGATAAGGCTCTTCATGTGAAAATTTGACTGTAACAATACAAACCATTAGTCATTAGTCTTACTAATATTCACAAAGGAATTGGTGTTTGTCTGTTACTATTTCAGGCCTAAACCCTAAACCTATTGTGCTGAAATTTCGCATTTACTTAACTCGAACTTCCTGTTAACATAGAGGATAATTAAAATTTACATTCGCCATTTTGTTTTTAAGATGACGGCTTTAAAAAACACTACATCTTGGCCTTTTTATCAGCTTCTGATTTTTATTGGACCAACTTTGAAAAGTTCGTAGGAATAGATACGTATTATAACATACATCCCGTGAAGATAACGAGTAGTTAGCAAGTTTTTTAGAAAAAATAGGTCGATTATCAATGTGGTTGATGCGTAGTGATTAATAATACACGTTTTAGATGGTGATAAGTGATAACCCAACCATCTTTCCTTCAAGAGACTCTGGTTTGGATACCGGTGAGGTAGTGTAGTTGAGATAGATTTTGATTGTATAATATAACTCGCTTTGCTCGTTGGGGCTCCACCCCTAAACCCCCAGTGTGTTTTCTTTGCAAGTGGATGTAAACTAATGTAATTCCAACGTTGTTTGGAAATTTAAAAATGTGTGGAAAATGTGAAAAATTTACCTAAAATCAAAAAATCTAGCTCTATCCAAGGTATAACCTATGGAAATACGACAAAAAGTAATAGGACTAAGCTTGGGGATTTTGACAAATCCGTAGCTGTTCGTGCAATCCGTTTTTTGATAGGTCTTACCGTTTAGCCACAAGAAACCTCCAAAGATAGGTCCGCACCTACTTTAAAATTGCTCCGCCATTTTGAATTTTTTTGGGGGGCTGAAAGTTAAATTTTTTTTTTTTTGGAATTTTTACGTCGGTTACAGGCTAGAAGCTAGAAGTATGCCAAATTTAAAGTTTCTAGCCATCTGGAAGTGGGTAAACATTAAAGTCAATGAGTGAGTGAGTCATCCATGTGGCTTTATAGTAATATAATTGGGGACCCACCCGCTAGTACCACCACTGGTGAGTTAAGTGCCTTTTTTTATTTTACAAATAATATAAGAGCATGTTGCACAAATAACTGATTCTTCAATTACTGGATTGTTAATCAACTTGATCCTAGATCAAGTAAAGTTTGGGCTGCAACAAAGTCAATTGGGATCAAAGATCTCCGGTCACAATACCACAGATATCAATTGATTAAGTAAAACAAACATGATAGCACTGTAAAATGTACCCTCCCTAACAAGATTAAGGAAAAAACAGGAGGTCCAAAGAAAACATAAATATATAAAGGGGCAAATAAAAAGGGGGGCAATAGGAGCAAGTGCAAGGAGTTCTTTGTTTTGATTGTCTGTGTCCAAACATTCAAAACACAGACCCCGCAACTCCCACCCGTTGCGGAAGATTAAATAAGAGAACTGTCTGTCCCAAGAGATCTTTTAAAGAATGAAAATTAATTCCTGAAATAGTTTATAAAAAAAATTATACAAAACATAGAATAAAACAAAATACCTAGGGTTTGGTGGATTAAAATTACAATAAGGGCAAAAAAATATAGTTTCAAGTCGATATTTATTTAACAGGGATTGAACCCTTTAAGACAATAAATAATTATATAATATAACAAAATTTGATGTTTATGAAATATCTAAGACATTATCTACGTATGTAAGTTATATATATATATAATATATTTTTAGAGAAAGCCTAAAACGATTTATATTATTGAAAACATCAATTATTTAATTACATTGCCATCATCAAAAACTAACCACAAGCGAGATAAGGCGTTAGCTAACAAAAGAAAAACAACAATCTATGAAATAAGTTGTGAGTTCAAAAGGTAACAAGAGGCAAAATTTATGAATCAAATTAGTTATTCATAACTGGATGCTTATCAAAATATATTCTTCCTTAATATTCAGACAAACAAATAAAAACCTTATACCAATTTCCCGTAATATAATTAATTACAAAGGTTAATGTTGAAAGTCAAAGATAAAGAGCAATCAATTATCTTTAGTAAAATTTGATGTCCCCGTGGTTATATACAAATTATAATATCCAAATAAACAGAATAATACAAAATATATGAGATTTAAGATCGATTCTATTGTCGATAACAAAAATCGTTAATATCCTAAGTTTATAGTCGATCGTGTTTTATGAACTTGCAAAAGATCGATCATCGATATAAATGTCTCGGTCGTGCAACAAATTATTTTAGAAAAGATGACTAGCGTATTTTCAATTATAACATTAGAAACAAAATGGCCGAAAAAGAATTTTGACTAAGAAAACATTTACAAAAAAAAAAAAGAAATATTAACGAATGCCGAAAAGTAAATTTTGGTCTTACATTTTATAATAATAGAAGCTAGTGCTTCTCCTGCTCTCAATACGATCAAGTCCAAGAGTGGCGGCTGGATGCCCTCCCGCCACTATTTATATGATACAACCCAGAGAAAGGAAAGACAGGAAACAAGTTGGGAAAGAACATATGGAACACTGTGGAACAAACTCGCGCATGACACAGTAGCTTCCAAACAGTCTTTTTTGGGCTTCTAGATAACCCAGAACATAGTAAAAGTGAAGTGTCTTTGTTGCTTGAGCTCTTAGCAAATCAAGTTCTTTGGCACAATTTCACATAGACAGACGATCAGTCTCAGTTAGTCCGCTTGGTGCGTGTTGTCGTGATACACAATGCTGTGCTGGTGTTCTCTATCGGCGCTAGATTGTGGTGCAATGGGGTAAGTAACCAGTCTCTGTCCACTTTATTGTAGCCCAATGCTACAAAAAAAACACTGGATTTGGAAAATCTTTTGTGAAATGACATATGTTTATACATAAACTTGGCTATAATATTTAGGCCTACACTTTATGTCTCTGATAGCCTAGACTGCCTCATATTAATATATTGGTTTCAATAAATTTCAATTTCGGGCATGTTCCTTAAGAAAAAATTTTAAATAATGTTGTGTGATAGCGATAAATATACACTATAATATCAAATCAGTTTAACCCTCAAATCAATTTTTTATTCCTCCATGGAAGAGATAATTTCTTTTCCTATACCTGCTTTAGATCCTACCCATTCTATCTAACTCTATCAATTAATTTTTTAAATCATCTAAAGACGCCATAATTGACACTAATATCTTTAAAAAATAAAGTCTAAAACAAAATAAATCTATAAAACACAGACTTTAAGTTAATTAATCACTTAAATAAGAATGCAAATACTAATCGAGTTATTAAGCTTATAGGTTATGTCTTTCATTAACAAGAAGGTAGGAGAATCAAACAGTTGATGGTAGAGAATTGGATGGATAGATTGATCGACAATCACGTCCTAATTGTTAATGGTGCAACTGAATATTAGTTTTGAAATACTGATTGTAGATCAAATTACATCTGATCTTTGATCAGTCACTGATTATTGTTTGTGCAGCTGGCCCTAAGCTGGGGAAAAATACAGTCTATTTGCAGGTGCACTTATTATCGCTTTGAGACTAGGGTGATGGAAACCTTGTCTGATTCAGTCTAATTGAAATTATTTCTAGTTTAGTTATAAAGTTAGGCTCGTATTCCTAGTCTAACAAATAGATTCGTTCCTAGCAACGTACCGTATGTTACCCTGTGGTTTCATTTCCACAAAACCTAACTTCCGGTGAACGTCGCCAGAGTTTGAATACGTTGCGGTATTTGAATGGGAACTGTGAAACATTCCGACAACAGTTATGAGCTGTGTTAGTTTCCGTATTTATTGTTATATTTGCGTTGCGGTTAAGTTTTCACATATGGCAAACACGCCATAATCATTAAACCTTTTTAATTTTGATGCTGAAACGTATTGTTTTAATTTTAAAATATTGTGACACCTTTTATGCATTTGTTTTAAAATTAATGAATTATATAAAGGTTCTTTGAAATGCAAGCCTTTATTTCAAAATCAAACACAGAAATAGTATCTGTACAGTAATAATTTTATGTGCGAAGAGATGGAGGATTTATATGATACAATACGTCATTTCTATTGTTCGAGTACAATACATTTAAATATCATCAATTATGACAATAAAACCCTACATCACATTATGTAAAGGTTGTGTTTTTTACTGCACCAACTCCAATACAATTGAAGAGAAATTAGTCTAATACTATGACATATGTGATAAGTTTTATTTCATTAGTATATTTATAGATATAATATTGGAAGTTACAGATTATAAAAGAATGCTATATTGTAAGGTGTAGTAACGATATTTTTATTGAAAAAAGTCTGCATTTTAAATCGGTAAAGCGCGTGTCTACTAAGCTAAGAATCCCTTATTTGTTTCTCGTACGACCAAAAAATGTATAAGTGGTGAAATTAGGCGTTTACAAGAACAAAGTGATGTGTTTATTCAACAATTAAGTACTTTTTACTGGTATTAGTACTCAATATATATATATAGGCATAGGGCCTATTCATTTATATACACACATAGGGCATATATATATATATATATAACTCTATGGCGTCAGCCCACAATTGAGCCTTACTGTCCAAGTATCCGCCATCTCTTGGCGAATATAGTGCCAACTTATGAGGATAGAGGTGACATGGGCTCAGCACAAGGAACCCTCTGGCTGTTAATCTCAGTTTTTTAAACCATATTCGCTACGTTTTTATTCAAGAAGCTCCTCGTTTATCCTCCCGAGGCTATATGCATTATTAATTAAGGTAATGAAATAAGAATGAGGAAGGTAAAATTTTACAGAAAGTCTACCCGCATTTGTGTGGAGAAAGAAAGTGGGATTTTTTTTAAGGAAAAAACATCTTCAATGTACTCAATCGGGATTTTAACCCCAAACTTCCCGTCACACGTTATCCAATTCATCACGAGAGTGACGCGTTAGACCATTATCTTCAAAACCCTGGGTCATGACTCGAATGAGGGTCGCAAGAATGTTCCTAAGGGTCACGGGATATCTCGAAATGTTTATTTCAAACTTTATGAAATATTTATTTACAAACACTTCAACAAGTTGGGAAATTATTAAAATTACAAACACTTCATCAAACTGGGACTTTTGAAGAACTACTGAAATACTGACAATGTTGACAATGACACTGTTGAAACAATGTTTTGGAACTTTCCTCTACTTGGAATGTTGGTCCCAGGTCAAGGACAATCCCATTCTCAGTGGGGAAGTTGAAAAGGCTCTTTTACCTCTTCTGATAGTATATCTTACCTCTGTGAACAAGAATTCTCGGATCCTGTAAAGATCAAGATCCTCAGAATGATTTGCGGTGTACTTTTCCCATCAACATATAAATCAAACTCCATGAGTTCCCCTACAAAATGAAGCGGCATTATGATTGTCACTGAAAATATAATATGTTTTTGTCACCAATTATTTCACGGGAACATATTATGTAGTTTTATATTTGTAAGATTATAAAGCTACTGAAATTGATTCAATTTAGCTGGTAATATTTATCGATACAAAATAACAACTCAAAAGAACTATCTCCAAGAATGAAACAGCATTATTGTATCCAATGAAATAGTCTTTCTGGTAACTTCGGTCGGGTGGAAAATGATGAGAGTAAACCCATTGTTTTAGCAGTTTGTATGGGAAACTTTTTTTTGGCCACCTTAAAGAATATTTTAACAAAGTAACATTTTCAATAAAAATTTTGCTTTTCCTTTTGTTTGATTTTAAAGTTATTGAAATGATTAGGATTTTGCTTTTTGAATGAATTAAATAAAACTTATTTAATTAACACATAAGAAAATAATAAGAAATATAAAATACAAGTAGTGACCCTTTGGGTCACCAGGCTGTCGCGATCAAAAAAGTTTGGAAACACTGCATTAGACCATAGGCCAGCGTTGCGTGATAGAACTAAGTCAAAGATTATTTCCTTGTTCATTTTCTTATTAGATTTCCCAGAGATTCATATAATTACAAAAAACATGTAAAATTTACAGGAAATATACTCACATTTGGGTGTGGAACAAATTGGGAAAACAATTTAAAAAATCCCAGTACACTCGACTAGGATTCGAACCTTGAACTACCCGCCTCAAGTAGCACCAGACTAGAAAAGAAGGACTTTTTATCGATCCGCGTACCCACTGGTGTGGGTTGTTTGCAAGTTAAATTCCTGAAGTGAATAAAACTAGGTTATAAAGTATCTAATCAAGAAAATTGGTGAACTAAAAATTATCTTCCCAGCCTCTTTAATTAATTTATTATTATTATTATTATTATTTATTTAGCACCGCGTCTTAATACCCGTTCGGTTTATATGCTTAAGTACTAATTACGCTAATGGATTAGGAATGGGGAAGGATGAATTTAGAGGAAGTTAACCCGCATTTGCGTGGATGGAGAGTGGAAAACCATTTAGGAAAAACCACCACCAGTTCACCCGACCGAGATTCGAATCTCGATCTCCCCGTCCTCGGCAGTCGAGCTCAACACAACTAGCGCGTTAGTTAACTACGCCACCTAGGTGGGTCCTTTCGCATTAGAATATTTTTTTTTTCATAATCAGGGCCGTTCATTAGGCAAACTCAGGCAGACGCCTAGGGCATTATAACAAATTGTATTTTTTTTAATGATTAAAATACCAATTACTAAAAATTGTGCTGATATTACGTCATCGGACGGCCAGTGTTTCCCGTAAACCTCCACGAGAGCACATGGCCGGCTCACGGAGGGTTTTCTCCCGTGGAAAAAAAAAATAGTTCGGGTGGTTGACGTGGGGACATAACATGATGTATGTAAAGAGTCAGTGTTGTTTCGTGAAGTGAAGAAGGTGAACCGACCTCCCCCCCTCCCCCCCCCCCGACTGGTGGTACGATTTGAAAGAAAATAGTACAGTAAAAATGTAAATGTAATCAGTAATTTTGTAATACAGTGAAATAAAATAATGCCTTACAACATTTTGTTTGTACAAAGTTTAAACTAAATAAACTAGTAGTGATTATTTTTAAATAAAGAATTTAAAAAAAAAATAGTTGATCTAATAGCAAGAATATATTCGTGATGACCATCTAGTGAAAAGTGAACTTTTGATGAAAACTTAGAACGATTAGAACTGGGTACCAAGCCCACGCATTTATTGCTTTATATTTTGTTCCAGCCAAGTTTACCATGGTCAATTCTAAAGCGATGGGGACGGAGGTAGGTTAAAACGGCCATTTTAACCAGCGCATAAAGCTAGTAATGGAATCAAGGCATTGGAATTTCCCATTACTTTAGCAACATTTATTTATGACTTGACTACCAACGCGTATCTATTTGTTAGTTTTTTGGATATTGTTATTCTACTTTAACGATATTTAAAGTTAAAACACATCTTACATTATTTCTGAAGATTATAGTTTTCATCCTTTACCTGCTTTGTAAGTAATTTAGATATATTAATATTTTATTTTCAGTGACGTAGCAACATCTAGGAGCGCCAGTGCGAGTCAATTTTACGCACCCTAGAATGGGCAATTTTTATTTCTATGATTCTTACTTTATTTTTTTAAAACAGGAACATAGGTATTGAACAATTACTTATTTTAATTCTCACTAAAAAGTACCAGGACAATAATATACAGTATAAAGGATATATAGAGGATGAGGGGTACAGAATACAAATGGGGCTCAAATTTTAAATATCGCCTAAGGTGTGAGAAAACCTTGAGACAACCCTGTTCATAATTTTTTTTTTATGTATTTATGTTAGGTTTGACCTTGATTGGATTCAACCGTTGATAAGTTACAATTTTAATAGTAAACACTAACTATTCTCTTGTCTGATTTGCCGGTCACAGCAAAGTTCAGGATTCAAATCGTGGATGGGTCGTCTGAGGTTGTTTTTAGGTTCCCAATGTAACTCCAGTACAAATACAAAATCTACCTCATCCTTAGTCCATTAGTGGGTGGCACGGTCAGATAGTAGAACTAAAAGCACGACGAATAAGAAAATATAGTAGTATTAAATAAATATCATTATTGTGACAAATAGCCCTATATTTACACTCTCTGGTAGAGTAGTTTCCCACGCTCGCGGAGTGTTGGTGGGGAATGAGTTACTGTTCATCATATAACACTGTCAACAAATGGTTTTAAATGGGAGGCACGTAATGAAGACTAATGTAAGTGTTTGTTCAGCAGGGATGGCGGTGGGACCATGAGCCGTGGTCCTAGTACGAGCCCACTGTGTGCCGAGATGGGCCAGGAGGAGCCATGAGACTCAGCTGGTGCTGCTGGAGTACCCTGCTCTTACCAGCAGGTACAGTGACACCACTCTTAGTGGGGGTAGAGTGACACTGCTCTTAGTGGGGGTAGAGTGACACCGCTCTTAGTGGGTGTAGAGTGACACCACTCTTAGTGGGTGTAGAGTGACACCGCTCTTAGTGGGTGTAGAGTGACACTGTTCTTGTTGGGGGTAGAGTGACACCGTTCTTAGTGGGGTAGAATGACACTGCTCTTAGTGGGGGTAGAGTGACACTGCTCTTAATGGGGGTAGAGTGACACCGCTCTTAGTGGGGGTAGAGTGACACCGTTCTTGTTGGGGGTAGAGTGACACCGTTCTTGTTGGGGGTAGAGTGACACCGTTCTTAGTGGGGTAGAGTGACACTGCTCTTAGTGGGGGTAGAGTGACACTGCTCTTAGTGGGGGTAGAGCAACACTGCTCTTAGTAGGTGTAGTGACACCGCTCTTAGTGGGGGTAGAGTGACACTGTTCTTGTTGGGGGTAGAGTGACACCGTTCTTAGTGGGGTAGAATGACACTGCTCTTAGTGGGGGTAGAGTAACACTGCTCTTAATGGGGGTAGAGTGACACCGCTCTTAGTGGGGGTAGAGTGACACCGTTCTTGTTGGGGGTAGAGTGACACCGTTCTTGTTGGGGGTAGAGTGACACCGTTCTTGTTGGGGGTAGAGTGATACCGTTCTTGTTGGGGGTAGAGTGACACGCTCTTAGTGGGGGTAGAGTGACACCGTTCTTGTTGGGGGTAGAGTGACACCGTTCTTGTTGGGGGTAGAGTGACACCGTTCTTGTTGGGGGTAGAGTGACACCGTTCTTGTTGGGGGTAGAGTGACACCGTTCTTGTTGGGGGTAGAGTGATACCGTTCTTAGTGGGGTAGAATGACACTGCTCTTAGTGGGGGTAGAGTAACACCGTTTTTAGTAGGGGTAGAGTGACACTGCTCTTAGTGGGGTAGGGTGACACTGCTCTTAGTGGGGGGTAGAGCGACACTGATCTTAGTGGGGTAGAGTGACACTGCTCTTAGTGGGGTTGAGTGACACTGCTCTTACCGGCAGATACAGTGATACTGCTATTACCGGCAGATACAGTGATACTACTATTACCGACAGATACAGTGACACTGCTACTACCAGCAGGTACAGTGAAATTGCTATTACCGGTAGGTACACTGAGACTGCTATTACTGGTAGGTACAGTGATACTGCTATTACCGGCAGATACAGTGATACTACTATTACGACAGATACAGTGACACTGCTACTACCAGCAGGTACAGTGAAATTGCTATTACCGGTAGGTACACTGAGACTGCTATTACTGGCAGGTACAGTGATACTGCTATTACCGGCAGATACAGTGATACTACTATTACCGACAGATACAGTGACACTGCTACTACCAGCAGGTACAGTGAAATTGCTATTACCGGTAGGTACACTGAGACTGCTATTACCGGCAGGTACAGTGAGACTGCTATTACCGGTAGGTATAAGACACTGCTCTTAGTGGTAGGTACAGTAACATCCCGTTCTTAAAATATATTTCCAAACACAAGTATTATTTAAGACAAATGTGAACCACCTCTTAATTTCTAGGGCCTGTTCCATTTTCACAAAATATTTCAAACTATGGAGCAACAAATTTTGTATTATGAATAAATATTACCGGTAGTAAATACATAATATAAACAAAATATATCAGTATAAAACATGTTTCAGTTTATATTCCTTTTAAAACCTATAATTAGCTTACAAATAACTAAATATATTTAACGCCTCATAATTCAAAAAAATATCTAATTTACACGTAAAATAGTGATAAATTGTTAGTTTTGGTCAACATTTTGATATTCTGACTTATAATAGTAGGCCTACGTTTAGTTTCAGGCTGTATTAAAATCCACAGTGAGCCTTAATTTGCCCTTGGGTTGAGGGTATCCCATAATTACTATACAACCCATAGTAACCTTTATAAGGAGTTGCTTTTTTTTTTTTCATAAAGCTGCATCTAGACTTAGTTTTACTTTCTCATTTCCAAATCACTCTGATTGGAATCTGTGAGGAAGTTTTTTTGTTTCTGTAAATTCGACCAAACACACACAAACCAATAATCTGCATGCTCCAGTGTTTATCCTCTCTCTTTAATCCATACTGTATCGATCGGTTTGTTGTATGTTCGAGCGAGGCACAGGAAGATGGCCAAAGTAAAACGTTTTAAGTGCCACTAAGCACAAACTATCTTTTTTTTTTTACAACGAAACAGTTGACAATATCAGCCTTTTCTAACAAACGTAGTTTGGAACTCAATGTTCCATGGCGTCAGCCGGCAAGCGGGCTATACGGACCAAGTGGCAGCCACATGTTGGAGAATATAGTGTAAACCTTTGTGGATAGAGGGTGTCATGTGGTCAGCACAACAAACTCTTTGGCCGTTTTTCTCAATGTTATAGACCGGAGCCACTACTTATTTTATTCAACTATCTCCTCATTTGTCCTCACGATGCTGAGTTTGGCCCCGTTCTAGACCCACTTAATAGCAGAAAAATCTGGCAACACCGTGGATCCAACCCGGGTCCTCTGAATCTATATCCAAGAACTTTGACCACTCTACCACAGAGGTGGTTCATAAATGTTCTTAGCAGGTTAAAATGATAATAGTGGACTAAGGACCTACTACCATGAGCGATTTTAACAGCTACTCTGCGATAACTTATGTTAAATGTTTGTGTTTCCACAATCACGAGCGACTGCCTCTCATGGTCGCATGTCCTCGCGACTCTTACTATCGCGGTCAGTTTATAGTCAATGTTTTCCCACGGATGTCGGAAACACGAGCGATCATTTCGAAAGAGAACCACATGTTACCAGTAAAAGTTAACTATTTCAATACTTTAAATATTCATTTAAGTGAAAAATAACAATCTAAAAAGGGAAATCCAACTAGTGTCCTATTTGTCATTTTTCGGTTAATTTTTACCACCACGTCTCACTACACGTTCGTGTTATATGCATATTTACTAATTACGCTAGTGTATTAGCGTGAAAGGAGATACATTTTGAGGAAGTTTACCCACATTTACGTGAAGGTAGAATGATAAACTATTAAGCAAAAATCTCCCTCAGTACACCCGACTGGGCTTTGAAGCCCGGTCTCCTAGTAGTTGGCAGTTGTGGGTAGTTATGATAGTGACGCAATAGACAAGTCAGCCATTGAAGCGTGTTTTAGTGTATTTCATTCAATTATTAGGGAAAATCCTGTTGACAATCCACATGTATCAGTTTGTGGAACACACGATTTTTATTTTTAAATAATGTAAGCTCAACAACCTTTTGAAATCTTTGATGTTTATTGATGTATTCGAAATATTTGATTAATACAAACGGAGTTTGTTAAATTACGTGTAAATCTATCCTTTTACTTATATTGTGTAAATGAAAGTTTGAACTCAAGACCAGAGACAAACATTTAATCTCAAAGAGGTTCTTTCTACATGCAGTGGGTAATGGGCAAGTTCTAACGAAATGCCAGTCACTTTTTTGTTTTACATTGAATCCTTCTTGAAGCATTTTAAACACATAGTGCTGTAGCTGTTATTAGTTTTTATATATTTCAATAATTCTTGTTGTGTATAAAACAAACGGGTAGTAAGACGCGGTGCTAAGGGGGGGAGCCTTATATAGGCATTTAGGAATCTAAAAAAGATACATTATAAATACTACTTTAAGTTTGAACTCCCCAGTCCACAAACAACAAGCTCAATATGTAACAATGAAAGAGCAAGTATTTGCTCCTCAAAGTCAATTTTATTACATAATTTAGAAAATTAAAAACAGAGACCGATTATCGGCATCGCGGCACTGTAGAGCTGCTATTGACAGCTTAGCAGCACTGCTCAATCGCGCTGAAATAAACGCTTGTGGAAATAGGGCTCATTATTTTGGTTTGGATTGTACTCGGCGTATTGTAGAGTGTGTTTGCTAATCACGAACGTAGGGATACATAATATATAAGACACACTGTTTGTATATTTTTCTATTGTTTGACGATTATTATTAATCATAAACTTCATTTTCATTCCTCTATGTTATATCTTTGAATAGTGCTCCTTTTATCTAGGTTCTCTATGCCTCGAAATTGAAGTGTTTGTTTTTGTTTTGTGTTTTTGATTATTATTGTTGAGGTTTAGACTGTTTGTTTGGTTTTTCATATACTACCTTAACCTTCTCCACTCTTGGAGGCAACAAGACCATACTTGGACCACTCTAGGTCTATTATTTTCCCGCCAAGTGTCGTTGGCGCGGTTTTTTCTAGCTTTTGTGGATTTAATTGTGCCGTGCACGGAGACTCGACCGAGACAGAAGTGAAAAGGTTCCGTGAACCTTCACCCGGAAGTGGTCTAGTTTTTATTCGTGTGCGTTACTGAAGAGGATTGTGCCAAGACACTACTAGTCAGACCACATAAAGTGAAGGTGAGTTGCCTCTATCCATTTCCATTCCACCATACAGTCCGTTTGTCCGTGTTCGTAACACTGGTCCTCCAGAGGCTTCTTTTAGTTTTCATTCATTGTAAATTACACTACACAGACTATTAAGGAGAAACAGAATAATTATATTTAGCACAGACCCTACATCACATGGCAACGAACTGTCAAGTACTGTGTGACAAAAAAGGCAATTATCATGGTCACATGACCTATAAAACCATCTCACTTCAGAAAAAAGAAACAGAATCGAAACATGAATAAACTTATTCACTGTACTGATATACTTCAATCATAAATGTCATGCTTTTATCAAAAAACTAAAGGAATTGTATGACAACATTTGCAAGGTGGCACTTAGTATCGTTTTGTTCCAGTCCCCATCATATAAGCTTGTTGAGAGCCAAGCTGATATACAGTCCAATTTTAATATTAAGAACCTGATCTAACAGCTATATAAAGCTACTATATCTTCTTTCCCTTATTAATACGTAAAGTCATGTGACCTTTAACCTTCACTAATTGATAAATATTATAAATACCTATAAAATAGCATTAATAATAATAGCGAAATGTTATCAATGTTGACAGCAAAAGAATAAGTTTGTATTTTCTACAAGGCCTTTCCTATGAAAATTGGACGGCAGAATCTCGCTATTGTGACGTATCGGTGGTGACGATGGTAGTGACGATGGTGGTGACGACGGAGACGAAGCTCTCCAAATAATTTCGCAGTAATTAAACTTTGCCTCGGGTTCAAATTAAAATGTGTAGTTATTATAGAGTTGGACGAGCAGAACGAGGAGGAGGAGGGGGAGAAAATGAGAGAAGAGGGGAGAAGGGAGTGTGTCTAATTCGTGTCGGACAAGAAGATTCGACGTCGAACAAATGTGTCGCCCGAAGGCGAGTTTAATACAGCAGAAACGAAAGGAGTTTTTTGGAGGGAGGAAACAGTTTATTCGGAGCTATTTAACAAAAGAAATTAGGAGGAACGAGGAAAGAAATGTTTCTTTTCATTGTCTTGGACGTGGAAGACAATTTGTTTGTGCAGTCGAGTGAATTAGTTTAATTCCCATGCAATCAATGTATCGTAAGATGGGAACAAATTGCCATTAAAATCTCTGTTACATAAAATATTCCGTTGAGTCATTATAATCTCGTTACTATTCTGTTAGATTGTTCTCTAGATACTTTATTTAATTATCATCTTTAGAATCAAACTTTTAAGGTGGGGCGGAAAGGGACGCGAGTTAAGGGTACTGCACGAGATAACACTAAGAAGAGTTGCAGACGTTTATAAATCCCGGATTATTTATGAAGGTGTTTAAAAAATTGTAATATGATTTTCACCAAAATGTAGCCGAATGTTTCGACCATTAAAAAAAGGTTTAAATTTAAATATTAAATTATTTTTAAGTATTTGATAACCAACATTAAACCCTATAAAACGATCCCGCCTTTATTTTAAAATGTTCTGTTGTGACCAAAACATGATTTTATTTAATAGAGGAAGTCTAAATACAGGTTTCTAATCGTTTTCTTTAATATCAGCAGTACAAATTTTCACATAAATAATTTTTTTATTTTTTAAACTTTAAACGAGAATCTAAACTTTTTAACCTACATTTTTATCAAAACGATATTAAAGAATATCACCGGGAAATTCAGGGTGAGGGTAGGTTTTTTTTTTTTTTTTACTCGTCTATCGGGGGGTCAATAATTACACCATCAGTCCCGAGCAACCCGTATAACATCTTACTATATCTGTTAGTTACATCTCGGTACATCACTGTCTTGATGTGACTGACTCCACACGATCACCAGCGTGAGTCGTCTGTCTTCACACCACCGTGATCAATCATCAACTAATTATCCTCCAGTCGCGTGCAAGGGAGCGACAAGCCAAGAGACTGCATCTCTCAGCATCTCCAGAATGACTCAGCGAGATTATCCTCCTGATAACAGTTGGGACCAAGTGGTGCAGGAACCGGGTACATTGTACCTAAACAAATATTTATTGATGTCTTGGGGTGTGCCAGGCTTCTAAATGTTGTAATTTATGTAGAAGGTAGATCTCCTTCGATCCGACTTCGACAAACACAATAACAGTTTCGAAACATTTCGAAAGAAGAATAAAGCGTTAATATATTACGAACAGATTTGAAATATCTCAATAAATATGATTATTTCAACAAATAATAGTTTTCAGAACATCAAATAAAATGTATTTTAATACCGTATTGTGATTATATTAAATATATAGCGTAATAAATATATTCAGATATTTTAGCATAAAAGAATAGACTGTGCTTTGTTTGATTATCTACAGATTTCTCTTTATTTAGATAATTTAGATATATTTAATAGATAATTTAAAATTTAAATGAAATGATATGTGATAACAACAAAAACCTAATATTATATTTCAGCTTTGACTTTCCTTCGCTTATTTTAAGCTTCGCTTCAGATTCACCTCGTATTTAAGAATTCACCTTCACATACAGCTATTGATGACAAATTGTACCCTCCCAAAGTATAAGGTAAATCTACTTCTAATAGCTTAAAGAAATGGTTTTCCACCATTTTTTGGTTGCGAACATCCTCGTTCCTAATCATATTTTACCAATATCCCAAGAAGTTAATTTGTTTTAAGTAAATAAAGTACTGATTAACTTTACGTTTCTTCCTAGTCGTATTAATGGACTTTTCAAACAAACTACCTAGCTTGGAACATAAGAATCTCACTTTAATTTAAAACTTTTTAAACATAATTTGCTATACGTTTTAGATAATAAGGCTTCAAAAATCAATACACATAATTTGTTTCAGTAAAATCCTGTACTTATCTCACATATCTATAAGGTTATAAATGTATTGGTATATTGGGTATTAAAGGAGCGAGAATTAATAATATTGCACGTCTGGGCTACATTACCCTTAGCGCAATTTCTGGAAATATTAGCCGGTACTAATGTCCCGTTGTACACCAGAATATATTAATCATACATCCTTTCCTTAGAGGATCTTTCCATGTCCCGATGAGATGAGGTGATGGTTATTGTGAATATGAGGGTGTGAAAACCATGAAAACACAACCTAAATCAAGTCTAACCAACAAAACCCTGGGGACCGTTGAGGTGATTCACCTTTCGGGAAAAATACCCAAGGTACCAACTGGGAGTTAAACCTGGGACCCCTAAATTCGTAGCCATGTACACTTACCACTACACCATGAGGCCTGTTAGAATAGAGGTAAAAAGCCAATACGTTTATATTTGAATGAAAATACAAAAGTATATAAATAATCCCTCCATCTTTCAAAAAAAGGCTGCCATTACTAAATTATTTTCAAGTACCCTAGGTTTAAAATCACAGGATTAAAGGCATAGGAACACACACATGTGTGGGTTTATTAAAAGTATATTACAACTGAGCTAAGAGGATTTATTTCAACTGATAAAAAATGCCTCTAATAACATGAAAATACCTTTCCAAAGATTCTAAAAACAACTTATGTTATAAAAATTTGTCAAAGAAGGACTCCCTAACTTTTCTTTTTTATGAATATTCATCAACCTCCGCTGATAGTTTCACTAACCATTTAAAATCAACCCACTTCAGTAGTAAAATAAATGTATACATACATATATTCATACATACCTACAACAATAGGCCTATGTACATACATACATGCATACAACCAAAACTACATACATACATTCAAACATATATGCATACAAATAAGCATACACACATGCATACAAACAAGCATACATATATGCATACATGCACATAAACAAGCATACATATATGCATACATACATGCACATAAACAAGCATACATGCATACATTACATTACATTATAAAGGAACACACGCACGCACGCACACATATATACATACACCCACCTACCTGCCTGCCTGCATGCATGCCTACATTGACACACACCTCCACTAAGGGGGGTGTTATGATTGAAAGAACAAGTACAAAGCATACAATATTTTATTGAATATATAATAAGTTACATACAATTGAAGTTACCCATTGATGGGTGTTATGGTGAATTCTCTGAGTATACAACTTTATATATAAACATTGAGCATGTAGTTGAGAAAGCAAGCTATTATGAACAATTAATTAGGCTCGTCATAGATAGCACTTTTTAATTAATACTAATAATTTGAGAGTTACCTAGCACTCAAACAACAGGCTGTCTGATTCACTGTGTTAATGCTTATGTTAATGGAACTTTATGAGGTGATTTTAGAAAGCATATAATTAACTTAATCAGACTGTCAACATTGAGTAGAGAATTCCTACAAAAAAGGGGAACTAGGCACCTATTATAGATTCAAAGGCTCTAAACGGGTAGCTCCTGCACTGCAATAGGTTCACTTTAAAGTTATTTTTACCCGCCTCCGTGGCGTAGTTGGCTAACGCGCTAGTCGTGTTGAGCTCGACCGCCGAGGACGGGGAGATCGAGGTTCGAATCTTGGTCGGGTGAACTGGGGGTGGTTTTTCCTAAATGGTTTTCCACTCTCCCTCCACGCAAATGCGGGTTCACTTCCTCTAAATTCAAACCCTCCCAATTCCTAATCCATTAGCGTAATTAGTACTTAAGCGTATAACCCGAACGGGTAGTAAGACGCGGTGCTAAAAAAAAATGTTATTAAGCAAAATGCTCATAATAAACAAACTCGTAAGTGGATGGTTAGAATAAGTCTGTATACCATCTAATTAATTCTAATGTAAACTCATATAGCTCTATTTCTCCTATATATATACCCACCCAGATGCTAGGCGACTACCTATATACTGCTTTTTAGCCCATATGAGCTCATTTATCAACTGCGAGAACGTCAAGGCCATGGGTAGGGGCAACTAACAAGATCCCATACATTAGAGATAAATAAGACCCAATTAGGACTGCACTGACAAGACAATAATTTCACAGAAATGCCCCCTATCAAAACTTGATAGAAAAGAATACACTAGAACACTGCCGCATTCATTCGGAGTATCTTAAAGAACCCGTATAAGTGGTTTTAAATACTAACATTTACAATTGCTTCTGGCAAACAAGTTAAATTGCGAGTGTTCATAAACAAGGAGAACATGAGGCATTTGACTCGAGCAAAGGCCTAATTAGGCCAAGCACACCTAATAGCTGGCCCTTGGTTTCTTGGTGCTGATGTTCCCCTAGTAAAAAGGGAGCCTGTCTCATGTTGCCAAAGGACATATTTGGAGTTGATAAGCTCAGCACACAACATAATGAACCACAAGGAGTCGTTAGGCGACATTTACCTAACGCCTAACTTAGATTAGTAGGGTATCCTAAAGCTAGTAAGCTGTGTTCACACCTAATACAGCAAACTGTTCATCCTAACAACACTAGCCAGCTGTTGAAGTGACTTGAAACACAAAAGATCAAGCCAGACCAATAAGGCGTACACCACCATAATAAATAAGTTCTGTTCGGAGGTAACCAAATGACCCGCAGTTAAGCTATAGGTATAATTAGACATTAAGAGCAATTAAATATTAACAACTATCTAACCTAGAAATAAACATAGCAATGTCATTAAGCGACAGATTGCTACCTAGTCAAATCAGACACACAGATTACAACACAGTAGAGCTACGCCAAGTTCTTGGCTTAGGTTAACAAATAACTGTCAGAAAGTGACTTTTAGATAATACCCTGAAATCCATAGTGGGATTATAAGACATGTACACAAATTAACGGACTATTTCTCTAAGTTAAGTAGTCAGACCACGAAGCTCTCTGGTTTTTTATCCTCCGCGTGGCGGGGTGCTACCTGGCGCTGATCCTGGCCACGGCTGAGTCCGACGCCATTGTGCCCTGTGTAGTAGATACCTCTTGTAACTGGTTGTTAACGAAGAAAAACAAAGCTTTTAATATTTACTGCAGAGTAGTGATTATAGTTATGTGTCTAGTTTAGGCGTTACATCATATTAAATAGGCTCCCATTGACACCTGACTAGGAAATAAAGAGAAGGGGAATCGACCAATCACGTCACAGAGCAACAGCGCTCGGAGAGGTGAATATCTGAAGTGGGTCTCGGAGCATGCGCGGAGAGCAGGTGATGAGAGAACCAAACTTAAAACGATTTATTTCAATATTCTTCCAGGAGCTACCATTCCAGAAGAGTTAAATGTGGTCCATCAACAACGATCAAACAAAACAACGACCACATCGGCCTGGCCATGGCAAGCCATACCCCATCCACTGTTCTTGCAGATTCGATATTTTCTTTGTTGTAGGTTGAGATAATTGAGTGTGTCGGCTAATTCTTACTAGCCCGGCACAACAGAATCACGCCGTTCCCTTATGGAGTAGGCAAGATACTGTGCGTACAGTGAAAAAAACTCCCTACTTAATTCATCTTCACAAATTTTCTCCACACATCCCCCTAGCCTTTTATACTCCCTTCTCTTCAACAACATTCATATACTGAATCATACATGCGCTTTTATTCTTAAAGCTCTTAATGTTGATCTTGATCACACACTAGTCTACAACATTTAACCTCGTCTTACTTGGTCTACCCCTTCCTTTTTAACCACACACTCATCCATCATATATTTGCTTCATCCCTCAGTCCACACTAATCCTCTCAACACAACTAAACCAACGTAAGACGCTTCTTTCAAATTGATCTATTGGATTCCCTTTCAAGCCACACTACTTCAGCACCCATTCATTACTGATTCTGTCCAAACAAGATTGTTCTCATACATTTCTTAGATATATCATTCCAACCACATTTACCTTACTCTTGTATTTCTCCTGACAAGCCCCCACTTCACATCCATACAACAATGTTGGGATTGACATATTTTATGTGCTGCCATCTTTACCTTTGATACTACCTCATTCTTTGCAATAGTCAACATACATTCAATTACTCTGTGAGGTGCATTCGCCCGTCTGTAGATTTCCCCATCCATCCTTTGATTTTTACATAACCTTCTGCCCAGATACATAAATTCATTCACTTATTCTAACAGTTTTCCATTTATACTAAGTTGATAATCATTTCCTGATTTATAAATGGCAATATAATTTTGAATATAGCCCTAGAGTATGCAATATTATTTGACATGGTTAATAAGTTAAAATATTTAGGGACAGTTTTTTAACTAACCAAAACAATATCATCATGGAAATTAGTAAAAGAATATAGTCGAGAAAAGCATGCTATTAGTCGATCAGTAAGTTGATGACATATTGCCTACTTTCAAGGGATATAAAACTCAAAATATACAAAAATAGTATTACAGGTTGTTCTATTATGATTGTGAATCATGGTCTCCTACCTTACATGACGAAAAGAAAGTTAGGGTGTTCGAAAACGAGATGCTTAGTAAGGTATTTGGTCCAAAAAAGGGTCGAGTATACTGGGGAGTGGAGTAGACTACATAATGATTAGTTACATACCTTGTACTCATCATAAAACATTGTTAGGATAGTCAAATCTCACAGATCTCGGTGGGCAGGACATGCAGCAAGAATGGAATAATCTATAACCATGTTCAGGGTACTGACTGGCAAGCCCAATGATAAGATACCATTGAAAAGAGCTAGCCACAGACTATAGGATACCATTAGAATGGACCTGAAAGAGATAGGGATAGATGAAAGAGATAGATGAGTTGGTCTGGATAGAACTAGCTCAAGATAGGGATAGGGCTTAATAAGGTGGACTGGATAAAACTATATCAAGATTGGGATAGGGTGTAATGAGGTGGACTTGATAGAACTAGCTCAATATAGGGATATGGTGTAATGAGGTGGAATGGATAGAACTATTTCAAGATAGGGCTAGGGTGTAATATGATGGACTGGATATAACTAGCTCAAGATAGAGATAGGTGGCGTATTTTTGTAAGTGTGGCAATGAACCATCGGTTACCTATTGTCATAGAATGTCTAAGTAAGTAAGATACATGGTAATAGTGAATAGATAACATATCACCAAAAATAACAGGATAATGTCAAAATTATTTTTTATTTATTAAAATTACACATAATACAGGTTGATTCATTCGGGACTGAACACAACTAAGTTATTAAACAACTAGACAACATAATAACATTAGATCAAGGTCGTAGAGCACCTATTTAACCTATATTATTAGTACTCCCACGAATCTGAATATAACCTAAGACTTTACATTCTAATAAAGTTAAAAAAGTAACACTTACCAAAACCCAAGTGTTCAGTTCTGAGTGAATCAACCTATACATGGTACAATAGTCTTTATTTTTTTTAATTTGTCATCTTGATTTTACAATCTTATCTCGGTGAATATTTTTATATTAGCTCAGACACAAACAAAACTACTTTACATAATGAGCGAATTTTTTTATTGCTTTATTAAAAGCATTAATAATTTTGTAAAAAAAAATCCCCTAGGGCTATCTATAAAAATAATTATGCTTGGGTTGGACTCACTTAAATATAACAAGCTTTCGTTTATTAAAAATAATTGCGAAAATACAACTTTCTAGTCATAATTCTACAATAGGGTAAATTTTCTTAATTTGTGTAACTGTATTTATCACAAAATATAGCCCCATTAATAAAAAAGCAAATTAACAAAATGAAACACACTTTGGTGGCCACGTGGAGTAACTTCCAACCTTGTCTAGTTAGTAGCTGGTGACGGGAAGGTTGGGGGTTTAATCCCGGGTGAGTGTTCTAAGAGGGTTTTTTCTTAATTGTTTTCTCACTTTTCCTCACCGCAAATATGGAGACACTTACTCTATACATTTTACCTTAGCATAAACTATTCCATTATAAAAAAAATAATGCGTAGTCTTTTAGCGAGAATGGGTAGTGAGACACAGTGGAAAAAACATTAAAATCTGAGAATATTTTATTTATTGATATAAACATATTGTATTATAAGAAATGTTGTCTATTATATTTTTCACCATTTGATTATGTTTAAGAGCGCAAGCATAGACATTTACATATTAAGTGATATATTTTGGACCACGGTGTTGTGTTTTGAATAAAATCTTAAATCTGTGTCATTTAACAAAAAATAATCCACCGTTAATTATTAATCATAAGCTTCAATAAATCTGTCTTGGGGTCGGTTAGATTAAAATAAACCTCAAATTAAGTAAAACAAACAGAACCAACCGCTTAATTAAAAGATTCATAGTCATCTAAAATTAATGTGACCTTTCAAGAAGCTTTCATTAGGTCTATACAAAGTAAAGATAAACAATAAGTTAATGGTATTTTGAATAATTAGTCGGTAATGAGTATCTAGATATTTAACTTCAGTAGCTTCCTTATTAAAACCCAATTTAACTGAAGGATAAAAAGAGGGTACCTGATATAAAACAATGCTATCTACAAGAAAGATGAGATATTATTTTTTACAAATAAAATGAAGAGTTTGTTTGTCTGTCATTAACATTACGCGATATCTAACGCATACAGAGGTCTGAATGTATAAAAACTAGTATATTATGTACATAAACTTGTGCACCTCGAAGCTGGAATTTTAAATTGTTTACTATATGTTAAAGTTTACTATAAACTCGGTAAAAATAAATAAAATTAAGACTTTTTTAATGTATATTTGAAGGAAAGAAAAGCGCTGCCCGATATAACCATGTAATGCATTGCGTGGATACCCTGGGAATCTCCGGGTTCTTTTGCTAGTAATAAATAACCATGGTTTACTGGTGGTCACATGGTCCAAGACAGGCTTGTCAAACTCGTTTTTATCATAAGAGCCACATTGAAAATTGAAATTACAAAGGGGGTCACATTCCATAAAAAAAATTTATCGGTATTCTCACTACTTTAAATAAAAATAATACCAACTTATTATCGTATTATTGCACAAAGAAAATCGTTGGTCCCTTATTTAAAACAAATGTCTCACCTGTATTTTTTACCATAAAGTTTGAAACATTCTTTGCAACAATGGTGTTAAGGTCAGGTTTAAATATTATGCCAAAGTAAATTTTAATAATGGTTGACAAAAGTAAGTTCGTAAGCCGAGATCTATCAGGTATTTAGCTCAGTGTGACACGAGAAATCAATTGTTAACAAATGAAGGTATTCCCAGAAATTGTACAGATTTGGGGCGCAAATTCAACCATTTCTGGGAATTATATGCACTGTCTAATAAAGAGTACTCACCCATTTCTTTAGCCGCATGTTCTAAAGGTATGTATAGATTAGACGAGCTGAGCTTGTAATGCTATGCTCGCTGTTCGCAGTGAGTACCTACGTGTAACGAGCACGCCAAGGAAATCCTCTGAACCTCTGACGATCCGAGCACACCACGAGCCAACGGCATAGTAGTGATCTTAGTTCAGTTCAGAATTTACAATGGTGCGCTATTTATTTATTTATTTGTTGTTTATTTTGCAACGTTTTGGCGAAGTTAAGGCTAGTTTGCCTTATCTTACACCTAACTAATTAAACTAAACACGCTTATAATAACATTAGTGAATATAAAATGACTGTCTGAAATTTTAAATATAATATTTAGATTACCTCCATTCATTCTTTCATTGATTCCTTCATTCATCCAATTATTCTAGCATTTACTTATAAACAGCTTTATTTGAAATGTTTACAATATAAATAATATTCCATTTGACTGCTATTTTGAAAGCAGCCAACCCAGTCAAACCCTTACTGTGGGAGGTAGCGCATTCCACGCCCGTAATGCTGCGAATGTGAATGAACGGGAATAATATTTAGATTTGTGAATAGGGATGCTTATAAGGTTAGTTTTTTTACCACGTGTATTAAGCTTATTCTGATTTTGAGTAGTTTAAATTGGATGTAAGTAATGTGGTGAGGAATTCTATAATAACTTGTGTAGGAGAATGAGGAGTGAAGTGTCCGCCATTCATTTAGTCGTAACCACTTCAGTTTGTCAAAGTATTTAGAGATGTGGTCTTGGTACTTAAGTTTGTAAATAAATTGAATGCATGTATTCTGTTGTCACTGTAGTCTTTGTGCAAGCTCTTCAGTTAGGTCACTATAAACAATGTCACATTAATCAAAGTATGGTAATTTCAAGCTTTGGACGAGCAAACTTTAAGAGAGAAAGGAAGAAAGTTTTGACCTGTTTTAGGGTATGAAGAGCAGCTTAGGTTTTTTGACAAGTTTTGGTAATTTGATTTGTCCAGGTGAGATTTGCATTCATTAGTATGCCTATATTCTTGTGCATTAAATGGTATAAGCACTGTTATTAAGTAAAATACTGGATAGGGTAGAGCTATTTACTTTTGACAAGAGCCTTGATGTCCCAATGACAGCTAAGACATGTCTGATAATGAAGGAACCGTAGCTTTAATGCCATATAGGATTGCCATGCTAATTATGTACACTCTACTTAAAAAAACAACGAAATCTTCGAAGATGGCGTCGTACTGAATTGTATAAAAAAACTAGCTGCTTCGGAACTACTAGGATTTATAGAACATTTGTTTTATCAATTGATTTTAGTAGCTCCAGGCCAATACCAGTGCACTTTATCTTGGCAGCTTTCCTTATTCTTAAGGCGTTATATTTTTTAACTAGACTAGTATAGGTTCTGATAGCCAAAACACAGGCGCCAGACGTATACCTCAGTTTTAGCTTATGTGGTGCTGACTGACAGCTCACAGCTGACTTCTGACGGCTTTAAAAAGCTACCAGATCAAATTATGTATCCCTATGCCGAACCATATGATCTGCAAAAAACATGTCTTTAGCAGTTGGTACTTCTGACAGTCAAAATTTAGGTATATACCTAAATGTTGACTGTCAGAAATCAGCTGTGAACTGTCAGTCAGCACCACATAAGCTAAAACTGAGGTATAGCACTATGTGTAAATATAAATATAACTCTGCTGAGATTAGCACCAATGAATCCGCTCAACTGATAACACTTGGTAATGTGAACTAATTCCAACTTGGAAAAGAAAAACACAGCTGTTTGAAAAATACTTAAAGAAAAACAGATTTCAGTATACCATTCGTTAGCTATTGGTGTTTGTTTCGATCATTATTTAAGTGCAGGCCTTTATGTGTTGGGTGATTTAATCGTAATTAGTATTGAAATTAAATCTAAGGTTATAAAATACTTATTACTATTATAATCAATATTATAATACATAGATGAGTTAGCTAATTGGTTTAATAAAGTGCACCACACACGTACATGAATATAGAAAAAGAAAACCATTTGTTTAGACTGATTTAAATATTTATCTTCTGTTCGACATGCCAGAATTAAAATGCTAGTCTACTCATCGCAGGTGATTTTTACAATGCTCTATTTAAAGCAAGTTTAGTATAATAATAAAAAAACACAATATTACGCAACTATTCACAAAAGTCAAACTTCAAAGTGTTATCAAAAAGTGCTATACTTTGTTTAGGTTAATAAGTTTCTAATATAAAAACTGGCAATGTCGACATCTCCATTAAGCCTGTACTGTAATTAAGAGTGGAACGGCCTATAGACTGCCGACTACGGGGAGATGTGGCTCAATCCCGGTCAGGTGTACTGAGGGTGTTTTTATCTAAATTGTTTTCCACTCTCTTTCTTGCAGTTACACTTCTTCTAAATTTAACCTTCCTCATCCCTAACCCATGGCCGTAATCAGTATATAAGCGTAGAAACCGAAAAGGTAGTAAGAACAGTAATAAGATTTCAGTGGCACTACAGCTCATACAGGATTCATATTATTTAAGAAAATTATTATGATTTTTTAATTAGGCTGTACCATTCATTATATATAAACAAGTTGAATCTATTATATGTCATGAAAGGAAAGTATAAAATACTCATATACATATATATATAATAAGTCTAATTATATGTATCTATCTATCTATATATATATAAACCTACAGAAAGGTTTGCCGGTGTTAATGATGCAGCGTTGCGAACGTTTTCATGGAGAGAATCGCAAAAATAATTTACCAAACATGATATTAAATTTGATATACATAGACCCTACGGATTTACGTCAGAATTATTCACTGCACGTAGTCATTATTTCTTGTCACGTGACAGGAGCCTCAGTCCAATAAAATAATATCAGGCAAGAAAGTGACAATATATAAACAGAAAAAAAAAATCGGAGCTTGTTCTTCAAGCTAGTAATATCAGACACTTTTCAATCGAATAATATAACTTATAAATGATGGGTTTGTTTGAGAAATGTTGGCCTGGATATAAAAAGATTTGTTTATTTAATTAAATGTCAACCAGAGGGTCGTCATAAGACCAAAAGGTGTAATTGGATCATTCCAGTTTTAAATGTGTGTGGATTTTGGGTCTAGTATTACAATGGTAGGGAATTAGTGCACAAAGCCAAGTGTCCCGGGCTTGATTCTCAGGTGTCATATTTTAAATTTACGAATATGATATTTGATACTGCTTGTATCAGTAATTTATTTTCTTGCGCAATATTGATATTAATAAAATGAATAATTTGTGTATCTGTGTGTCTGTCTGTCTATCGTAGGCAAAGATCTGAAATTTAAATATTAGTAACCCCTGTTTAAGATATATGCGAAGCCAGAATTTTAAAATTAAATTTGGTTTTTTAATTAATTAAAAACTGGGTCTGAATAATTAAAATGAATATAATTTGTATATGTCTATTTGAAGCAAAGACAGTTATTGTTGCCGGGGGTAGCCTCAATTGTGTGAATATCCTGGGCAACGCCGGGTCCTTCTGCTAGCATATAATAATGATTATATTATTGTTAAACGTGTGTGACTTTTTTTATAACGAATTAGTGAAAAATACAAGTCCAAATTCCATAAATTTTTAAATTTAAATATACATTTTTGGGAATAATTAAAAATGTCTAATCCATGGAACTATTCAAGGAGTAATTTTTTACTTTCTCACTGCCTAACAAGTAGAGAAAGTATTGTGATCGTAAAAAAATCGTACTCAAGATTTTGATCAGTGTCGACGTTTCATGACACCCCGAATCCGAAAAAGTGTTTTTTGGATTGCTATCTGCATGTCCGTCTGTTTGTCTGTCTGTACCTTGAGTAGAGCCTAAACTATTTTACCGATTGGGCTAAAACTTGGTATCTACTGATTTTATAGGGCTGCCCTGAGGGGTTTCAGGAATATAACATCCAACCCTAAAATTAAGGATAGTTTACTGAGGGCGAAAAGAGAAAAATTTATTTTCTCAAAATCAGCTCTAATGATTTTGATTGGATTTCATTTAATTTAATATTTAAAAAATGGCTACTCTCATATTTGGTCAAAATTAATTTAAAGGTTCCGGTCTGATGCGTAAATTCTCATTTTTTTATCATATCTCCCCGTAGCTCTTTGAGATATGAAATTACTTATCATTTCAAATATAATAACAAATCTTTTATTTGAAATATATTTTATAAGACCAATATTTTTCAAGCTATACGAAAATAAATATAATTTTTAACTTTTCGAACACTAAAGGTAAAGTGTTACGACCGTAAAAAAAATCTAACCCGATATGTTGATGGATGTTGACGTTTCATGACTCTCCGAATCCTAAAAAGTGTTCTTTGCAATGCTGTCTGTCTGTGTGTCTGTTTAACCCTAAAATTAAGATTAGATTAATAAAGAGCGAAAAGAGAATAAAATTGATTCTCTCAAAATCGGCTCTAATGATTTTGATTACAATTCATATTTAGGCGTCGATTAATATTATAATTAAAATGACTATTTTCATTTTACCATAAAAATGACTTTTAGGGTACCATACAGAAGCGGAAATTTCCGTATCTCAGCAACTATTTGAGATACTAAATATCTTATCATTGCAAAATTGTAGTACTATTAAAAATAAAATAGAAATTATTTGAAATATATCCTTATAAAACCAATATTTTACGAGATATTGCAAATATATTAATACAATTTTGTGATCTTTAGTTGTAAAGAGATACTACTTAAGTTTAAACGCAATAATAATTATCTAATGCCATATAGTAAGGAAATAAGTAAGCCTCTCAAAAAGTTTGTTCTTTTTCCTTTAACCTCTTAGGGAAAATGTTTGTATAGCAATGATCTGCCTCTATCATTTATACTCAATAATCAATATTTACCTATTTTATTTATCAAAATTTTTAAATTATGAGTTTAATAGCAATGCAATGACTTGAATATGTGCCTCCCCTAATAAAATGTCGAGAATTCAATCGGAAATTGAAATTTTAATACGAAGTGTTGACCCTTGTGGACTCAATAGCAACTTTTTTTATTGGTCCAAATATACAAATTAGGACTTTAATCCTTTAAAAATAATATTATAAAATTTAAAACCGGGAGTCAAAAAATGTTTTACGTAAGTAGGATGAGTTTTGAGTAAATATTTCCATTTTTAGGCAGTGGAGCGAGAAAGTCAGTGCGGAGTTCCGTACCATTTATTCAAACAATAGACATATCGTTTATATTAGCAGATATATTACTAATAACATAGGTCTATCCATCAAATACAAATAGGACTATATACAATTTGAAACATTGAATTAGATTATGTTGAAAGTAACAAGTTCAAGAAAGATATCTATATTTTATTCTTAGAGCAGTTTTTTTAGTGCCACGTCCTACTATCCCTTGAGATTATACGTTTATGTATTAATTAAGCTAATGGTTTTAAGGACTAGGAAGATTATATTTAGAAGAAGTATACTCGTGTTTGCGTGGGAGGAGATTGGAGAACCATTTTGGTAAAACCACTCCCAGTACATCCGACCGAGATACAAACCTTGATTTCTCCGTCATCACCAGTCTAGTTTACTGCAGGAGTCAGGCCTTAGACTATGCCGCCCCCGAAGTGAGTTTGGGACATATGACTTTGTATTATTTTACTAGTATTTTCTTAGAGAATTTTAATACTAAAATTGACCTCACGCACTAAAAACATTAAGGGGAAAGTTTTATTTCCACATAAGACATATTGTAGCTCAAGCTATCTGGTTTGGCAGGCTGTTTCCAATAATTACCTGATAGAATCATACCACTTATTTGCAGAATTGAATCGGTAACCCTACATACCTCATTAGGAAACACATTATTACCATAAGTCACAGTCTACCAGTCACCAACACCTAGCTGCAACTTGTCTTGCTTGTCAATATTAGCTGATATTGCAACACCAGTCTTTGGACCAGGAGCGGATCCAGGATTTTCGAGAGGTGGGGGCACGGCTGCTCTCACGGGATCGGGTCTGTGAAGGCTCCCCTCAAGAAATTTTGACAGAAAAATACTTCAAAATCTGAGAGTAAATCTTAAAATAATTTTTCAGTCCTTCACAACAAAACAATCCATTTTATTCCAACACAACACAAATATAATAAAACCATCATGGCGAACTAGTAAATAAAAACGCGCACTAACCTGCCAACAACATTGGCAGCAAGATACCTCGCGTTTGACGACAGAATGTCGCTAATTGAATGGGGATTTACCCCGTAGTGTGGCGCTAGGGGGAGGTAGGAACTCAAATGCGCGCAATTTAAATTTGGGTTATTTCATTAATGTTTATTTTCACCTTTTTAATACTTAATGTGCTTTTTGTCTTCAGTATTTATAATAATTACCATATATTAATTAATTAATAATATTACAAATAACAATTTAAACATAAATTAAATCTGGTTAGTGAGATATTATTAAGTGACAATAAAACTAGTAATGAATTTAACATTGATTCAATTTGTTTAATTTCTTGAGGGGGCGCGCGCTCTCCTCCCAGCCCCTCCTGGATCCGCCCCTGCTTTAGACTCCATCACTAATTTCAGATTTTCAACCATGTTGTTGTCCCCAGGGAAATGATTCCTTCAACCAAACACTTGGTATCTTACATCTTTTGGATAAATTTTATATGAGATACATTCCAATCAGTGTGGAAGCGTACACTTCTACCTTGATGGGTTTCATAATGGCCCTATGCTATAAGGTGAACCATAGTGGAAACAAACAAGGTAAGCTTGCTACCTATCAGAATAGACGGAGTGTTTATCTTCCTATGGTTTATAATTTTAATCTATGATAATGATTTATCGTAGTTTCACGTTATTTGCGTTAAACATTAATGCAGTTACCAATAGTATATTTTCAGAATACCACAGTGAAGACTACATTTCGTTATGACCCACAAATAATTATGTCACAAAAAATCTATTTGATTAATTCGGCTTGTCTTTGTCAAAAGCAGCTGCTTGAATGCACTTTATTACTTTCTCTCTATCTTTTGGAAGAGGAAATATTGTGATCATTAAAAAAAATCTAATGACCCACTTAAACCTAAAAATTTGTTTTCGCGATGCCATTTCTCTAGCTGTATCTCGGCCTAGAGCTGAAACAATTTTACCAATTGGTCTAAAACTTGATGTCTATGTTTTCGGTGACCTGGCGGTCTAGGGGTAAGGTGTTGGACTTCTGTGCTGGGGGTCCGGGGTTTGATCCTCGGTCCCGGCACAGATTTATCTGATTGCCGAACCCTTCTTTCACCTCTGACAAGACGTGTATAAATCGCAACTTGTGAATGTGTGGAATGCCAGGCCTCCACCGTAGTTCGGATTCCACGTTAAACTGTAGGTCCTCCATTTCATCTCACAATCACCCTACCATTACACATTAGCGTAAGTGCGTATAGCCTGAACGGATAGCAAGACGCGATGCTAATAATAATAATATTAATATGTTTTAAATAAGGCTCCCTAAGGAGGTTTTATATATATTATATCTAACCCTTTAAGGGTAGCTTACTAAAGGAACAAAAGAGACAAAATCGATTTTCTCGAAATATAAGCTAAAGATTTTTACTTAATGTTGTATTCAGGTACTGTTTAGCATTATAAAAATATGGAAAGTCTCATTTTCCCATTAAAGTTAATTTTAGGGCTCGTGGAAATTTCAAATATTGATCACATCTCCACAACTATTTGAGAAACTAAATAACTTATTAGTGTAAAGTTGTAATACTTTTAAAATCACAAATCATTTATAATATATTTTTATAATACAAATTTCTTCCAAGCCATATATATACATATATGTGTGTGTGTGTGTGTATTTATGTGTTTGAAAAATTGATTGTTATGCTCTGGATGAACAGATATGTTCACAATGTTTCTGTAATAGTGTGTATTATTTAATTTACACTTTTTTATAGAGTGTTGTTGTAAGAATGTCTATTAATTCATTTCACAAATCTTACGAGCCTTTAGTGAATTTCTTTAGAAGAGAGAGAAAGTTTGTGCAGCTCGCCGTATCATTTATTTTTTTGTGCGTTCTTAAAATTTAGGAACACTTCATAAACTAATTCCATGAGTTCTCCAGAGCCCCCCTCTTTTGTAATTATTGTTAGAAGACCGGTTTTTTTTATCCTTATGTCAAGTTTTCAAATACACCAAAAACAGGATCTAAGTTCTCAAGTGTAGTGCAGAACTTACCCTCATAGTAAACAATGCACACACAATTACAACATTCTTAAAGAAGATATGAAGACTCGAATATAAAACTATTCCCCCATGAGCTGCCAATATTATTAATCCTTTTAGCATTGATAAACTGTATATTCTTTGAAAAAAATAGCTTTTTAAATTTAAAACAACCAAATTTCGAAAATCAAACTTTTAGATTGTGTAGGAATTTTTTTTTCAATTTCTTAGAAATTTGTTGGATAAAATGTTATAAAATTTGCTTGATTGATATATATTAATCACCATCAAAAACTTCAACTACTGGAGAAAGGGAAATAAATTTGTTTGAAGGAACTGCAAGATAATTTGCTTTGGGGGGGGGGGATGGGATTTGGACGGGGTGTAAAAACTACAATATGTAGAAGCCTCACCCTGCCCCCTAGTGCAGCTATCTGGAATTGAACCCAAATTCCCGATGGTGAACCAATTAAACAAGGCTACAACAATGCTACCTATTTTCATGAAATAATTATTTTAAAATTATAAGCGTGAAATTATGTATTATATCTATAAGCTAAGTGATGATTGAACTGTTCAAAAACTGTTAAAACTTGTCGACTGTTATGTGCACATTCGTTTCAAAATGAAAGGAATACACAAAACTTGACATTTTTATGTTTTTAGCTCCTCCACATTGATTATCAGTCGCTAGGTGTGTTGTAACAGAGTATTTTAACATTCCTAGCTATTATTAGCCGAGATATCCACACAACGGGGGACCCAGTCCACTACTACCTTGTCTGCCTTCACTTGACGTCTCTAGTTGGGGTCCTGACAGAAGACACTTCTATTGGAGGGACCGCTGCGGTTGAGACAGGACCACTAGAGCTCCCATCGATCTGAGCATTCGTCAACAGATGTTCCAACAACCGCATAGTTACGGGACAGTGCAGGTGTCCGTGGAGAAGTAGCAAACACAAAGTGTATTGATTCTAAATGGTCGTCCTGTAATGATGTGGTCGTAAATAAATTAATTAATCCAAGAAAGAAGGACAGTGACATGAAAGAAAATAACGTAAAGATAAATTTTTTTTTGGGAGTCTTTAGTATTTACATCCCTGAATAACATCCTATAGATTTTCGAGGAAGGAAGACGTAAAGTCTTAAAATTTACGACAAAAATATGTGTGATTCATAACCAGAAAACTTTATTAAATCAAACAACATGTAAACATTAAAAAATTTGTTTTTTTAATCAATATAAATGGAACTTTCCGTCAAATGGTAGGAATCAAATGCATTCGACCTGCAACAGACTATCCTGTGTAGCTTGCACCACGAGTCATTAAGCTGTTGATTGAAGATGTTATTGCTGCTAAAGAGTGTTTCTAGGTTATTTGGTAAACCAGATCAGGTATCTCTGAATTTAAAAGCGTTGATTTTTTTACATAAGAGCTACAACTGAGGATATCACAAGCATAGGAAAAGGTCTGTAGTATCGTATGCCAGGTGACACCATACAGCACAATTTTCTTAAACTGATTGCTAGAATTCAGCACCTTTGGTGGCATGTTATATCATATGTTACTACTAGGTTGATGTGAGTTAAGCCTGGGGCTATAATTTTTTTTTGTGTTCGTTGTGATTCAGAAAAGATACTACTTTTGTTTCAAAATATTCAAAATAAGGTTTCCTAAAATGGGGGAAATACTTTGTTGAATTAGAGGTCCATGTGAAAAGCAGCCAGTGCGGTTGACATTCGATAGCCATGATAGTTAAAAATACATTTAAATTATTGTTTATCTCTATTAAACAACATTCACAAGAAAAGTCTGCCACTGAACTACCCACAAAATGTAGCCTCTGAATATAGAGACTGTAAAAATGTTTTAAAAGTTGTACAACAAAGTATCTTCTTTGTGGATGGTGAAGTACTGTACATACATATCAAACACATTCTAGACTGGTAGGTTGTGCACTGAGCAAAATATAACTAATGGATCTCATAATTTGCCGCAAGCTTGCTGAACAGTAACATTTTCTCCAACTTGGCTAACGCGTATCCTTGATTCTACTGTCTCCAGCTCTACCTGAAACAGCACTTCCACACAAGTCAGACACCGGCTCTTTGAGAACTCACCTGGAAGCCCTATGTGCAACTTTAAAAAGTTCTTACTTCAATGCCTTACAAACTGCTGCTGCAGTAAAAAAGAAAAAAAAAAGATTAGGTGTACGACAAAAGAACACAACTGCAAAGAAAAAAAAACTGTGAAAGGAACAATGACCAAGAAACAGAAAAAATAGATTGAAAATGGGAAAAACAAACAAAGTCAGTGTGTTTCAAATGTGAAAATGAAGCGACTGACTGAATAATTTCACAGAGAACTTTAGCGATGACTAGATTCAGTGCAGCTTATTTGAAAGATGGACTCAACAATAATTGTTCCTGTCTTGACTGGGATGTTATATTTAATAAATGTGATGTTTGCAAAGTTAAAATAATTAGTACGATGTACCAGCACATACTTTCTTTCACTCTTATCTTATAATAAAGACTTTCATTAAAAACTCATAAGATTTGTGAAAGGAAGTAATTTACATTATTGCAGAAACATTTCACAAATGAGCACTGTGAAAAGAGAAACATCTTGTTCCACCAAAGAGCATAACAATCATTTCCAATTTTCAAAGACCTATATAAAAATATCTACTTGTTAATAGCTCAGAAAATATTGGTTTTATAAAAATACATTTCAAATAAAAGATATTTAATTTTAATAGTAATACAACTTTACATTGATAAGCTATTTCGTATCTGAAATAGTTGCGAAGATATCAACATAGGTAATTTCTGCCTAAGTATAGTAACCCCAAAGTCATTTTCATGCAAAAATGAGAGCTGTGATTTTGTTTGTAATTTAAACAGTGCTTAGCTACAATATTTAATAAAAACTTCTAAGAGAATTTTGATTAAATCTTTTTTCTACTTTTGCACATCAGTAAACTACTCTTAATTTTAAGGTTAGATATCTAGTTCCAAAAATTCCTTTGGGGAACCCTATTAAAACCCTAGATACCAAGTTTTAGCCTGATCGGTAAAATTGTTTGGGCTTTAGACTGAGAGACAGACAGAAACGCCGACATTTATCAAAATCTCGAGTTCAAGGTTTTTGGTTATCACAACATTTCCTTCTGTGATGAGTAGATAGGAAGTAAAAAGAAACTGATAGAAAGGAAACAAACAAATTTAAATAATTGATTATTCAATGCAATTTTTACTGTTATGAACACGTAGATCTTACATTCCTTGAATCCAGTGAAGGAATATGTTTTTGTTTTTTCTTCAAGTGAATCTAGATCTGCTTACATATATCCATTCTAAGATGTTTTTTGTCAACACACCGAGCCATCAGCCAAACTATCACAAGCTGGCCATAGTCATAGGATATCTTACACTCTCTGTGTTCTCCTCAGCTGTAGCTCCTAAGTATATAACAACACTTTTCAATAGAGTGATACCTGATGTAGGGGCCTACTGGGGGTAGCACGTGTCTAGTGTTGTACATTCAGGGTTTGGGATGTGCTTGGTCTGCATGGCTGTCGCATCAGCATGGATGATCTTGAGAGGAAATTTAGATGAGAGCTCTGACTGTTCAGATGAACTTGTCCAAAACCTCGGTCTCTACCACCCAGCTGGCCGGGGGTTGGGTCACTAAATACCTTGTCAGATCATCTGTGTGGGGCTGCGGTAAGGCCCGCCACACACGCTAAGCAGTTTATAGTGCATATCTAAGCGCGGCCGGGATAGCTGGTCAGAACATCTCTACGAGGTACCTCCTGGGCAACTTAGTGTAAACCTATAGCTTCAGAAATACCTAAATTTGAGTTTCTGACTTCCGCCATGACGCTTGCCGCCACATATGGAGGGGGCAACTCCTCCCATTCCTGGGGCCAAGATGTGACAGGTTATTTCCTCAGGTATCCAATGAGGTCCTATCACCGAATAACATGGGAATGGTGAAATCTAACAACCTAGGGTACGGCTGCGGTGGTTTTAGGAACCCTATGAAGGGGTGTTTTTTCCCCACCGTATAAGCCAAGTTTCACCATTTAATTACGGTATTTGGTGGTTGCTGCAGGCTCAAAAGTCATAGATAGCCAATTGTAGCTAGCTTCTTGTGGGATGGGTACTGTGCCACAGTCCGTTTAGAAGGAATCTCTTAAAGCCTGATGTCCCAACTAACTTATAAGTACTCTTTAGACCCGCCTCGGTGTCGTAGTTGACTAATGCACTAGTTTTGTGTTGAGCTAGACCACTGAGGATGGGGAGATCGAGGTTATAATCTCGGTTGGGGTGGTTTTCCTAAATGGTTTTCCAATCATCCCTCCACGCAAATGTGGGCTCACTTCATTTAAATTCAACCTTCCCTATTCCTAACCCATTAGCATAATTAGTACTTAAGCGTATAACCCAAATGGGCAGTAAGACGTGGTGCTAAATAAATAAATATATACCCTTTAGCAGAAATAAAATATGCAATCAGCAGCTTTAGTACTCATGGTACAGACTACACAAGATATTCTGAGGCAGGTCAAATCCTCTTGATTCCCACCAAACTGTGGAATGTTGTGTTTGTATTTATAAGAGGGAATTTTGTATATTTTTTGACTTAATAAGTGTTTCTAAATATGAAAATCATACGTTCGCTTCGACCATTTTGATACCATTACAAGTCTTGTACGACAATCGTTCGCATATAGCAAACCTATTTAAGGAAATTGAAACTAATAACGTTTTTGCTCGAAAAAATCTCGAAACAATCAGGGGAACCTGGGTATAATATTGATATGTTGTCAGAAATATGAATACTGACGATTTGCAATGCAAGATATTTCGGCTTTACGTATTTTCTCTAAGGTTTTGGCAAATTTTTGACTAAAACGACTAATCTAATTGGGATAACTGTCCTAGTAAGAGGGTTTGGGGGTGAGGTTATCCCACCCCTACCTCACATTCTGGATACCCTAAAATGAGAGGAAATTGAGGGATACCCAAGAAAATTTTGGAACATTTTCTATTTGCACTATTGCCTATGTATTATAAAATGCGACCAAACTCAAAATGAGGCTAACAATATTAAACCTCCTCATTTTAACCTTTTTCATACAAGGACATCATTTAGAGGAATAGTCGATTGGGCGTATAATGGGCCTAAAAAAATCGTGAATACATTTTCATAGAAGACTCAAAGTAAAAGATCCGCCTTCCCCGGTGATTTGAAGCTCACTCTAATGGTGGTCCAAAGGGCTGATTACCCTATTAACGTTAAAGGGTAACTAAAACAAAATATATTGATTGATTACATCTAATTAAAGTCGTTAAAATATAAAGCCTGGCAGGATTAGGTGCGTGGGGATGATGGGTAGTGGTATTATCTCTGCCCTGCAAAGGTGGGGTTCAAACCCTGACTTAGTTCTTAGGATGATGATTCTACTTGAGCGTATATTTTTTTTAGTTTCTCTTCGGGCAAATCCTGATAAATTATCTTAACATATTTAATATCATTTTTAATATATAATTAGTTATTAATGGTTCAGCCCTCTTAGTTCTTGTGGACGAAAACGTTGGGTTACAATACACCTCATATGAAAAAGTTAAAAGAATTGCATGTCCCCCTTGCCACCTATTCTACTTCCGTCCCGGAAGGAGAAATCTACCTTGCCACTAAACGAGTTGGTAGAAAGTTCAGAGTTCAGGGAATGATTCTGATAGAAATAAGAAAATGAGAAGAGACTCCCAAAAATCACTTACTCAGACGACCATTAAAATGATTAAAAGTCCGTTGTCATCTACAACCAAACCTACAACTATTTATATTAGAAGTGACCTCAATGCTACCTCCCACTGGGAGCAACGTTCCATTCTTTACTATCAGAGGAGTATTCCACGTGTCTTTTCTGTACCAACTGCACTTGGGACCCTTAGCCCAGTGGACAGATGAACTACCTAATTAGCTAATGGGTCCAATGAGAGGAACATTCGTAGAATGATCGAGAAGATCCAAACACACTCTTGGAATAAAAGTTCATCATAGCTAGATTGATATTTAACTATAGCTAATATTGTATTGTTAATGCTAAAAACCTAAGTAATTGCCAATTTTATTATTAAAATAGTTAAAAATGAATTTGTGTTAGCTTTTTACAATTTTAAAATAATAATCATGTAATTTAAAAATAAGATTATACTGAAAAATTAATTTGTTGACAAGTTTATTGGACATAAATTTTAGGCACCTTATATAACATTATTTTATACATTTTAAACCGTTCTAGGTATGTCTGAAATATTTTTTACTGTTTCCAGCCCATCGGCTGGGTCTTTTTTTTATTCAAGCAATATATAATTACACTACCAGCTTGCTAGTACTGTCGTTGCTTCATATGGCTTATAATCTAACTTAAAAATAGGAAAGGAACAACATCCAGTCCCCAGCCGTTAAGTCATCACTTTTAAAGGGTAAACCCACATTTTCCCAATGATAAATTATTCAGACGTGCCGGTAATTGAACCCGGGTCCCTTAACTCAGTATATAGACACTCTACTAACTGAAATAAGGTGTCTTATATGCTCAGAGTATAGAAATAACAATCCATGTTAAATTTGTAGCGGTAAAAATACCGTTTTGGTAAGATAATCGCTTGCTTGGACCATCGGGACTTAGTTTTGAAAATTAGAACATTGTTTGTCGCGTTAAATAACTTTGTTATTATATTAGGAATGGATAGGCCTAGATCTTCAATACTTCAGCACCACAAATTCTTCAATTTTGAACCGAAAACAGTTTCGATACTCGGTTATTTTATGCCCGTTTATATACGTTTGAACATCATCTTTTTAAAATACATAACCTCTGGATACCCTAAAAGGTAACAAGTATACCTTTATGGTATTTATTATAGTTAATTTTATAAGATATGTTTATAGTGTAATCAGGGTAGACTGAGTGTACAAACCTAAAATGAATATATTATACAAATATGGTTTTACAATTTTTAGTATACAAATTATTTGCATCTTTTATGTCTGCCGGCCCACCGGATGACAATTTGGCAAAATATTCTAAAACATTGGAGAGAAAACTGTTTTAGAATAGTTTGTATGATTAAATACAATTTTAAACCAAGAAACTAAATAGAAAAAGAGTCACACAAACCATAATAGGCAACATTTTCGTACTAACTCATTACTATTTTAATTGTACACTCCGTTTAACATGAAATGTGAAACCATGGCGTATTACACTATGACCCTATGAGCTATATCATGGGGTAGTCCGACAAGATATCCTGAAAGTTAAATGGGTAACAGTCAAATTTAAAAACGTAGAATTTTATGAAACAGTGATAGACGATCACAGGCAAAAATAAACTCTTGATAAACAAAATAAATAAACAAAACATGGACAGGGTGAGGAATGAGGGAGTATAGGAGAATAAATGAGCTTGATAAGGATGATAACGAAGATAAAACAGTCTTTGTTGGACCACACACTACGTAGGGATTGTTTAATGGAGAGGATCGTGGAGGGGAGGATGGAGGAAAAAAAGAGGAATATGAAGGTTTGGTATTTTAACAGATATCAAGAAGGGAAGAAGCTACAAAACGATTAAAGAAGACGTTCAGGACCAAGGAAAATATAATATATTCAGTTGATACTGTCTCAGGACATATTCGCAGAATAAGAAGAATAAACATTTAAGTCTGTTTTTAAAACACTTGTTGATGTTTGGAATAGCTATGACTCATATGACATGTATTTATTTTATTATGTCCCTGTGTCCTGAGGTGGCTTGAACGTATGTTCCATCGTGCATCATATATTCATAGCGGGAGGAATACTCTCACCTTAAATACGTTAATTTAAGATCAAATCAACCGTATACTGCCTCCAATTTAGATTATCTGTGTGGAGAATAGATGCAAATTTGAAACCTCCTAGACACATTCTTGCTATCAACTTTAAATTAGCATCATCATTATCATAATCAACTGTTTCCAGCCTGTGGCCGGGTCAGTTTAGTAAAATGCCTCCATCTTCCTCTATAGTTCCACCATTCTTACTCCTTTTGTCTATTCCATTCTTCTACTCTCACTCTAACACTTTCTGTTATCTGCTCCTCCCATCTCTTTCTTGGCCTCCATTGCGGTCCTTTTCCTACATACTTCATTTTCAACATTTTCTTTTGCATCCTCTCTTTTTCCATCCTCATTATACGCCCATACCATTTCTGTCTTACTTCCTTTACTATCTCATGTACTCCCTGTATTCCTGTTCTTCCCCGGATAACTTCATTCTTAATCTCGTTTTTCCTCGTGACAGTTAGCATGTTCCCCACAAACTTAATTCCCATGACCTCCACTTTTCTAGTCCCTCTTACATTCAATGTCCATGTTTCTAATGCATGTGTGACAATAGGTACAAAGTACGCCCTGTACAACACTTAAAGAACACTTCTCCTCTCCATAGCAGGTCTCTTACACACCCATAGAACAATTCTCTCTGCTCCTCTTCTTATTACATCCTCTCTATTTCAACCTTTCGCCTCAATCACGCTTCCAAGGTATTCTACGTTCTGTAATTTTCTCAGATCTACTCCATCCAACTTTATAGCTTTACTAGGCCTTATCCTCTTCCTTGCCATTACCATCACTTCACACTTCACCATGCTAAATTTCATTCCACACTCTTTAAATTCCTCATTCCATTCTTGTAGTTGTCTCTGTACTTCCTCTTCCTTTCCCCCTCCCACATATCAACAACAATTATTAAAATAAATCCAAAAAACAAATATCAGGCTAAGTTCGGAATCGAACCTGAAGTAGTACTGTACCTATCTACCCACTTGACCACGGGACTAGTCCCTTGCTAATGAAAGTGAAGTAGGGAAGTCGGGTATCGACCTGTGTTACGGAGAGACCTGGTTGGTTGGTCGTGCCAGTGACCGGGTAATGCACTATGTCAGTGGTCTCCTGGGTCCAGTGGCTAGCGTAGACAGGGGCAGCTTCTACCCCTGCTTAAATATTTAACAGGGGGCTGGGGTTTAGGATACTGGCTACAACATTTCTGTTTTATACATCAAACATTGTGTACAGCAGCAGTAGTTTACAAACATATGACTTTATTAATAGCGACACTGGATGTAATATTTCTACCTGTACCTCCATTATTGTATAAAGTGGCAGTTTACAAACATATGACTTTATTAATAGCAACACTGGATGTAATATTTATACCTGTACCTTCATTATTGTATAAAGTGGCAGTTTACAAACATATGACTTTATTAATAGCAACACTGGATGTAATATTTCTACCTGTACCTCCATTATTGTATAAAGTGGCAGTTTACAAATATATGACTTTATTAATAGCAACACTGGATGTAATATTTCTACCTGTACCTCCATTATTGTATAAAGTGGCAGTTTACAAACATATGACTTTATTAATAGCAACACTGGATGTAATATTTCTACCTGTACCTTCATTATTGTGTAAAGTGGCAGTTTACAAACATATGACTTTATTAATAGCAACACTGGATGTAATATTTCTACCTGTACCTCCATTATTGTATAAAGTGGCAGTTTAAAAACATATGACTTTATTAATAGCAACACTGGATATAATATATTTCTACCTGTACCTTCATTATTGTATAAAGTGGCAGTTTACAAACATATGACTTTATTAATAACGACACTGGATGTAATATTTCTACCTGTACCTCCATTATTGTATAAAGTGGCAGCTTACAAACATATGACTTTATTAATAGCAACACTGGAGGTAGTATTTCTACCTGTACCTCCACTATTGTATTAAGTGGCAGTTTACAAACATATGACTTTATTAATAGCAACACTGGATATAATATTTCTACCTGTACCTTCATTATTGTATAAAGTGGCAGTTTACAAACATATGACTTTATTAATAACGACACTGGATGTAATATTTCTACCTGTACCTCCACTATTGTATAAAGTGGCAGTTTACAAACATATGACTTTATTAATAGCAACACTGGATATAATATTTCTACCTGTACCTTCATTATTGTATAAAGTGGCAGTTTACAAACATATGACTTTATTAATAACGACACTGGATGTAATATTTCTACCTGTACCTCCATTATTGTATAAAGTGGCAGTTTACAAATATATGACTTTATTAATAACGACACTGGATGTAATATTTCTACCTGTACCTCCACTATTGTATAAAGTGGCAGTTTACAAACATATGACTTTATTAATAGCAACACTGGATATAATATTTCTACCTGTACCTTCATTATTGTATAAAGTGGCAGTTTACAATCATATGACTTTATTAATAGCAACACTGGATGTAATATTTCTACCTGTACCTCCATTATTGTATAAAGTGGCAGTTAACAAACATATGACTTTATTAATAACGACACTGGATGTAATATTTCTACCTGTACCTCCACTATTGTATAAAGTGGCAGTTTACAAACATATGACTTTATTAATAGCAACACTGGATATAATATTTCTACCTGTACCTTCATTATTGTATAAAGTGGCAGTTTACAAACATATGACTTTATTAATAGCAACACTGGATGTAATATTTCTACCTGTACCTCCATTATTGTATAAAGTGGCAGTTTACAAACATATGACTTTATTAATAGCAACACTGGATATAATATTTCTACCTGTACCTTCATTATTGTATAAAGTGGCAGTTTACAAACATATGACTTTATTAATAACGACACTGGATGTAATATTTCTACCTGTACCTCCATTATTGTATAAAGTGGCAGCTTACAAACATATGACTTTATTAATAGCAACACTGGAGGTAGTATTTCTACCTGTACCTCCACTATTGTATTAAGTGGCAGTTTACAAAAAGATGTCTTTATTGAAAGCATCGTCACCGTATTATTGCAAACTTTTCTAACATAATAAATATATCAGAGACCCATTGACACAAAACCTCTCATTAAAGTTAAAAACACTAGCTTTTAACTATCTTTTGAATTTGTTAAAGAAAAATACTTGGAAGCAAAGGTGATTGAGATGCCATACTTGCGTAAGTGTGAGTGAGGAAGAAACAATGATGGATCAATGGAAAGATAAGTGAAAAGTGTTAATATGAAAACCAAAAATGTTCTCGCGTAAAGTTTATCGTATTTCTTAGAGAGATGGGCCCATAAACCACCTTTATATTGACAAGAGGATCAATCTGATAGAGGGAGAAGAAAGCATTTACATCGATAAACTTTTACTGATTTTGATTTATTTAATATATAGCATTTGCTTTTGAATTTGACTTAATTTTAACACCTTAAGTTTAGCATTGGTACGCTTAGCAGAGAGTTTATTAATTCTTTTTTCTAATGAGCTAGTTTTATATAAGTAGGCTAATAAAGAGGAGATGCACTTATATTTGTAAGAAAATTATATTTAGAATTATTTTCTATATAAAAAAAGACCCAATTACCCCGCTAGGGTTTCTAAATTTATTCCAGTTTTCTTGGTTTGTGTCTGGCTCTACGGTAGAAAATTGTGGCGATGTGCTAAGCCTGCTGGCTATGTTAGAGCTAAGATGTATTTCTTGCTAGGTTTACGTTCTAATGCTCCAGACCTTAGCTGAGTCGTTAGAACATTTTCCTATAAAGCCACCGTATCAAGGTTTGATCCCAGTTATGGTGGATGGATTTGTTATTTGAGAATTATAATTTTCCCTTTCACAGTAATGAATTGCTGCTGAGGAACAAGACATTGTGTCCACTTTAGAATTGAGTTAGTTTGTAAATGTTGGGGTGATATTATCTAAAGTTTTTAAAGGGTATCTTAAATGCCCCTAAATAAATATGTGTTGATTTTATAGTAACAATATTTATGTGAGGTTATGAAAACTAGTTCTAAATCAATTTCATTATTTAGTTGGTCGTAAAAATGTTATTTTATTACTAAGTATTTTTATCTAAACACTCTAATGGTCATTAAATACTAGGTTAACTATATTACAAGTATAAAGGGGTTTTAACTCTCTTAAGGTTGAGCTTAAATTAATGCCCAATAGCGAATAATGCATAGCATGTAGTGTACAAATAGTTTTATAAAAACAATAATTTCGATGATAGCGTTAGAAAAAGAAACACATAGAAGATTGATTAGTGCCCGTTTCATAAAGTTGATCTAACTGGAACTTTCTATGCATGTGAGGAGAAGAATATCTAGCCAACTAAAGACCAGGATTCACAAAAGATGGACATTATCCTTTGATCATGTTTGAAATGTCTTGTAATAGCCATACTTGTATGTTATTAAGGAATTTCCTAAGTTTTAAGCTTTAAAAGATACGATATTAAATATGATTGAAAATAAAGAGGAGCTAATACATTATTTATTCTGTTGTTGAGAAATAGGTAAATCCTAAAATTCATTACATTAATAAAATCAGAGCTAATTAAAAATCAAATTGGATTTAATGTTACAGAAACTAATTAAATTAAATAATTTTGTATTTTAAAAAACAGTCTAATAGGCTTTTTTTTACTAGAAACCTTTAAATGAAAGTATTTTCAAATAATACCTTGTCTTATAAATCAAATCAACTTCGAAAAGTAAAAACAATCGATTTTAGTAGGACTTTACTAAACACGTTTCATTATAAACTTTTTTATTTTTAAATTGTACACTGTACGGTGTTGGATATTCACCATTTTTAATAAATATGCCTAAATATAAACCCAACCTAATACAGAGCATAAAGATGATGTTCAATCCCACCCTACTTTCTTATTTATTTGTATCGCCGATTCTGGTCGGATTTTACGCAATTATTGATAAGGAAGGAGGCATTTTAGAGGTAATTTAAGTGCATTTGCGTGGAAGGAGACTGTGACACTATTCAAGGAAAACCACCCTCGGTAAACCCGACTAGGATCCAAAACCCAACCTGCCCATATTCATCAAACCAGTCTAATACGAGAGTGGTGCCTTAGACCATTCGGCCACTGAAGCGGGTACTATTGCCCAATTGTTTTATATCCCCAACCGATGTTTGATATTTCTCCATAGATGCTATGGTATAATCTCTTGAGGTGGGGATTCCACCATAACTTATATGGATAATGAGTTACGGAAAGATTCTATACAGATCTTACAACAAAAAACTTTTTGGTGATTGTAAATAAATGAATGTTCCAGTTCATTTTAACTCTCCAAGTATAGTAAGCTCAACAGTTTTAAAATATCTGTCAAGGTCATCGCAGAATTTGAACAAGACTTTTTCTCTTCATTTAAATAATAATAATAATAATAATAATAATTATTATTATTATTATTATTATTATTATTATTATTATTATTACCGAGTCTTACTACCCGTTCGAGCTATACGCACTTACGCTAATGTGTAATGGTAGGGTGATTGTGAGATTAAATGGAGGAGCTACAGTTTAACGTGGAATCCGAACCACGGTGAATGCCTGGCATTCCTCATATTCACAAGTTGTGATAATTACACTTCTTGTCGGATGTGAAGTAAGGGTTTGGCAATCAGATAAATCCGTGCCGGGACTGGAGATTGAGCCCTGGACCCTTATCACTGAAGTCTGACACCTTACCCCTAGACCACCAGGTCACCTCTCTGTATATAAAAACTCCTCTATTCAAACGCCATTAGCTCCATGACGATTAATATTTGACAAGCATTCAAGAACTGATGGGAAATTTACTCTCACGTATTCATATGTTAAGACCTAACCCATGAGTTCTGCTGCTGTAATATTTACCAAACAGAGATTTAAGATAAATGTAGTAGTTTTTTATCACTTCAAATTTATTTGGATTCTACCTTCTAATAGATTATTCTCATGGCAATCCCCCTACAGTTGGGTCTACCCATGAGACCTTCCTTAACCCATTGTGAACTAAAATAAATTATTTCTGTTGCATTGACGAGAAAGTACAGTTTGAAACAGGAACTGCTCAACTTGAATGTTTCAGTATATACCCCGGGAAACTTTTAAGAGTATTTTATTTACTGCCGGAAAATCCAATTCAACCACCAGGGAGACTAGCATTCTGAACAAGTTAGACAAGGGAACGTACGTACACTGGCCCTTCAGCCCTTGGAAACAATAGAACGCATGCACAACGAACAAATGAGCCGAGGGACTTCACCAATAAACTGTTTGTGATACCTAGTGGTATTTTGAGTTGTCTGGCATAGTTATTATATCACATGAAATAATTCAGAATTAAGGCAGGTGTGCATTGTAAAAATGGGGGGGATTTCATTGGAATAGAGTTTAGAATACGTCCTGAAATATTCTGTCACAGAAAAAATGGAGGGGTTGTTCAAGTATTGATTAAGCACCTTAAGGGTGTTCGAGCTTGGCTTTTAGAGTCTTTTATAAACAATTATTCATGTATTCACTTATATTAATTTTTTATAATTTAAATTAAATGTTAATTAAAATGTTTTTTGTATAATTTTATAACTTTTTAATTTGAATATAAAGTAAGCAAGATGGGGGGATGGGGAGGATGATTGGGTATTTGCTTATTTTTTCTTACAAAGGGGAGTAAGAATTCCATAATGGCCAAAATGGTGCTTACGTAATACCTGAACGCTCCCTTATTAAAAATTCAGTAATTATAAGCATACAGCTACATTTTTTAAAGTAGTTTATAAATAGCGTGCCACCTAAACAAAGGATTTAGGTCATATTGTCAGATTTTTCAGTCATGGGGGAGGTTGGCGTTTGAATATTGGCTGAGCGTGTACTAAGCTGTTTTTCTTTAAATAAATTCCTGCTATTTAACCACACAGATGCGACACTCTGATTATAATATCACCTACACTACTCAAACACTATTAGAGTAAATATGTGGATAGTTTAGTTGGTTAGTGAGAGAAGTACAGAAAAAATGTAGTAAGCTAGTTTTTTTTATTGATGTTTTCTCTAGAGCAGCGGTTCCCAAACTTTTTAAATCGCGGAGCACTTTTCAGGAGAGAAATTTGTCACAGAGCACTATAGTTGCCCTGATGCCAAAAGGGTGCACAATCATTTTTTGTTATATTTATCTATCTGCATTTTTTAAAGTTGTTAGTCGATATTTTATCGTATAGTAAAAGCACGAATTATTTTTAGATTTCTAAATATCTTAAATTTTGATCTAAACTTAATTTTTCCTATTGAAAACCATTGAAAATTGTAACTTCAAATATCGTTTTCTCAAAACAAAAATTTTGCACATAAATGTCTTTGGTATAAGGGCGACGATATTTTCACATATACTCTACATAGATAGATACTAAACAGAATCACAGCAGTATTCACGATGGAAACAAATGTTTAAGCATTTGGGCATGTTAAACATCAAGTTTTATTTCATTATAAATGTTATTTTCTTCCTTAATTTCAGAAAAATAAGGAATTTAACTACATCAATGCAAAACAACAACCAAAAACATAAATTAACCTAAAGTAACACATTTGATAACGAATTCAAAGTAGGTATTGTAAATCCACAAAATGTTACCCACACAGATAGTTTTAAAACAATTTTCATGGCTGCAAAAAAAAAAGTCACTTGTCATAGAAAAAAACACAATAAGTATAGACTGTGAACTTAATTTCAAATTAGAGGGATGGGACTGTTGTGTTTTGATTTGCACAATGTGGCCATATCTGGTTGAATTTGGGACAATTCCAACCAAATATCTGGCTCTGCATTGAATCGGGATATTTTTTTCTAGTAGCCACATTGGCAGAGAGTCCTAATCCACATAAATAAGTTATTGCAAAGGGGAAAAGGATTATTTTCGCTCTATATGACAAAACATCAAATTCGTGACTTCTTAGTTGCAAAATTCTCTTTTACCACAGAATCTGATGTCAAATCATTCAAGCACTCCTACTGCTCCTATGCCAGGTTGGCTTTTCCGACATTCAAATAAATAACATTACACTGCTACTTGATTTGTTTCGACTCTCTACTGTATACTGACTGAACCTCAACTAACTGAAGGTGCGAAGAAACACGAGTTTTTAATATGCAATAGCAACTTCCCAGAAAATTCTGGAAAGGTGTCGAAGCAAACAATCGTATCTGAAAGCGCGGCTAAATTCTCACAGAGACGGGGTTAACTGGCACCCTCTAGTCTCTCTCTCTCTTTGGTTTCACCGCGTGCATTCTGTAAATAATTTCTACCCAATACTTACCTATACACAGTTCATGGACTTACAAATTCACAATTTTGATATCTTGTCACATTTTATTTATTTTTATTTCCAATATATTCGCGGAGCACTTGGAGATGTTTTGCGGAACACCAAAAGCTCCGCGTAGAACACTTTGGGAACTGCTGCTCTAGACAATACTACCCAGATAGGTTTTCCACTATCCGGCTCTTACTACAGTACAATTTTCTTTTGAAAAGTCTTGTATGTTATCTAGAAAATCTACTAGATATAATTTAATGCATTCTGTGATGTTATTTTTGGTTAAAAGAGTTACTTATAATAGAAATCTAATAATCATTTGACTAAATTCTTCAAACATATAATATCATTGACTATTTTATTGTTTATTTGTTTTAAATTTCATTCAAAACTCCTAAAGTTTTGAATACTCATTATTTATTCATTTACAATTAAAATATATGCTATACATATAATTTACTTACCTTATTTCACTATATTAAATCATCTTTCTTTATTTTGATTTATAAACTGCCAACCCGCCATGTTTATTAATTTTGTTGGTAGGTGATTTTAACGCTATCTGCTGTAGAGAGTGGTTTATTTCGGAACTATTATACTAGTTTATTTTTATGTTCTTGGACGCTTATAGCATCTGGCTGTCACTTGGAGAAATAACTGCCCTTAGCGGAAGATATTATTATTCTCGTTTTGGTTTTTTGGTGCCAAGTTTAAATTAATTTTAAAGATGACTTATGTTCATATGTAAAAATCATAATTATCTTTATAGTAATACTCCCAATATTTAAATAGTTAAGATGGTTTGTTTTATTCTTTGTTATAAATCCCGGTGAATATTTTCTCCTAGGCCGGTGATTGTTTATTTTAAAACAAAAAGAAAGTGTTTTGTTTTTTGTCTAAGTTTTTGTTGTGACTCAAAAATTGGCTTTGAAAGTGGAAGGAAGGACCCGATCTGGGGATCCTTCAATTATATTTATTTTTGGTTCATGGTAATTTCTATCATACAAAACTTCTCTAAAAGGAAATGTTAACTTGTGAGGAAAGTTGAGTGGAAGTTTTCAAGGAAGATTTTTGTGGAAATTTAAGGCCAGAGAGTTAAATATTGACGGAGCTTTGGGTCAACATTTACCAGAGCAAGGACATTTTCGGGTGAGATCAAATCCATTTGTAATCATCCTGTTATGGATTTAAATAATTAAGTATAATACTTACAATTATTAAAGAAGGACAAATAACTTCAGTTCTCAAACTAGAATTATTACCGTTTGTCCACCTCAGAACAATATTTTTGTTTATTAAAGAATCATAGCCTTATTGTTACATGTTATAAATTATTATTATTATTATTATTAGCACCGCGTCTTACTACCCGTTCGGGTTATACGCACTTACGCTAATGTGTAATGGTAGGGTGATTGTGAGGTGAAATGGAGGACCTACAGTTTAACGTGGAATCCGAACCACGGTGGAGGCCTGGCATTCCTCACATTCACAAGTTGTGATTAATACACATCTTGTCAGAGGTGAAGGAAGGGTTTGGAAATCAGATAAATCTGTGCCGGGACCGAGGATACATGTTATAAAGAATACATTTTGTTGTTGTTAAAATCCTGTTATTTGCTTAAAGAAATATTCCTATTATACTCACAATTCAAGTGAGAGTTTAACAATTTCAATTATTGCTTAGCAATACTTATATTAATTTTATAACTTAAGAGGCATGCCTTAATAGGTAGGGTTTATTTAAGGATATCATTCACTACAATAATTAAAATCACTCTTTAAATTTAATTGTTTTATTTTTATTTACATCAATGTACATTGTATTTTCTTTTGAACTTGCATCCCATGTACAGCGATGCTCAGTAGATTGGATTGTTCAGAGCAAAAATAATAATCTGCGTCAGGAAGTCTTCGGTTGTAAGTGTCCAACTTAAGTCCAAACTTAGGTAAAGTCGAGGGGTCTTGAGAGAAAGGGTTTTCGTATTACCGCTGAGCAGTTTATGCGGATAAATTTATTCAATAATTAAAAATCTACCTACCTCACAAAATAAAAGGGGTTGGTAGTTGGCGCCCAATACAATATTATATTATATTATATATTATATAAATTAAATTCTTTCGTATAATAAATAAATAAAAATAATAATTAATTATAAATTTAAAAAAATTAAAAATACATATATTTTTTTTTCATCACAATTCATAGATCAAGTTATTTAATATTTATATGTCAATGTTGAGATATATTAATACCTATAAATTAACAGTAAAATATTTTCAAATTTAACCCAAAAAATGTTTGAATTCTCTTAAAGACTTTTGGCTATCCGCATATTTACACTAATGGAAATGATGAATGTAGGATTTAGAGAAAATGTATTCTTCACCTATTTGCATGGAAGGGGAATGGGAAAATATTTAGGAAGTAAACACCTCAGTACATTCAGCCTGGATCTGAAGCCTGACCTCCCTGTTACTGACAAAACCCATGACGTAATGAGATTGACGCCTTTGTCCACATTACCACTATTGGAGGGTGGCTATATGTTCCTAGCATTGAAATACCATTCTTATCCTTGACATACCAGATTTAAATATGTACTAGTGGATTGTCACAGCAGTTGCTGCATATTATCGCGCTAAATTATATTTAAAATTTTTTCGGGGAAAATTTTTATAGAATGGGACCTCACTTGACTTGATAGTTAAAAGTTTACTCCTCAAAGTATATAAATTTCCCATGGATTTTGAGCTTTTTGCTTTTAGTTCAAAGCAAAACGTATATTGTTCCCCTTCTCACCACGATGAGAACTTTGAAACAACCACTATCCCAGCACTATGTCTAATTGTACCATGCAACTTAAGAAAGTATTGAGTTTTTATTATTTTTAACCAAAGATAAATATGTTATTAAACTATAGACAATCATACACAAATCAGGTTTCCCATGTTAATGTAAACAAAGAACGATTGTATGGAAGAACCACTGCATACTCAGAAAGAAAAGCTGATAATTTATTAGGAAATTCGGGGTTTAGTTGAAAGCTAATATTCTTTCCGACATCCTTGACCCCTAACCTTTAAAATGAGTCTTTGTATGTCAAAATAGGTGGAACCGTTTTCTCGCAATTTCATCTACTGGAAATTGGCTTATTGGATTATATATACCATTTTAAATGCTCGTAAATACATTGACTCTCTTTTCTTGAAAAAAAAACTAATATATTTTATGCTCTTTCCTCTAACCATTTAATAAATTCTTCTTTAGCGACTTGTATGTTTATCAAAGTGCTCTACAAGAAGTTGTAATATTTACTTTACAAATGGCATCTAAAATCTAACGTCACCTTGGGAACTAGATGCAGGTAAAAGCTTCTCGGGGCCACTAAAAAAAAGGGTTTGCTTTATTTTTTAACTTTCGCAAGCAAACTCAAGTAAGATATCAGAAAACTTACTTTTCTCTTTTTTTAAACAAACAGCCATACTGTCAAAACGCACAGGAAGGTCTGACTTATATTATGTTTCATCCTAACATACACACGTGTGAGTTTAGTTCCGATTCTTTCTTTCAATTAAAATTTGACAATGTGGGATAATATTGATTCGTTTGAATTATCAGACAAATTGATTACGAGCTATAGCCCGATTTCCTTACGATAAAGCATTTGCAAGGACTTTTTCACACCAAATCCCACTTTTTTTAAAAGGTATTAACCTGCACTTTCTTTCTTTGATTTTATTGTCACACAGTTTAAAAACTAACTTAAGTCTAAAACAGACACAATTCTTCAACCACGAGTTCACAAATTCACCTGGACGTAGCTTTGGAGCGCCCTATTTGACTTGATGCTTCCTATCAACAAACTTAATGATTCCGTTCATCAAAGAACATCACAACCATTCATCCTCAGTACACCCGACCGTGATTTAAGCCCTGACCTTCTCACCATTTGTGACCTCTGGTCTTTTGTGAGAGTGACGCCTTATATTGCCAAACCAAGATGGCTAAACTTACAAATTAGAAAGAAGGACGACCCCATGTATAAATAGTTAATATAGCTATCTTCGCATGGAATTGAACCAGTGGTCCCTAGAATTTGGTCAACCACACTAATCATGGAACTTCTCATTACTTTTTTCACCACTTCTCACTGCTCATTTGCGCTATATGCAGATAGGAAGTTACGCTGAGGTGATAAAGATGAGGAAGCTATAACTTAGAGGAGGTACTTCCACACTAACGTGGAGTTAAAGTGGGGAACCGATCAGGGGAAACCACCCTCAATACACCCACCAGGCGTACTTCACGTGTCCACCGGTGCGGGTGACGAGCTCTTGTTTAGTAAAGGAAAATATTTACAGTTTTATGCGGAATTCCATCTGCGTATTTAGTTAAACAAAGGTCCAACACCTTATCTCGGTCGGTAGCGTGTCTGTTTGATGAGATAATGGTTTCGGGTTCAATTCCCGGCATGGATTGAAAATTAGTCTTTGGTGAAATGTGGGCTTCTTCTTTCACAGTGATGAATCAACAGACACGGAGCTGGGTGTTGTGTCTTTTCTAGATTGAATTTAGTCGTGTGCTCATATAATCAGCCGGTTCAGAAAGTGCACATTAAATACTTCAATAAATTAAAATTAAAATTTAAAACTAATATATTAAAGACAACCTAATATTGTATTGAAAAAATGTGTAAATAAGAAGCCCCGGGAATTACCCTTTTAATGTATGGTGTGCCAATGTAGGGAAGTTGAGGTTGGAAATACCAGCTGGGTTTCCTGACGTGGGTTTCCAAATGTGATTTAAAGTTGTCACCGTGATTTTCACCTTCCCTCTATTCTTTAATTACTTAAGTGCACTTCCTCAAAAGTACCCCTTAAACCTAATCTTCCAATAAAATCATCAATAGCCACTATGTGAAACGGAAAATTAAAAATTAACAAGAGGTATTCTCAATTTTTTATACGAATTATCATATCTGACAGTTAGAAAATATTACTAAATATACCTTCACGTATTTATACGTCCAGACATGTGATATGAAGTCGTCACTTTTTATAGATACTATCAATACCTCTAAAATAACACTAATAATATAGTTTAAGCTCTTAGTAGCCAATGATATATCCACGTTCATCACAGAATCTACCTTAAAATATGAGTGAAGAATGACTCTGGGTACGGGACGATTCCTGGTTAGCTCAGGGGCTAGTGCATTGACGCGCTAATCCAAATGTTCCAGGTTCATTTCCCGTATCCAGGTATCATTTCTAAATTTATTCAAATATTATTCAGTGAAGGATGAGCTCCGTAATTATAATCATTCATCCACAAAGCCTTTCGTATGAAGAGTGTTCGGAAACTTATCCTCCAAACTGAACATATAGCTTGTTTGAACCAAAAGTAATACAAAATCCCTATACACTTACATCTGGAATACTATGCTAATACCATTAAATTGTGTCCAAAGTTTCGGCGTACAGCGCCGGGAGAGCAAATCTGTTAAACATGCGTGTACAACAAGTTTCATAGGAGCGAGGCACGCGGCACTGCATATGTTATAATGGCAAGCACTTTCTGTGATGTAGGACCGTTAATGATGACCATCAGAACGTATTCCCATTTCTAGATTGATTGGTGTGTTGTTAAATATTAATTGTGGTATGTTCTGCTACCGTGCTCCAAAACGTTGAGGTGTGAAGTGCCGTGCGCCTAACTCCTATGCAACCTGTTGTACACGCATGTTTGACAGCTTTGCTCTCCCGGCACTGTACGTCGAAAACTTTGAACACAGTTTAATTGTATTAGTAGAGTTTTCTGGATGTAAGTGTATATGGATGTTGTGTTATTTTTTATTCAAACTAAATGTGTAGTTTTGGCTATGAATTTCCGAACACCTGTATACTTAACTGTAAAGCGTTGTTTTCTTCTATAGAGTAAAATGTTATCAAAGTTGACCGTGTAAAATGGGTTAGCATATTTTAAACGGTGTTCAAAAGGTCCAATCTTAAGAAACTCAAGGTGTGATCGATATCCAGCACAATCTTTATTCAACCCCCTCGTGCTTTTAGCTCGAATGATAAATTCAAATCGTTTATATTAATTACCGTATTTAATGCGAATGAATTATAAAATACTAATTTCCCCGAGTATCTCTCGGCTGTAAAATAACAGCCTACATGGCGTCCTATTTGTCATGTTCAGGCGTTCACCGTTCCACTTTCAGCCAAGCTTGTATTTTGAGTATAATATATACATGTTAAACCTCTATAAATGTTTTGTGTTTTGCCCTGCGTTAAGAAAGTCGTACGAGAGACTCTACCGGCTGAACCATCCAGTCAGGCGGCCACGCGAGGTAGGCTACCTCTCTTGTTAGCCGTGCAGATGTCGTGGGGTAAGGGGAAAGAGAGGGTTGAGGGTGGTATGGGGAGGAGGGGATCTCTGTAGTGTAAACACACAGTCATTAACTCTTAGTACCTCGCACAGGGCTGTGGCTGAAAGGTCTGCCCACTCGCTCTCTATGTGACCTTAGTATGAGGGGAAATAGGGAGGAAAATTGTTTCATTAAAATATCCATTCAATGCTACCGTTTCGTGTTGGCGTGGAGAGAAAGGGGGGGGTTGAAAATTAAAATACCGAGAACGGTATCACATGGTAAAAAATAAAATACTGCAATTTTATTAAGGGTGAGAAAATATTTAAATTTCAAAGTTTTAAAATGAGTTATCTGAGATAATGTAACGTTACTTTCACGGTTGAGGGTACCAGCCTTTCTTTCTTCCGTACCATCACTTGGGCAGCCATATTTGAAATGTCAGGGTTAGGGTTTGATGATTCATACGTTTTGATACTATACTGATTAGGTTTATGATGACTTATCAGGCTATAATTGAAATCACTTACGTAAATTTAGTGAATTTTATATCTAGCGTTATTGCTGTAATGAACAAATAATTTTCTAGCCGATAGTTCACTTCTTAGAGAACTGAGACGATTAAAAATGTGAATGGATCAAGATTTATCGATCTAGTGATCGAAGTGGAATAGTTAAGGTCCTGTTTCCATTTGGTGATTAGTAACAATGAGTTTTCTCTTGACGAACGTAGGTCCTGACTGCTCGGCGACTATTACGCGAGTGTCCTCATCTCCGTTTTCACACAGGGCTGTTGACGAAGACTTTGTTTCTAGAACATTTTAATAAGGTGATATATTCGTTCCTCGTCTTTACCCCTTGTCCTTCATGCTTGAGTGGGTGATAGAGCGAGACAGAAGGATGTTGCACCACGTAGATATTTAGTGTGAAATATAATGTAAATTAAATAAATTTAGAATATTATTACTTTTGATTATATATGATTATCTCCACTAACTTATCATAAGAGATGTGTAAAATATAATCGTTACACAAGTGTTTCCTAAACTCTGGTAGGCGTAACCCCATAGGGGGGTTTGTGATATTAAATCTTATAGACGAGCTATATAATAATTGTATGTGATGTCACAGACTACTACAAGGTTTTGGTTAGCGTACCACTTATAAGTCCGTATCACCCCCTTATAAAAAACCCAGCTTAGGTAGGTAATAAAGCTCAAACAAAAAATCTTAAGAGCCCGCATCACTCCCATATAACACCCAGCTTAGGTAGGTAATAAAGCTCAAACAAAACTTCTTAAGAACCCGTGTCATCCCCCCATATAACTCCCAACTTAGGTAGGTAATAAAGCTCAAACAAAACGTCTTAAAAGCCCATGTGTTGTCCCTCCTCCCCCCATATAACAGCCAACTTAGATAGGTAATAAAGCTCGATCCAGACGTCGTATCGTTGTGTGGTTTTCAGTATTCTGCTTTTAAAAAATACGGAGAGCATCGAAAGCGCACACGAGGGTGAAACCTCATATTAAATCGCACGAAGATATTATAATATATATATAAAAAAACGCAGCTATAACTTGTATCAAAAGCACACAAAGAAAAAAATCCAACTACATAACATGGGAACATTGCGGACATGTATTGCAAGGATTCCTCTCAATCTATACAATAATTTAAAAAACACGCAAAACTACAGGGAACAGCCCTATTACTTATTACAATAATTACAATAAAAAAGTAAAATTACAGGGGACAGTGCTCTTACTCTTTACAATAATTACATCAAAAAGTACAATAATGTCCCACCTTATCTCAGTTGGTAGCATGGCAATTTAAAATTGTAAACTGGTGTTTACGAAGGGTTAATTGACACAATAAAAGCTTTCACATATTAAATAATAAAATGAAAATTTAATCAGTATAATTAATAATATTATTAATTATTGTGATAAAATGTCCTCAAGTAAAACGTAGCAAATGGATAAAATTTATACAATAAATTATTGTTATTTCGAAAAATTAAAATAGTTTTGGCGCTACAAGCACTAACTATTCAAAACAAACATGTGAATATAAACTTAATCCAATGTTTGTTTAGAGCTTTGTAACCCATTATCTCACCTGGGGTCTAGGGGTAAGGTGTCAGACTTCTGTGCTGGAGGTCCAGCGTTCAATCCTCGGTCACGGCACAGATTCATCTGGTTGCCAAACCCTTCCTTCACTTCTGACAAGATGTGTATTAATCACAACTTGTGAATGTGTGGAATGCCAGGCCTCCACCGTGGTTCGGATTCCACGTTAAACTGTAGGTCTTCCATTTCATGTCACAATCCACCCTACCATTATTACACATTAGCGTATGTGCGTATAACCCGAACGGGTAGTAAGACGTGGTGCTAAATAAATAATAATAATGTAACGCATTTTACTTTCCCAATAACGTAACAGTATTATCTTCTTACACACAGCAACTCAGACATCATAAAAGACAAACACAATTATACTTGATTTGCGAGCTCTTTGGCTGAAGTTGGCGGTTGTAAAAGCTACTAAATATATTCCGTGTATTCCTAGCCAAATTGTATGTCGTTAAACAATTTTTACAGATATAATCATAACACGTGAGCATATGAGTATGTATACTAATTTTTTTACAACTGTCAGATATGGCCCAAAAGCTAGCAAATCAGAAATCTGTGGGGGTTTTTTTTCGTGTATTTTTTGTGTGCAAATTTTTTTTTGTACGTGTGAGTGGTTTTTTTTGGGGGGGGAGGGGGTCGATGGATAGAAGAACCTTTGCGGTGTAAAACAAGACCTGAAGTTAGAGGGAATTTCTCTGCAGTCGGACACAGAAATGTGAGGTAAAACTGGGTTACAAAATTGAGTTTACCTTGTTAGAGAAGATAGAAATAAAAATACTAGCTACAGAGTAAAAACATCAGGATTAACAAAATCATTTTAAAACTTTTTTTAGAGAGTTTTTGGTAATGGTAACTTGAATTTACATACCTGATAGTATTTTATTTAAATAAAAACATTTCAGATAGTTTTTTTTTATTATTTTTAAGTTACATATCCATTTTATAAATAATATGTGATTACCGGTTAAAATTTAATTTGAAAAAAGGTTTTCCATAAAATTAGCTATATTACAGTTATTTTAGTTTACCTAATTTTTAAATTTAATAAACAAGCGCATTGGAAGATTTTTCGGTAATAGCTTAGTATCCAATGACCTTCTATGTCAGACTCAGAAAGGAACGGCTAATTGCATAGTTGCAATTTTAGGGTAGGGATAACAGGTAAAATAGGGGAAATGGGACCGTATTTTCTTGGAGCGAGGGTAGAAATGAATTTGAAAAAAACTACCTTAAGTATACCTAGTCGAGATTCAAGCCATGACTTTCCCTTCGTCAATAAAATAGACAAAAGTGACCTCTCTGAACAATTTGTCATTTTTCTAGGATAATTAAAGGTCTACCAGAAATGTAGTGACTCTCTGACTACTCTGCCATTTATTAAGATAATAAAAGATCTACCAGAAATGTTAGTGACCTCTCTGACTACTCTGCCATGTTATTAAGATAATAAAATCTACCAGAAATGTAGTGACCTCTCTGACTACTCTGCCATTTATTAAGATAATAAAAGCTCTACCAAATGTAGTGACCTCTCTGACAACTCTGCCATGTTTATAAGATAATAAAAGTCTACCAGAAATGCAGTGACCTCTCTGACTACTCTGCCATGTTATTAAGATAATAAAAGATCTACCAGAAATGTAGTGACCTCTCTGACAACTCTGCCATGTTATTTAAAATAATAAAAATCTACCAGAAATGTAGTGACCTCTCGGACTACTCTGCCATGTTATTAGGATAATAAAAGCTCTACCAGAAATGTAGTGACCTCTCTGACTACACTGCCATATTATTAGGATAATAAAAGCTCTACCAGAAATGTAGTGACCTCTCTGAACCCCTTTGCCATGCTCATAAGATGGTAAACAATTATAGTAGAGCTGTAGGGACCTTTATGCCCACTTTGTCATGTTCCTAAGATAATAAACAAGTGTCCTAGAACTGTAGTGACCTTTATGCTCACTTTGTTATGTTCCTAGAATAAAACAAGTGTTTTAGAACTGTAGGGACATTTATCCACTTTAATTTCCTAGGATAATTAACAGTGTTTTAGAATGTAGACCTTTATGCCCACTATTAGTTATGTTCCTAGGATAGAAACAAGGTTTGTAGAACTGTGTAGGGACATTTGATGCCCCTTTGTTATAGTTCTAGGATAATAAACAATTGTTTAATAACTGTAGGGAACCTTTATGCCCCACTTATTGTTATGTTCTAGGATAGTAAATAAGATGCTAGAACTGTAAGTGATTTTATGCTGACTTTAGTTTTATTGCTGAAGATAATAAACAAGTGTCCTAGAACTGTAGTGACCTTTATGCTCACTTTGTTATGTTCCTAAGATAATAAACAAGTGTTTTAGAACTGTAGTGACCTTTATGCTCACTTTGTTATGTTCCTAGAATAATAAACAGGTGTCTTAGGACTGTAGGAACCTTTATGCCCACTTTGTTATGTTCCTAGGATAGAAACCAGTTCTAATAGTACTGTCGTGACCTTCCTGACCACTTGAACCTTGAAATTATCCATCAATCACCTCTCTGTGTTTTCCGGATCAGTAATATTTGTACACCCTGTATCTAGTTTGAAGGGCGTGTCCAGATACTGCAAAACAGGGTTTGAGACTGAGCCTTGTCAGATAGGCCATACCTCGTATCCTGATCGCAGCATCCATGTTTAATAGCTGCGACGCGCGCATGTCCAACTGCCAAAACCTTGGCCCACGTTCTAATCACACCTGTCGAATAATTTCACCCGTACATTTATCATGTCATGGTGACGTGTGGGTGGTAGTACAAATGAAAGATGATGGGAATGTTTTAAGTGATTTTGGAAAGATACATGCTGATTTAATTTTATCTGCTGATTGGTAGTTTTCTATACATTTACAAATCAATATTTGTATAATCGCTTATTGCCATCTTTTTTATGTTTTTGTTTTTACAATAAATTAATTAAAACGGAGGACAATAAATAATAAAATATAACGTTACGTGCTTTGGCTAAATTTCGGTTCAATGTTGCTACATGTTATGAATATACATTGACAGCTCCTGTCATGGTTGGCCATTTAAGTGCCTCTCTTTCAATAGAGATGGATGGCAGATTCACAATTATCATCATAGCATCAACTTTTTTCATACCAATATTCATTTGACCCGTATCATTGGTCTCACGGGCTAAGGCGTCATTCTTGTGTTATACTGGTCTGCTAATGACGGGGAGATCGGAGTTTGAATTTCGGTCGAGTCTACTGAGGATGGTTTTTCATAAATGGTTTCCCACTCTCCTTCCACGAAAATGCGGGTATATTACCTATCAAATACTTCCTTTCTCATCTCTAAAATAATTATCAAACATGTATGTAGCCTAAACGGGTAGTAAGATGCGGCACTAGAATAAAAACTAGTGGAAGAATAGAAACGAGATGCCCCTGTACTAGAACATTGTTGCTAAAGCCTGAGTTTTGTATTCAGTCTCGTGTACAGGTCGTTATTTTTCACTTGATTGATTTCAAACACTTTATGATTTCCTATTATGTGTATCTTAGAGTTCGCCAAGTAATACTTCCCATACCATGTTTCACATCGTTTATCTGGACTCGTCGAGTAATATTTTCTTTCGAAACGGCAATTTAACCCATTTTAACGTTTCATATTCGATACAATTGTCAATATATGGCCACATTTTTGTTCATCCTAACTCATTTTGGGCTGAAAAATCCTCTAGATCAAAATTTCTCATAAAAATATGAAAATTGAATAAAAATAAAGTTCACAAACTTAGCATTAGTTTTCAATTTACTCTTAGGATCGTACACGAATATAGATATGTTTTAATTAATAGCGGTTGGTATAAAGACGTAAATGAATAATATGTAACGTTTCTTAAAATAATATTCAAAATAAATGTAAATTTGAAAACTAAATATATATTCTTTCGAAATTATACACAGTCAACATGAGAATATATTGTGACAAACTAAACAGCGAGCATGGTTGGGCACTAGATATCAAGAGCACTAGTTTGCAATTGACAACAAAGATATTGTCCCCAAATAGATAGCAATGGGCTCAGTGTAATAAATTACAGGAATTTAGGAAAAATTCTATAATGTTAATATTGTTTTTTCAGTGATATGAAAAGATACCTCTCATAATACCCTTATAATAAGGTTATTGTACAAACGTGGGCTACAAAAGGATTAGACGTAGCTAAAAAACAGGAAATAACTGAAAAAATCAGCGAATTTGGTGTGACAGGTAAAAATCACGGAGAAGTCAAGTACATTTTGAAAAATAAATTGAGCTTTTAGATATTCTTGCAATAGTTTTCAATATATGAAGTAGAAAATCATAGCCCAGTGTAAACTATTAGTTTTATCTTAAGATACCTGCTGTTTATAGCAGACGCTTTATCTCTATGTTGTCCACTATGGGGATTTTTAATATGTTTTTAATTTTTGTAAACGAGGCTAGGGGGGGCTTAATGAATCATGCCACCACTTTTGGGAGATAAAATTGTAAATACCTACACTACTACTAAAAAATATTAGTATCATTACATGTTTAATATAACAGCGTATTACTTATATTATGCAAATTAAAGGAGCTGATAAAATAATTTCGTTACAATGTGTCAAGAATTTAGTAGTAAGCAGTAAAAATGGTGATATTTCTGGGTTATAGCTTTGCATATAAAATTAAATTAAAAAGAGAATATATTTGTATTCTACAAACCTTTAAATGTCGGGTAATTTAGAAACTTGCCTAGTTTATCAACCCTGAATAACGATCTAAGCTATTAGAGGCGAGTCATGTATATTTCAGAAAAATATGTATAAATTCTACATTAATGGCCTTCAGTAATAATGTGTTTAATTTAATATTTTAAAGCTTAATTTGTATTCAGCCCAGTGCTAGCAGTTCATTTGTATTCTACATAATACAGGATGGGGCAGAACCAATAAACGATCCATTCTGAGGAAAGTGATAGACAACGTGCTGAGGTTTTCTTGACGTCTGTTGGAGCTCACCTAAGTGACATTATCCTCAAAAAGTGGATAGTGTAGTATGTAGTTTGCTTTTATTTAGCTAGGGAATATTTACTTTTCAATTAAAGTATTGTTTTTAAAGTTACTAATCGTTTAATTGTTTAGGCCCCACACTTTATAAATAAACAATCCCTCCTGCATGACAATAATAATAATAATAATAATAACAGGCTACCAAAATACTGGATTAAAAAAAGTAAAATAATATAAAAAGGTAAATAAATGAAAAATAAGTGACAAACCCCAACCCCAACCCTCAATCAATATATCTTAATAGGATTTCAGAGTTATTGAAGGTTTACAATGAGGAATGACTATTTTTATTACATCAGAAGCATTTTTTTTAAATTTCATTTTACTAAGCTTTCTTCCATGGAAGATTATCACCAACATTTGATATCGGATCATTACGACCACCTTTAGGAATTACAGTCTTTGACCCTGTTCTAAAGTTTTAACTAAATATCAATTTGATGCGCCGACAAAGCGACCCCAAATACTATAAAACCATAAAAGTGATCATGTTATTAATCAATATATTTTTAATAGGCCTATATTAATAATAATAGGTAAAATATTTATTTATAAATAACTATTATTTTATTTTATTGAATTATTTTTAACGCTTTAATTTTTTTAGATACATTTTATTGGAATGCACCCTTAGAACTTTTGCAAACTAGGTGACCGCCTTTGTTCTGCTGGGAAAGCCCAGATCCAGGCTGATATGATTTTCTGGAAGTTCGTTAAAAACGCAAAACTCGTTTTTTAAAAATATATGATTTTTCAGGTGGCCCAACACAAAGACTTATTCTAATGGGTAGAGCATGAGGGGGAGAGTTTTGGAAAAATGATTAATGACTAAAGCTCACACCTTTATAAAAAAGAACTACACCTGCTTCGGTGAGCGAATGATCTAAGGCGTCACTATAGTAATAGACTGGACTGCCGATGACGAAGAGGTCGGAGCTCAAATCGCCGTTGGGTGTACTGAGGTGGTTTATTCCTGGATATTTTTATATAATTTATTCCACGCAAATTCGGGTACACTTCATTTAAATTTAACCTTCCTATTCCCTAAAAGATTATAACAATTAGTGAGTTTACAAATGTGTATTTTCCAAATGGGCAGTGTGACTGGGTTCTAAAAAAGTTATAATCGTTTTTAGCATAAGTTTAAATGTGCTAAAAAATTGGTCCGCTACTAGTTTATTTAGTTAACCTGAGGTGGTGCCACACACAATGCATACCTAATACCACAGGCAACCAGTGGTGTAACGTGACCTTTAAAAAAGTGTTACCACAACTTACACTGAGAAGACTAATCTTTGCTACAAATTTGGATACCTATAACTATAGAAAAGTGTTCTTGTTAAGCTAACTAGGACTAGAATTCGCTCAAACCAAAACACAATAAAGAGGGAAAATTTTTGGTCAATTAAGGAGTAAAATATTGACGGAGAGATCAAATTAGAATTGAATAAATAACCAGCCGCTTCGGTGGCCGCGTGGTCTAATGCGCAACTCTAGCAGTTGACTAGGCTGCCGATGACAAGGAGATCGAGGTTCGAATCTCGGTCGAGTGTACTGAGGGTGGTTTTTACAACATGGTTTTTACTCTCCTCCACGCAAATGTGGGTAAACTTCTATAAATGTAACCTCCCCAATCAATAAAACCATTAACGTAATTAATACACAAGCGTATAAACTGAATGGGTAGTAAGACGTGATACTGAAAAAAAAAGTAAAAGGAATTGGATTTAAAACTACTCCCACTTTGTATTTGTTGTAAATTGGTATTATTGTTATTGTTATCATTATTGTTATTATTATTGTTATTAATATTATTATTATTATTATTATTATTATTATCCATTACTTAACTGACTCTCTTAGGTTGAAAACGTTCAAAGAACGACTGTTGCCAGCCCTATAATAAAGGAAATTGAAATTATTATTACTATTATTATTATTATTATTATTATTATTATTATTATTATTATTATTATTATTCCATTACCTTAACTGACTCTCTTAGGTTGGAAAACGTTCAAAGAACGACTGTTGGCCAGCCCTATAATAAAGAAATTGAAATTATTATTACTATATTATTATTATTATATTATTATTATATTATTTTTATATTATCATCATCAGCACCACGTATTACTACATGTGATGTACAGCAGTGGAGGAAATGGAATGGTTTTAATGTTTTCGGTGGCTTGGCCACACCTGCAGTCACACAACTTAACCACACCCTTGAATAGTAACCAATCATCTTTTTTCTCATTATGTGTTTATAGGTTGGTCAGCTCGGTTATCTGGATCTGAAATTTATTTTATTTTCCCCTGTAGGTACTACTTTAGTTTCTAAAACATGTAAATAATAAGTTACTTTTTACATAATAATAAATTAGTGATACTAACGCGTGAGTTGGCAGTTATATTATATTAAAACTCAATCTCAAAACATAATTAATATTCAAACCATTGAGATGAAAATAAAAATATCTCGTGAGTGGGTAAGCTATCACTTGACCTATTTTAATAAAACTTCATAGATGATGGATTATTTTATTGCTTAGTACTATAGTGCCCAGGACATCGCCTTTGGTGTAGTATCCTTTCTTTTTAGCAGCATATCTTACTACCCGTTCAGGTTGTTATACTCTTATATACTAATTATGCTAAATGGTTTTAGGGATTATGAAGGTTATATTCAGAGGAATAGTTGTACCAGGAAACCATTTTGGAAAAACCACCCTCAGTTCACCCAAAAGAGGTTTGAATATGAGAGTGACGCCTTTGACTATGCGGCCACCGAAGCAGGCACCGAACTATTGGATCACACGATTGTGCAGGTGGAAATGTTGCAGTACAGGTAGTATTCATATCGTACAGTTGGCAACGCTGCGTGACTCTAAAGGCGTGGGGAATGTCACGCATGCGCAGAACGCTTGTCAAGGTGATATAAAAGGCGCCGCGTTAGAGGAATTGTACCCGAATTTGCATGGAGGGATGGTGGAAAAAATTAAGGGGAAAAACCTCACTTTACCTGACCGGGATTTGAACCATGATCTCTTGTCATTGGCAATCTTATCTTTTGTGAGAGAGACGTCTTAGATGGTCAACCTTTTTTAAGCTAGAAGCAGGAAATTGTTAAAATCGTTTGACGGGTCACTCTAATAAAACCCCCTACCATCATATATGTTTCCACGTAACACATTTGATATAATGTAAAAAATAAAGGGTACGGAATCCCGCACGGACTTTCTCACTCCATTTTTAAAAAATTGATATATTTAATCAAAATTCGTAATACAGTATATGCGAAACGAAATAATAACTATACACTAACAAATCCAAGCAAAAATTGCACTATACTTACGTAAAACATTTTTTGACTCTCGGTTTTAAATTTTATAATTTTATTTTTAAAGAATCAAAGTCCTCATTTATATATTTGGACCAATAACAAATATCAATATTTGGTCCCAAGAGTCAACACCTCGTTTTATAATTTAAACTTCTGGTTAAAATTTTTGACATTTTACTAAGGGTTGCACATCTTATGGTTATCGCATTGATATTAAATTCCTCATTTATAAATTTAGACCAATAAAAGAGGTAAATATTGACTATTGAGTCTAGAATGCTAGAGGTATATCATTGTTGTACAAACATTTCCCCTAAGAGTTTAAAGGAAAAAGAACATCAACTTTTTGAGAGACTTACTAATATTTACTTACTATATGCGATTAGAGAATTACTGTGCCAAAACTTAAGTAGTAGGGTCTATATGTCACAACTAAACATCACAAAATGGTATTAATATATTTGCCAATATCTCCAAAACTATTGGTTTCATTAAAAATAAATTTCAAATAAAAGTTTATTTTTTATTTTTAATAGTACTACAATTTTGTAATAATAAGTTATTTAGTATCTCAAATAGTTGTGGAGATAAGGAAATTTCTGCTGCTGTAAAGCACCCTAAAAGTCATTTTCATATGAAAATGAAAATATAAAATTATATTTTATAATCTTAATCAAAAATGTTAGGGCAAATTTTGAGAAATCGATTTTTTCTCTTTTCGCCCTTTATTAGACTACTCTTAATTTTAGGGGTGGACACATACACAAACAGACGACATTGAAAAAACCACTTTTTAGGGTTCGGGGATCATTAGACGTTGACATCCAACAAAATCTGGGGCTAATTTTTTTTTACGGTCCTTGAGTGTTTGAAATTTAAAATATATCTATATTTGAGAATAGCTTGATAGGTATTGGTTTCATAAAAATATGTTTCAAATAAAATATTTGGATTATACACAGTCTTGCATATTTGCAATGATAATTAATTTCATATCTCAAAAAGTTACGGAGATATAATAAAAAAAAGAATTTACGCATCAAAGTCTAAGATGGATAGCACAAATAATATCTTTGTTTATTTTATTGTTAAATATGCAATCCCTTACAGTTATAATAATTGTACAAGTGGCAGCAATAAGCCAACTTCCGAGTTGAAGGTGGCTGCGTTACCTGATAGCTCGTGATATTAATAAAATCACACAATTGTAGCCGAAGATTTCTGCACGTTCATCATAGACTCTGCCTTAAAATAAGAGTGAAGAATGACCTGGGCACGGGACGATTCCTGGATAGCTCAGTGGTTAGAGCATTGGCGTAATAATCCAAAGTTGCCGGGTTAGATTCCCGTGTCCAGGTGTCATTTTTCAATTTTCAGAATATGATATCTAGATCGAGTAATCCTCACAAAAAGCCTAAATAATAGCTTTGGCTATTTGAATCATAGAAATATGATTTAATCAATTTGATTTCAATTATATATATTAAAAGTCCATTAAAATTAGAATATAGATTACGATTAATATTGTTTAGTTAATTGTGAGGTATCATGTTCGTTTTATTTCATGGGCGAAAATATACGAGTCATTAAACTGTTTATCCTCTTTCACAGTTATGAGCAGATTATCTTGAGAATGGATTATTTTTTCTGATCTAGAATTAGGCAAATGTGTAATTCGTTTGCTTATATAATCAGTAAGTTCAGAAATTCCACGTTAAATACTAAAAAAAACGTTATTCAGTATACTAGCTCAAAATTAAATTAGATCTTCTCTTCATTTTCTAAAACAAAGTTTGTTCAGTAGTTATTTATTTACACTAATTATTTAGTTATTAATTTCAATATCGTTAATTTAACTAGATATTTCTGGTATTAATTTATTATTATTTTATATAATTATCGCAGTGATCTGTATACCACATTTTAAAAATTAATTTACATTTGTGAGAATGGTACACATGCAAACGTTAGAGTTTTCAGGAGGGGGGGTGGGGGTAGCCTTTAGTTCAATAAGTAGTGGGTCTCTGAATGGACGTGTCACCACTGTTAATGTAGCCTCACAAAAACTAATTTTAATAACCCATTTTTACTTTCTCTCTATCTACAGGTAGAGAAAGTACGTGTAACAGTCACTTGTATTTCCGTGTTAAGTGAGGAACATTATATACTGTGACAGTCACTTGTATTTCGTGTTAAGTGAGGAACATATATACGTGTGACAGTCACTTGTATTTCCGTGTTAAGTGAGGAACATTATATACGTGTGATAGTCACTTGTCATTATCCGATCACCTTGAACTCCAAGTAGGCCTATTTGGGCAACACAACATTATCAGTGGTCTCCTGCTTCAAGGTAGGATCTAACCAGCCATATGATTTAACTTTCATGATCATATGATTAACTTTTTCATTGAAACCCCAATCAAGAATACTCAAAATTATAATTTGTAAACTATGTTTGTTTTTTTTCCGTAAAACTCTTTGGAATGAATTTATTCATGTGCGTCGCTAAGGGGGAAGGGAGGGATGACCTCATGGAGGATATTCCAACCGATAATCTTTGCTTTATTTAAAAAAAAACTACAATGCGATCCATGCATAAATGACTAAAGATAACGTTTTATAATATTTGTAGGATTAATACCGTTATTATAATATTCGTATTATTCGTTTGGTCTGAAATAATTTTTATAATTTACACCCTCTTTTAATTAAGAGTCGGTAACTCCTATTACCATATTTTCGAACCTATTTAAATAAGCATCATCACATTTTTATATAAATGATATTAACTTCTTAACAAGATGGTTTAATACAGCGCTATCACAATAGGTAATAACACAACTAAAATATTACATTCTTTATTTGTTTGTTGTGAAATATATCATCCTCCCTTTTGAAAAGTACATCACTTTTATCAATTTCAAACGACTCCCAAGTATAGTAACTTTTCTATAGAGTTTTTAAATTAGAGTATTATAATCTCTTTTTAATATGACGAGGTAAATTCGAGGTGCGCGCGCAATGTAATCATCTTGATGGAACAATAGGGGTCTATGGGTAATAAACGAGCTTGCACGTCATCATTTCATTCGAGAATAATAATTCTACTTTATTTTTAGCTGTAGAGTTTCCCATGTCACGCGTACCACTAAGTTCTTCATTATTTTATTTTTTTAATAAGTTTTAAAACATAACAAAAAAGCAAACTACCAGCATCAACCTCTATCTTGATAGATCTGATTATTCAAACTAAATAATACACTACCCCTTCGTTGGACTAGGGGACTATACGTCCGGCTAATTTATTCTAGTTTGCTGGTGACAGGGGGGTTGGGGTTTGAATCTCACCCGGATGTATTTAGGGTAATTTTTCTAAATATATCCCATTCTCCTTTTACACACACGAATACGGGTACATTTCTTTTAAATTATACATTTCATATCCGTATTTGATAACGCAATTAGAATGCGTGTAACCTAAACGGGTAGTAAGACACAGTACAACAATTATAATATTGACAACACTTTCCCGAAGTTATATCTCTGTTTATATAACATTTATATATATAATATATATATATATTATAAAACTAGTTGCTGTGCTTATTTTTCACATTGGAATTTATAAAGTAGCTTTGTTATTTTCAAATTCATTATCTCGACACAATTATTGTATAGAAATAATAACACAAACAGATTATTAAATAAAAAATAAAAACATCGTGACATAACTATACTATCTGTAAACCGGACATCCAGGCTATCCATGCGAAATTTCAGCACAAATCAGTAAAATGGTTTATATGGGATTGAGTACAAAAACAAACAAACAAACAAACAAACAATCATTTATTTCACTATAGAGCCATATTAGTAGGATTTAATAAGATCATTTCCGGTAGTTGAAATTACAAGAAAACGGCTGAACCTATTTGACAAATGACACTCATTTTAAAGGTTAGAGGTCCAAGATGTGGACGAAAAATAGTAGAATCCAATGCAAGTCCGACTTGGAGAGGGTTAGTTTTAAAGTTATAATTCATGCAAAGTTGATGGCCTCTGAGGAGAAAACCTTTAACTAGAAAGTCGAGTGAGACCTCATTCTGTAGAAATTTTCCCAATAAAAAGTTCTAGATACAATTTAGCGCTATAATCTGCAACCATCGCTTCTACTATCCACTTTTATACGTATCATTTCTTCAAGTGGTATTTTCAATGTAAATTTTGTAATCAAATCTTTATAATATACCTGGATCTTCCATTAACAAAGCATTACAATTACATAACAATCACTATTGTTTTAAATGACGCTATTTTATTTTCAATGTGACTAGGTGACATTCTTAAGAACCCGTTTCAGCGCATGGATAATATTTGGTATGTTATATAATTCGAATTCGATGCCATCTTTGGGCCGTAGCCTAGAGCATTAATTAAAAAAAACAGAAGAGCTAAGACCAGTAAAATCATTTTACTATATTGGTGAAAAAGAAAATTAAAAACAGTGAAAATTAATTATTTTATAAAGAAAAAAAACTATTTTTTCATCAATTCAAATGTTACTGTTGTCAAGTGAAGAATCAAATAAAACCGCACTTATGTTTGGAGTGTAATCCTATGTTTAGATGATACCCCAGTTAAATCGGCCGTGAAATGGGCAATTAAAGAGTATAAACTAAACCAAATTTATATCTATCTAATAAATGATATAATTTAGTTTAGAAAGATCTTTATTTTATACTTTATTACTTACTGTAGACCTCTCGAAGAGAGAAGTATTTTGATCGTCAAAATAATCCAACTCGATTTTGATAAATATCGACGTTTCATGACCCCCCTCTCCTACCATGAAATAGAAAAAGTTGTTTTCGCTATGCCATATATATTATTTCAACCTAGAGCCCAAAACTATCTTACCGATTGGGTTAAGACCTTGTATCTAGGGTTTTCATAAGGTTTCCCCAAGGAATTTCAGGAACTAGACATCCAACCCTATAATTAAGGTTAGCTTACTGAAAGTCTAAAAGAGATCGGATATATTACAAACAAAATGGAAACTCGAATTTTCTCATATAAATGACTTTCATGGTACTTTATAAGAAAATAAATTACCAGTTTTGATCATGTACCCGCAACTATTATCATTGTCAAGTTGTAGTACTATAAAAATTAAATATATGTTATTTAAAAATATATTTCAATAAAATAAAACCAATAATTTCTGAGCTATACGTATATATATATATATATATATTCGGATCTTTTAGATGTTGAATTGATTGTTATGCTCTTTGGTGGACAGAGATGCTCCTCTTTTATAAATGTTTCTGTAACCATGTATATTAATTCATTTATACTCTTTGGCGTAGTGTTTCAGCCACAATGTATATTATTTTAAGATAAAAGCGAGAGAAATTATGTGCAGTGTGCTGTACCACTTATTTTTATGTTTAACACATCCTACTATATCCTGATTTTGGCAAGAAGAACATTATCTAGTAGTTATAGAGTTAATTAAACGATTTTGGTATACTCATTCATCAAGTCATGTGATCTGCCGCTCATTTTATAGATATTGTTAATTTCTATAAAATAACAACATTCTCATAATAAGATGTTATCAATGTTGGCTGCAAAGAAATGTTTGAATTTTATAAAATGTTCCTCTAACCGAAATCAGACTTTACCTGTCTATGCTCTTCACATTTAGCTACAAAAATAGTGTAGGGATAACTAAGATGTACCACCATTTGCGAAGAGGGGGAGAAGAAACCTTTTTAGAAAATAAAAATACCCTCAGTCCAAACAGTAGGGGTTTCTATGATTGACCTACCCGTCTTCGGCAAATCAGACGAGTTTGTCAACGGCTGCAGGTGAGTTGTGGCCGCACGAGTTGTTTACCTCTAAAGAGACAGTTGAATTGCGGCCCACATTTTTAGAGCCACGTACAAATTGCGGCACTAGCTGTTTACCTAACCTAACCTAACCTAACAAACCTTCAAATTTTTGCCAAAACCATTGAATGACAAAAACTGAGGAAGTTAGGATATTACAAGGGATGTTGACATCAGAAGATGATAGTTTCTATCTGAAATTTAAGACATCATGACAGAAAACACACTGCTAATTAAGTGACACAGCTCATACCTCTCTCTCAAGTGAGTGGGCAGCAATTCATACGTGCAACTCGTACATGGTTTCAATATTAGGCCGCAGCTCACCCACACAGTTGTCAACATGATATACGTTAACCAAGACGAATGCATTGGCCTCCTTCCTCCCTTTAAGAGCGGTACGTAACAAACAACAGGTAGTCCAGGGAACAACTTTCAGACTACAATAAATTACAAGGTGTTATAATCGCATTACAAGGAAAGTCAGAGGGTGGGTAGGGGCGGATCAGAGGAGCGGGAATGTATGAACTACATGACACGTCACCCGCTCGATAATCTTAAAGCCGCACTGCTATCGCATGCGAGGGTGTGGTGTGAATAGTACGATGATGACGTAGTACATAGTAAGCCACCAAACCGTAGTAAAACGGCGTGCGGACGAAACGAGAAGACTCCCAAACTTCCCCCCTCCAAACACTCGACCACATGCGCACTCACTCCAACAAAGATATGAAGTGTGCGCTTCTGCTCCGTCCCCTCCTCACCCCTCCCTCTCACACACACACCCCTTACCCCTCCTTTCGCCCTACTTTACCGTTGGCCTTTCGTGTCAACACATTGAACCCAAATTTTCCTTCGAGGAGCTAGAAGAGCCCTGTTATTATGACCCTTGTAACTACCTATGAGAGCTTGTCTGAAGGACCAAAACGCCGTAACTCCATCGTGCTGTTTATTAGACTATTATTGAACATCTTATCAAATTATTAGCGAGTCTACCTACTCATCAAAGGTTATATTCCAGGCAGGACTACAAAGATGCACAACTAAGGAATTGGGTATGCATCTCTTTCACTAAATTAGGAATCAAATTTTGGCTGGTTGAGTCCGTTCTAAAAATAAGTTAGAATAGATCGTTATAGTACAGGCTAAAAGACGTACACGAATAATAATTACTTGACTAATGTTTCCTCTACTTCAAGTGTGCTCTAAATAATAGCTCAGTTAGTAGCGTGTTTGTATAGGGAATTAAAGGTACCGGGATTGATTACCAGCATGACATTAAAAAACTCATTTTATGTTTCGTTCATTGTCATCGTATGATAGTTTTTAGAGCATTTAAGTTCGACAAATTAATCTGCAACCCGCTACGCAAAATAGCTTCAAATTTACCAGATAGGCAACGTCGTCAATTCCCCGTCCATAAGGGTGACAATGGCAACACATGGAATGCATGCCCTAACGTTATGTTTAAATTTTAAATACATTTTACCTCTTCACATAAAGTTTATACTAGAATAATTAATAGGGATGTGGAAAAAAATAGCTATGCTTTTACTTATTTCGATACCAATATTTTGGTCTCGATACTTTTAGCTTATATCAGTAGCCTACTTACACCCTGGTAGTGAAGAAAACAATTGTTTGTTCATAATTTATTTTATTTTATATAATATTTCTAAACCCACTTACTGTATAAGCTGCTACTTTAAAAGAAAAGTCGTTAGACATAACCAGGACTTATTTTACAATGTAGTGACATAATTATTTTTTGTGATATTACATACAGAATAGGAATAACTATGCTATAAAAGAGAATTTGTATAGTACATTCACCATAGCTTTTCACCTGGATGACAGTTCAAATATCATACGTTTAAGTTTTGGGTTTCCAAACATTTTAAAAGATTACTGTTTTTTTTATAGATGATAAGTTTTTTAATTACATGTTATAATTTACAATTAAAAAAACGTAAACTTAAGTTTTCTCACACTATTTCATCACTTTTCATAATGTCTTTTCATAAAATCCGAAACAATATTTTAAACATAATTAAAAGTACTTATTCTTCGTTTTGAAATGTTATCTATGTTGTGTAACATAGTGGATATATTAATACCGTTTAATACAGGCATCGTATTTACTTGGAAAAGAGAAAATATTTTTCCTTGTTTTATATATAATTACTTATTTTATTACTATTTTACTGTATTTTGAAATATTTAACTGAATGAAATATTTGTATTCACTGCGTGGGTGCACCATTTTAAAGAACTTGTTTGCGTCAAGATCAATCACATCGCTTAAATTCGTCAATCAAAATGTTGAAGCTATATTTGTTAGACCTTTTGTGAAAGTGCCGTGAATAATAATTTTTTTAAAGTGGAATGAAACGATAAATAAGGTTTGTGCCCGACCTAAAGTAAATATTAATAATTTTGGCCTAAATTATTGTGTTTAACTATCACATTCATACACTAACATATGTTTTCATTACAGTTATCCAAAGTGACAGATGTCAGCTGTTGGCATAGGAATGCATTAGGGACTATTTCTAGTAACTCTTTGAGCTGTAATCCAAGTAAACTCTAATGGTTAATGTACTTTATTAAGGTGCGGCAGAAGGGAGCTCAAGTTATTTTACAGTTTTTATAGCATTACAATTTTTTGGCCAAAATAAGTCAAATATTTCTAAAGTAGCAACATAGAGTTTAGTTTTCTGCACATTCTAATATCAACAGATATTGAATACTTGTCAAGGGTGTCCTGGAATTCTGTCAAAACTTTTTAAATAAAGAGAAATAGTTTTGACATAATTCCAGGACACCCTTAACAGATATTCAAGATCTATTGACATTAGAATGTGCAGAAAACTAAACTGTATGTTGCTACTTTAGAAATATTTGATCTATTTTGGCCAAAAAAATGTATTGCTATAAAAAACTGTAAAATTACTCACGCTCCCTTCTGCCGCACCTTAATCTTTACTAGAAAAGTACAAAAATTCTAAGGATGTATAGACAAAACAACATGTTCGTACGGATACACATTGTTATGGATGGTTTTATTTCGATAAGTCAGTCTTTATTACAGTTGAAACATTCACGCAGTGTGCACTTTTAAACGTGCTGCCAGTGTTCCACTGTGGAGAAAGGGTTTGTGTCTGGGGCAAGCTGAACTGAACTGAACCGAACCTTACCGAACTAACAAACTTATATTATAAAAGATTAGACGATCGTAGCAGCGATGGATGCATATTATTGCACTAAAATGTATTCCAAATATTTGATTGGGAAAATATCTATGTAATAAGCCTTCACTCGACTTTCTAGTTAAAAATATATCGTCAAAGGCTATCAATTGTATATAGATATTTATCTTTCGATGTTTAATTTAAATCACAACGTATATTTTCTCCCTTCACGCCACAGTGATAACTTTAAAACGAACTCTTTTCCAGCTCTCTATCTATTCGTTGCACCAAACCACTCAAGTAAGAATTGAGTTGTTATTATTTTTAACCAAAGATAAATAATTTATTGCTAGACACAAAATTATTATACACAAATCATAGTTTCCATGGTGATGAAAACAAAGAATGACTGTACAGAAAATCCACTGCCCACACAGTAGGAAAAGATGGATAATTTTCTAAGAAAATTGGGTCTTAGTTTTAGGCTACTATTCTGGTTGGCATCTTGAGCCCTTAATCTTTAAAATGAGTGTTCGTTGTTCAATATCAGTTAAACTGTTTTCTTGTAATTTTAATTAACGGAAATGGGCTTATCAAATTATATATCTAAGGAATATAGGATTAAAGAGACTGGTAGATTGAGAAAATGTGTGAGTGACTGTGTGAATGAGTGTGAGGGTGAGTGATGAGTGTATGGGTGTGTTATTAGGTAAGTGTGTGAGAGTGTGAGATTGAGATTGCGTGACTTGCCCTCTAGCGCCACATACGGCGAGCTCAGAGTCCAAGAAAGCGATATAACTATACACAAATCAGGGTTTCCATGGTGGTGTAACCAAAGAATATAAAGCTGGAAAATAGGTTTTTTATTGGAAAATACTAATTTTGTCCACATCTTGTACCCCTAACCTTAAAAATGAATGGTAGTTTGTCAAAAGTTCAGGCATTTTCTTTCAATTTTGATAACCGGAAACAGGCTTATAAATTACACAAAAGAGTTCCGGGTAGCATATAGAGCCTAGATGACGAAATTTTCCCGACCAGTGTGCTACTCAAGGACTGGCTGAATTTTGAACTAGCCTAGCGTCCGAGCTCTAATGTACGTTTTTAATGAATATTTAAAAATAAAAACTTATTGAATATTATTAAATATAACTAATAACTCAAATTAAATAGTATAAAATTCTTAAATTGTAATGGAGTAAAATTTATTAAATTGTCAATAGGAGTCTGTCATATACCCTATTAATTTAAATAACCTGAACAAAAACATTGAAAGTAACAGCTTCAGTTAAAAAAAAGACAATAGATACATATATGTATAATATATATATATATATATATATATAATGTTAAAATCAAAAACTTAGATAATCTCTTTCATATTAGTTTGAAACATGTTGTACTTTACTCGTCAAGATATTTATGTTCGGTTCATAACTTGTCGTTTTCAACAGAACACAAAATGCACAAGTAGAATCAAGACGATTTCTGACCGTTGACTTCACAAAGTTCATTAAGACACGACATTGAATGATAATGGCTGTAGAAATATTATTGACTTCAAAAAATTATACGACGTTGGGAAAGGGTGTATTTATTGTTTATATTTTTCATGTTGGCGTGACACCCAAATCGTGTTCTGGTGCCACAGATTTTCCATCCCTGATGTAGCCCAATCTAGATTTTTATCTGACATTTTGTTTCAAAATGGCAGCTTCAAAACACTATTTATTGTTCTTTTTCTCAGATTCTGCTTATCGGATTTTCTTTGAAGCAGCTTTGCATGGCTCCTAGATGTAACTAGGTATTATAAACACATCCCTTATAAATGAGTAATTAGATAGTCTTTATTAATAAACTGAAGTGTGTGTGTGTGTGTGTGTGTGTGTGTGTGTGTGTGTGTGTGTGTGTGTGTGTGTGTGTGTGTGTGTGTGTGTGTGTGTGAGAGAGAGAGAGAGAGAGAGAGAGAGAGAGAGTGGCATGAGCATTGCGCTATATCTAACGCAAGCAGAGGTCTGAAATTGAAAAAAATTAGTATCCCTGTGCACAAACAGTTATTCCTCGATACATTAATTTTAAAAAGTTAAGTTACCTTCCACCTACAATCACTAAACTAAAAACATTTCCCCCAAGCAACGCCGAATACTTCAATTAACTTATAATAAAATAAGGATAATTACCTACGCATATTTGTTTGGAAATATGTGAGTTACGGTACTGTAAATTTTAAAGGCTACAAAAAGGTAAACAACAAAAACCGAAATATGTGTATTCTTTAAATTGGAAAAACGACACCTGGACACGGGAATTGAACCCGGAACCTTTGGCTTAGTACTCCAAGTCTCTGACCCCTGAGTTATCCAGGACTCTGCCTAAAAATGAGTGAAGAATTGTCCTGAGCACGGGAAGATTCCTGGATACCTCAGTGGTTATAAACGTGGCGTATTAAGTCATAGATCACGGGTTTGATTCCCGTGTTTAGGTGTCATCTTTCACTTTTTAAAATATGATATTTAGATACGGTTACAGCCATAACTAATTAGCTATTTAATCCATCTTAACAAAAGGTTTAGTTTCAAACAAAATGCCAATAATTGGGTATCAAAATCAAATATTTTATATTAGTGGTCTTACATTACCATATAAAACAGTAATTTTCTTTCAAACAATGTAAAACGAAGGACTTTTATTTTATAAAAGTAATTTTAAATTAATTGTTATTTATAGATATCTCCATATTTAAAAAAATATATTCAATTCTTTAAAGATATAGAATAAGCTTAATATACCAATTTTGAAGGTCTTTAACATTAATTATTCTCAACAAATAATGACTGACCCACCTCGGTGGCGTAGTTGGCTAACGCGCCAGTCGTGTTGAGTCAGACCGCCGAGGACGGGGAGATCGAGGTTCGAATCTCGGTCGGGTGAACTGAGGGTGGTTTTTCCTAAATGGTTTTCCACTCTCCCTCCACGCAAATGCGAGTTCACTTCCTTTAAATTCAACCCTCCCAATTCCTAATCCATTAGCGTAATTAGTACTTAAGCGTATAACCCGAACGGGTAGTAAGACGCGGTGCTAAATAAAAAAATAAAATAATGACTGCATGAATGTGTGCCATATATTTTGTAGTAGTCTAGAGTATTTACTTCGCAGGCTGTTTCGTGATAGCTTTTATCACTATTTAACTGCAAGTTTTTCTATTGAATAAAGTACGAACACATTGGCATGTATATAGGGATGTGAGAAAAGTATCGATATTTCACTAATATCGATATTTTCCTTTTGATACAAGAATTTTTTTTTCACTTGATTCTTTTTTTTCCGATAGTTGTACTGATATTAATACTCACACTCGAGTGTCGAATCGTTATCAAAGAAATAACTTTTTTGCCATCTTCACTCATGTGGGGATTAAAGGTTACTAAGGAAGACTGTAGAGGAAGAACAAATGATATTATTTCTCAATTCTCACTCATTTTCTGTATGGAAAGCAAGAAGAACTCAAGCTGGTATGGTAAAACCTTTTATAATAGTCATCGTACAGTACTATCTAATATCTATCTTACCTTCTAAGTCCAAACACATGATGCAATAGACATAGGTATACTAAAATATGGTTAAATCATTATAATTTTGAGTGTTTAAATAAATATGAAAATACAATTATATTGCAAAAGTTGAAATTATTATTACTAGATAAAAAAAATCCAGATTAAAATTTAGATTTACACGTGTATGGGACTTAAGGCTCTTTTTTGATCATTGCTTTGTTCTGGGCTCTCCAAGTTGCAACACCATAGTTGCATTGATTCATTATTGTTCCTCACCCTGCCCTCTGGCCCAACTGCCTCATCACGTGACCGGTAGACACCCCCTCTCCACCACCCACTCCTGTCATTACCGTCAATTGCTCACCATTAGCGTTCTTTGGATTCCGGGCATTTTCCGGATAGAACAAAAACGGAGAATGTCACAGGTTTCCAACAAATTCTATATCCATGGCTCGCCTATTTTTAAAAAAAGGCACCTGCACTTAAAAATAAGGGTGTAACTCGTGACCAGTTACATTTAAATTTAAAAAAATTGTAAAACGTATATAGACAAAATAACCTAAAATTCTTAGGTCATTTTCGTGGAATAGGTTGACGTTACTATCTCCCGTATACATGCGAATAAATTTTAGGTGATGGTAAAACTGTTCCTCTAGATTTGTGAATGTAAATTAATTACTAGTTAAAAATAATGGTCTCGTAAATCAAATATTTGTTTTATCTCGATTAATACTCATCCGTTAAATGATATAATTTAACAATCTTATAAAGCGTATAACCTGAATGGGTAGTAAGACATGGTATTAAAAAAACTAAAAAATGCATAGTATACAAATATATCCATTTTAAAATAATCTACAAAAACTGAAAATGTAAATTTATAGACTTGGAATTCTGTAACTACTAATTAGAGCTAGCCCACAAGCTTAGGTCAACTAACTAATTGTAAAATTAGTAGAGTGTAAGTAAACCACGATAGCTCTTCAGTAATCTTAGTTTCACCCCACATTATTATTACTATTATTTTAAAATCAAGGAGTGTTGATTTAATGTATCATAGAAGTCACTGATAATTAATCTTTATATCTGGCCAATTTATGTGATGCAATATTTTTAATTAATAAACCAATAAGCTATTTACCATCCATTCATAACAAAGTATTTATATATATATATATATATATATATATATATATATATATATATATATATATATGCCTTATAAAGCCATAATAGTAATTGCAGCATTTGCATGGGGGGCTCGTGACTCGTATCTGACAGTGACTAAAGTTTAATATATTCATGTGTTAAATGGTTATAATATGGTATTTAATCTCAATATTCATGAAATTATATTAATATCATCATGTAATAAAATTAATATCGACAATAAAAGTATTTATTGTATTTTCTAAAAAAAAAACTTTTCTATCAGAATCCAAGGACTGTTTAGGAATTACCTCAAATGTTATTTTTTATTTGTTTCGAACTGTGTAGGCTTTATTTTCATGATTTAATTTCATGTATAGCCAAATTTGGGGTAATAGTGTTTTATTACATGTTACTGGTCAAGTAGACAAGAAGGTGTGATAATGGTTTCGCCAATAAAGTCGTGTTGCCGTTATTATTTTTACTAATCATCTATGATGTTATTTTTGCAGTCAATAACCATTTACATTATTATATAATACAAAATTTAAAGTGTATTATACAAAAACTTTATCATTCATTGTGAGTATTATAACACACATGACATAGGATAAGTTTGGTTAACAAATGCTAGCCTTAAACTTAAAAATAATCTTAAAAATGTATAGTTAAAATATGCTAAACGGGATCACAAGTCTTCTTACAATGGTACATTTAGGCTCACAAAACAAGGTCCCCCCCCAATAAATAGCAAAATAGCAATGCCACACACTCATTAAAATCTATTCAAACATCGATAAAGGTTAATCAAACATTCCACTATGTGATATTGAAAATATAATAACAGTTTAATTTTTTTCGAGTAAAAACATAATTACTGTGGAAGTATTATTATATTTGAAACTAAAGTAAAACTCTTTTACTCTTTTAAAATTTTTGTTAATATTTTATTCTTAAAATTTAAAAAAAATGTTTGTATGATAAAAGTTTTCACATTAACTGTATAAAATATTCACCAGAACGTGAAATACGTTCATAGCTTTCATTATATTATTCATTGCACTCAAATGTAATGCTCGTAACTGCTCATATTCTCGCAAGAAATGGAACAATACCATATTCGCCGTGATATAAAACTCGGGCAGTTCTTAGTACAGTAATGTAATGCAGTGTAACATACTCTCGTACTTTCAGGGGTTATGAAATTGCAGATTCGCAGCTGGCTAAACCGCGTCTTACAACTCGTTCGGGCTATGCGCATGGATACAATTCGAGCCGTTCTTAATTCAGGAAGGATTATATTTATAGATTGTAAAGCTCACTAACCAAATGCATACTAAAAAGTTTGAACAATAATAAGCAAACGGCGCACGGGAGTCGTAAAAGGAAGGAGATTCGCCCCCCTCTATAATCTGCTCAAATGGGACAATCCTAATACCGTAAAAGAAACCGTGAATTGTTTTATTCACAATATTTAAAATCTACGTTTGGAGCATTGCATAAGTAAGTACATTTTTACTTTTGAAATTAATACCTTTTTTATTTCATTCATTTGGTACAAAACCATTTTAATATTTTTAAATCTAGAGTGAAAATATTATTAGTCTTGTTTTTCCAAATAATGAAGTGTAGGTGGCGCTTATGAAATGAAACTTAATAAAATACATTTTAATAATATTCATTATAATTGTAGTAAGGGGATATAATATTATAATAATCAAGGAAGAAACAGATATTATAATAAGAAGTGACTTGATATTTAAGGAAATAAGCTTACGTCAAAAAAAATTGTGATTTAAATTGTTATGAAATAAACTTAACAATATAGATATATCAAAACCTTAACGTTTATAAAATGAATTATAATTTTAAGACAGAATACCAGCTATAATAGAGAACAATGAAAGTTGACAAGTTTAATTTTCAAAAGTTAATAGTATTGGGAATAAAATGAGATTTTAACTAAAACTGTTATGCTTAAATTGGTATTAGATATGCTTTAGTTCTGATAATATAAGAAAATGTCAGAACATAATTGAGTACATGTTAATTAAAGTTAGCCATATGACATGTTAAACTAATAAATAAATGATAATAAGGTAGGCCTATTAAACAATTCAATCTAATCAATGTTATTTTGACAAGTATGTAAGAGTTTAATAGAAAATGCATAAACTAAAATTAATGAGATTTTATTGGAATTAATACATATAACACTTTAAATATATGGTAACAAGACAATGAACAACTTAAAATTTAAAAATGACTAAAACAAATATATATTTAAATCTAAAATTTATAGGGAAAATGAGCGAATTGTGAACGAAACTAACAGTTGTATAACTAATTGAATAAGTTAATATGATAATGTTTAATTATAAGATTTAATAAGGTTAAATACCCAAGGCTAAGGAACGATTTAGCTTCTAAGAGTTAATTTAATTACAATAGTGTGTGAGACTCTAGAAATCACTTCTTATTATATCTGTTATTTCACTGACTATTATAAAGTTAATATAATACAACCTAAAACAAATTAATCTAAACTAATGCGTTAAAATAGCCAACACAATAAATTAAATACAGATTACCCGCTTCAGTGGCCACGTGGTCTAACGCGCTACTCTCGCAATAGACTAGACTGCCGATGATGAGGAGATCATGGTCCGATTCCAGTCAGGTGTACTGAGGGTAGGTCTTCATAAATGGTTCCCCACTCCCTTTACACGCAAATTCAGGAAAAATTCATATAAATTCAGCCCTCCCCATCCCTAACCCTAACCTACTAGCGTAATTAGTACATAAGCTTATAACCCAGAATGGGTAGTAAGACGCATTGCTAATATATATATATAAGTCTCATTAATTATAATAAAGTATATATATATATATACTTTATTATAATTAATGAGACTTTTCTCAAATGTTTCATCACATACATAATCACTTTTCCACAGAGTATTACTACCCGCTCGGGCTGTACGAATTTTAACTACGCTAGTTAAGTAGGATTAAGTAAGGTAGAATTAATAATAAACCCAAAACGGGTAGTAATACGTGGTGCTAAGAAAAAAAAAGTAAATGTAGCAGTATTTGATTATAGAGAGAAAGGGGAACAATTTAGAGGAAACCACCATTAGTACACCCAGTTGGGATTCAAATCCTAACCCTTTTTTTACTGGAAAACCAGACAAGATGAGCCTGTTATTTAGAACGCGTACGCACTAATGTGTGTATTAGTATTAGTTAAAATAATATATCTTTAAATTATTTATTATAGTAGTACTCAAGTAATATTAGTGATATGACTATGATAAAAAAAAAAGCGCATCCTTTTTAAATCACTTACTTCATACAACGTCATCAAAAAGTTGTCCAGAATTTTTTTAATAAAATACTCATGGAAATAATTGAATAATATTTGATGATTGAATTAAGTGGTCTAAGGTGTTCACCCACTGATGCGTTGCGTGGCAAGGAATATTTCTTCCACCAGGGAAACTTACATGTATTCAAATGGGAGACCTCCCACTGGTCCGTGGCGTCAGTCGACGCGAGATAAGTCCTGGGAGCAACCATGCGACGACGCATCTCCACGCAACGCAACGCACCGGGGGTAGGAGAAGCAAGGAGTCAAAATATTTAATCTTCGTCACCCTTTGAACACTTTCGGGAATCATCGGGTTTATTTCCTCTTCTTCGTCACTCGTCAGAGAATGAATCACGTGCTCGCATTTTAATTACTGTGGTTATTGTGTACGGCTGCTGCCTGGCGTCTCTTGATGTTTTTATTTCAAAGTTATGTTGTTCACATTTAACAAATTAGTATACATAAAAAGACTAGTTTTATTATCTTTTCATTGTATTATTTCATGCAAATTTAATATTAAATTAAGTAAAATAATATTAAATTTGAATGTATTAATTAAATAGTATGGTGATAAAGTAAGTACTGCTGTCACTCATTTTGGTAATAATTTCGCTCGCAGTTCAGTCACTAGTCATTAAACAACAACCTACTTCCACGATTAAAAGCTCTGTACTGTAGGGACTGTTGATGCGGTGCAGAAAATATGACGCTTCTTTTCGCCACGCAACGTATCAGTGGACGAGAACCTGTATTTGCTCAAATGTGTCGCCACGCCGTTTACAGTAAAGATCGCGTAAATGATTCAAATATTTATGAAGATATTTAATTACGGAATCCCGGGCAACTTTTAGTTAGACCCCGCAACGGGTTACTCACATGTTTTATATTTTCTATCAGCAGATTGTACAGCATCAGTTTGCTTTATTTTTATCTCTCTACTCTGAGCAATTCGTCAAGTAATGCTTACTGTTATTTGTACACGACAGTTCCAATAAATTATACCGTACATTTTTATGATGAAAAGCTTGTATCCCAAAGACTGTTTTTACGCAAAGTTGCACCCCATATTCACATTAGTCTAACTAGTACCATGTTTATATTTTAGTGGATGGTTAATATATGTTTCGAAAAATAAACATGTTTGTTTTGATGTTCATAAAAATATTGTTTTAAATTTAAAAATGTTGACATTGTTTTTACTGTATAAATGTGCTCGCGTGGCCTTTTGTACTATTTATCCTTTAGGCACAAAGTTGCAGACATAATGTGGGTTGTGGCAGCGTGGCATGTTTCATAATACACATTCTAGCTCTCGCGTTAAGGAGGTAGAATGAATGCTACCAACCCTACATTTATAAGGAACAACCTATCTGTTGAGGCTTTATTAAGTGACTTAAAATGTATGAGCCTATTAATTTTAAATTGATTTCTGGAACAAATTCTTTATTCTAATTTAGTAATCTGTTTGGATTATATTTTCGTTGAGTCTAAGTACAGTAATTTATAGTTAAAACATTTATCTATGAAATATCATTATAAAAGTGGTTTAGTGTGACATAATTTGTATGAACTATTTTTAATATGATTAAATTATACCTTCTTTATTTTTATTTGTATTCCCTTCTCCTTATTTTATAGTAGCCTAGTCTTCTATGACGACATGTTTTAGTCTTGCATATAGATATTACACCATCTTTAGATCTGAGAATAACCAATGTAATTGTAAAATAATGAATGGATATATGACAATAAAATTGTAAGTTTATTAAAGCTAAACATTATAAATTGAAATAGTCTAGAAGAAATAGAAGGTATTAAACAAAATATTAGATAAGTGTTAATTAATCGATTATTTAACTTTGTTAACCTTACAATTTTATTGTCTTATCTCCATACATTATTTTACAATTACTTTAGTTCTCCTCAGATCTGAAAGTGGTTTAATATCAATAATACCACCGAAACATGTCGTCATAGAAGTCCAAGCTATTATCAAATAAGGAGAAGGGAATAAAATTAAAGCAGATATAATTTTACTATTTATCAGTATTACTTCTTACCATCCGACATCTTAGCTCAGTTGGTAATGTATTTTCTACTGAGTTAAGGGTCCTGGGTTCGATTCCTGGCATGACCAAAAATTTGTCATTGGTTAAATGTGGGTTTACCCTTACTCAGTGATGAATTAACAGCTGGGGACTGGATGTTGTGCCTGTCTTGGTATTAAGTTCTACTACAAGGCATATGAAGCTGTGACAGTCCTAGCAAGCTGCTAGTGGAAAACATAGGGCTTGAATAAAAAACTGACTAGTAGGACACATGCTGGATCGTGAACAGGAATGGATTTAAAGTAGAAATTACTCATCACTAAATAAAATATTAACCTTATTTAAATAAAATTAATATGTTGGCCAAATTATTTTACATTAAAAAATTATTATTTAAATAAAAATAAGCTTTAAACTGAAATATTTAAGATACGAGTGCGATTTTCCCGTATTTAAATTTAATTTGATATACCTTAGTAAAACTTGAAGGAATAAATTAAAAATTAGTTGAAAATGAATGTATTTAAACATATATATAAATAATAATCAATATTTATAAATAATAATCAAAACATTCATTTACAACTTATTTTTAAAAGTATAGTTCAATTCAAATTTTACTAAGAGAAGCCTAATGAAATTCAGACCAGACATCATTATTAATTATAATATAACCCTCACAATGGACACGATGATTTAAAGTCAAGCTCATTTAATATAGTTTTAGGTGATGGGTAGTTTGAGGCAAAAATCCTGGCTGAGTTGACTAAGATTTATTTCAAGATTTAAATTTTCTCTCCACATAGATGCTGGAACATACATATCCTCTTAATATATCTCACATGCCATGAGCCATGAGTGCCAAATAACCCTATTCAAACTTTTAAAATATTTGTTAAACCCGTTTAATATATTCCTTTATCAAATTTGGTCTAATACGGTTTTAATTTATTATTACGATTAAAACCTTTTATTTTTACAGTGTCACTATAATTCTTGGTGAGTTTGACGTGTTTTCAACTCTACGTTATTATTTAGATAGCAAACTTATTTTTTTTCAAGACTGTTGCTTATAATTTGACCTAATTTAAATGCGTTAATTGAATAAAACTATAATATATTTAGATGTCCTAATGAATAAATATGTTTATAACAAATATGGATTAGCTAAGATAACTTTTTAAATCTTGTATATGTTTCACATAATTTTATTTTATTCAAAAATACATTATACCAGTTTTAACAGGATATTTTGATATTAATATATTAATGCCATAATTTTAAAGTGTAGTCACAATTTTTTTTTTTTTTTGTAGTACCACAGTGCTTAAAATTGCCTTCCGGACTATACGAATTTAACTACATTAATGGGGTAGGGATGAGAAAGGTAGAGTCCAAAGGAAATACATCTGCATTTGTGAGAGAGAGAGAGTTGGAAACATTTTAGGATAAACCACTCTCAGTACATTTCGACAGGTGTTCTAACCCTGACCTTCTAGTCACCGACAAACCGGACTAGACATGCACGAAGTGTATTACACGCGCTTATTAATGGGGATGCAATTGTAGTTCTGAGGGTTTCTTTAATTTCTCATTGGAGAGTACAAAGTAGAAACTTGAAGGGGATTTAAAACCAAACCAGTGATGGTTATTAATTATATGGTGACTATTATTACATGATGATTAATTATATTGTCTTATTTTGTTATATTTGAGATTATTCAGTTAGTTATGAGAGAAATTCATTAACATACCTTATAATTCTTATAAAAGCTTATTCATCTTAACAGATTAATAGTATTTCATCACGCATTGGTGGTCGCATGATATAAGGTGTCACTCTAGTGTTATTATGGTTTTCCGGTGATGGGTAAATCGTAATTTAAGTACCTTTAGGGTGTACTGAGGGTGATTATTTTTCTAAATGATTCCCCACTCTCCTTCCACATAAATGTAGGTACGTTTGCTCTAACATGCTACCTTTCTCATCCTTAATAAATAAGCGTAATTAACGTATGTGTATAAATCGAATGTGTACTTAGACGTGGAAAAATTTTTAAAAAATGTTTGATTCTAAAAAAAAGAAAAGGGCATTTCTTAAGGAATGTATAAATCAACAAATTTAAATTAATGAATTAATGTGTAATATAATATTATAAAGCCACTGCGTAATATCGTCTGCTAGCAAAAGCTTTGCTAGTGACATACTTTGGAACTGTATTTGTATTGCTTGTTTTGAAACAACATACACCAAGTTAAGCACACTTCGACTTGTATTTTATTGTTGTTCAAGTGAGAGATTTTTTTAAATACAAATACAATATTACCATGCTCGTTAGAATCCAGAAAATATTAACTTGCAGTATAATTTTACTTAAATCTTACTATTTTAGCTTCAAACACATAATTTATTTGAAATATTTCTTGAAAACTCTCTTTGTTTAAAAACACGAGAATTCAACTAATTCCCACTCTAGGCGCGTTGGTTGCCTTGGCAACAGCTTCAGATCATACAAGACAGCCCAATTAGAGCTCTAAGAGTGTTGTTAAAACAGGCGCACTCGTGTTTTGTCGAATCTTATGGTAAGGTGATTATTTAAGTGCAACTTTTCAAGACACTGAACATACAAAAATATGGATTAAAATTGGTTTTCAATCTACTCTCTTAGACTTGCCTTAAAGCAGTGGTCCTCCAACCTTTTGGTCTGCGCAGCCCTTGACAGCCTTAAAATGATTACAAAGCGCCAAAAAGCTCTCTTTTTTTTGTGAGACTACCTATTATTAATTACTGAATTATAATTTAAAACTTTCAGAAATTTTATAGAGGGAAAATTTTTACGTCCTAATATGCGTTCGTATTATACTAGAAAAAAATCAATTTAGTTTTAACTATAAATAGCTTGATAGTTAAATAAAACTATATTTTTACAAAATATAACTTCTTTTTCTTTTTTTTTCACAACTTTCTTGGAAGTTTGGCTTAATATAACTTATCAGGGCTCACATGCCTGATTTTGTATTGAATCTGTTGCGGTATTTAGTTTTAGTCGCCATCTGTAAAGAAAATCTAGCCCCACAAATAATATAAAATCTCTGTGCTAGATAAAGGGGTAACATCACTAAAATATAGTGAACTCTGACACAAGGGGGCAAGGTTTAATTCTATTCAAGTCAAACGGGGAAGTATTTATCATATTTTCGTTTTCAATCCTCTTTTCAAGCGAATCTGATGTACAATTCCTTCGAAGTGATTGTTTCTATCTTTGCTTTGTTGAGATATTTGTTTGAATTTTATTGTTATTGTTATATTTACGTTTTATATACATACATTATGTCATTACATGACTTAAATAATAATTTAACACGGATATTACGCTTAATACTTTACATACAGCCCTTTTGCTTAGTAATCAGATGTTTACTCATTGGATGGCCACCAGCTTCAGTGTATATCCCGGACCGGTAGTAAAATGCGGTGATAGATAAAATATTAACTATCAAGCAGAACTCGTCCATAAATATTATATATCAGTATCACCTAGAATTGAACCAAAAGCCTATAAAATTTTGATCGACTACTCTAGTTACTCAGTCGCGGGAACAAGCTTGACTTGTTGGTAGCCTATACTTGCACTAAAGTGAATTCCAATAAGCCTATTTAAGGTTTCAAATAAATTTAAGCTCATGCGGGTAAGCTTTAAAAGTTTTTGGTTTATGGTAATCCCAAAAATGAAATACAGGGGCCTGGGAACCAAAGATAATTAGTAAAATGTTGATCGTCAGAGGATTTGGGAATTTTCTGATCGCCAAATAAAGATAAGCGCCGCGTTAAATAAAGCTCTACACCGTGGGCCATATTTCAACTGGTCAGCAGTTCAGCCCTTGGGAAAATGCATCAATGGGAACCCATGTAAACCAAGAGAACCTCAGCAGTAAAATAGAGAGGAACATTTTAAAAACTCTAAGCTCGTCTAGGGAATTTCTACGATCACGCTTCAATTAAATAAACATCACAAATAGTTTTTACTTTCACCACGGTTTGTTACAAGTCCGGGACGACCACATATTAACAATAACAGAATATGAGTGAGTAAGATAATATTGAGAGTAAATGCACCCACAGTAGTGTTGAGGGAGATTGGAAAGACCTTTAAGATAATACAGTGTACGGTATACCTCATAGATATTCTCTTTTATCTTGATTATAGAGACATTTACTAGAAACCACTAAGATTTGTGAAACAAAATAATATGCATTGTTCCAGAAACACTCCACCAAATAGCATAACTGAAATATAATATACAATGTTTCAGAAAAATTGGGAAAAGAGGAACATCTCTGACTACCAAAGAGCATACAATCAATCTCAATCTTAAAAACCTTCAATAAAAATATAAAATAAATGGTACGGCACACCGCACAGACTTTCTCTCTCTTTCTATTAACTCCTAAGATTTCTGAACGGAATAATGTACATTGTATCATCACCACTCCACATAAGAACACGCATAAAAAAATATACAATGATATAGAATCAATGAGAAAAGAGGCGCATCTTTGTCCACCTAAGAGCATTTCAAACAGTTTAATGTCTTCCACAAGGGTCAACACTTCGTATTAAAATTTCAATTTCTGGTTAAAATTTTAACATTTTATAAGGTGTTGCAGATCTTCAAGTCATCGCATTGATATTTAATTATTCATTTATACATTTTGACCAATAAATAATGTAAATATTGACTATTGAGTCTAAAATGGAGATAGATCATTGCTATGCAAACATTTCTCCTAAGAGATTTAAGGAAAAATAACATACTTTTTTTGATACTTATATTTAATTACTCTATGGCATTGGAGAATTATTGCGTTAAGACTTAAGTAGTATATGTTTACAACTAAAGCTCACAAAATTGTATTAATATATTTGCAAATATCTCAGAAACTGCTGCTTTTATAAAAATATATGTCAAATAAATTTTTTTTATTTCTGATAGTCCTACAATTTTGCAATGATAAGTTGTTTAGTTTCTTCAATAGTTGTGGAGATACGGAAATTAACGCTTCTGTAAAGTACCCTAAAAATCATTTTCATAGGAAAATGAAAATATCCAGTTTATTTATAATCTTAATCAACGCCTAGATACGAATTTTAATCAAAATCGTTTGAGTAGATTTTGAGAAAACCAAATTTTTCTCTTTTCGCCCTTCAGTAAACTACCCTTAATTTTAAGTTTTTATAGACACACAGACAGACGGCATTGAAAAGACTATTTTTTAGGGTTCGGGGGGTCATGAGACGTCGACATCCATCAACATTTCAGGTTAGTTTTTTTTTTACGGTCGCAATACTTAAACTTTAATGTCCAAAAAGTTAAAAAAATTCATATAATTGCGTATAGATTGAAAGTTATTGATTTTATAATAATATGTTTCGGATAAAATATCTGTATTATAAATATATATATACATATTTGTAATGCAAAGTAATTTCATATCTCAAATAGTTTCGGAGCTATTTAAAAAAATGTTAATTGACGCATCAGACCGGAGCCCTTAAAGCCATTTTGCCGAAATATTGAGGGTAGCCATTTTGTTTGGAATATTTATTAATGTTCATAAATGAAATTTAATCAAAATCGTTGGAGCCGATTTTGAGAAAATCGACTTTTTCTCTTTTTGCCCTTCAGTAAACTACCCTTAATTTTAAGTTTTAATAGACACACAGACAGACGGCATTGCAAAGACTATTTTTTAGGGTTCGGGGGGTCATGAGACGTCGAAATCCATCAACATTTCAGGTTAGTTTTTTTTACGATCGCAATACTTAAGCTTTAATGTCCAAAAAGCTAAAAATATATATATAATTGCATATAGATTAAAAATTATTGATTTTATAAAAATATGTTTCGGATAAAATATTTGTATTATAAATATATATACATATTTGTAATGCTAAGTAATTTCATATCTCAAATAGTTTCGGAGCTATTTAAAAAAATGTTAATTGACGCATCAGACCGGAGCCCTTAAAGCGATTTTGCCGAAATATTGAGGGTAGCCATTTTGTTTGGAATATTTATTAATGTTCATAAATGAAATGTAATCAAAATCGTTGGAGCCGATTTTGAGAAAATCGACTTTTTCTCTTTTTGCCCTTCAGTAAACTACCCTTAATTTTAAGTTTTAATAGACACACAGACAGACGGCATTGCAAAGACTATTTTTTAGGGTTTGGGGGGTCATGAGACATCGAAATCCATCAACATTTCAGGTTAGTTTTTTTTACGATCGCAATACTTAAGCTTTAATATCCAAAAAGCTAAAAATATATATATAATTGCGTATAGATTAAAAATTATCGATTTTATAAAAATATGTTTCGAATAAAATATTTGTATTATAAATATATATACATATTTGTAATGCTAAGTAATTTCATATCTCAAATAGTTTCGGAGCTATTTAAAAAATGTTAATTGACGCATCAGACCGGAGCCCTTAAAGCGATTTTGCCGAAATATTGAGGGTAGCCATTTTGTTTGGAATATTTATTAATGTTCATAAATGAAATTTAATCAAAATCGTTGGAGCCGATTTTGAGAAAATCGACTTTTTCTTTTTTGCCCTTCAGTAAACTACCCTTAATTTTAAGTTTTAATAGACACACAGACAGACGGCATTGCAAAGACTATTTTTTAGGGTTCGGGGGGTCATGAGACATCGAAATCCATCAACATTTCAGGTTAGTTTTTTTTTACGATCGCAATACTTAAGCTTTAATATCCAAAAAGCTAAAAATATATATATAATTGCGTATAGATTAAAAATTATCGATTTTATAAAAATATGTTTCGAATAAAATATTTGTATTATAAATATATATACATATTTGTAATGCTAAGTAATTTCATATCTCAAATAGTTTCGGAGCTATTATAAAAAATGTTAATTTACGCATCAGACCGGAGCCCTTAAAGCGATTTTGCCGAAATATTGAGGGTAGCCATTTTGTTTGTAATATTTATTAATGTTCATAAATGAAATTTAATCAAAATCGTTAGAGCCGATTTTGAGAAAATCGACTTTTTCTGTTTTTTCCCTTTAGTAAACTACCCTTAATTTTAGGGGTAGATGTCCAATTCCAAAAACCCCTCGGGGCAACCCTATGAAAACCCAAGATATCAAGTTTCAGCTCAATCGGTAAAATAGTTTAGGCTCTAGTTGGAGGTACAGACAGACAGACAGACAGACAGACAGACAGACAGACAGACAGACAGACAGACAGACAGACAGACAGACGGAAATTCAAAAACCACTTTTTCGGATTCAGGAAGTCATGAAACGTCAAAATTCATCAAAATCTCGACTTCGATTTTTTTGACGATCACAATACTTTCTCTACCTGTAAGATAGAGAGAAAGTAAAAATTCTTATAGCTGAGAAACTGTTACTTTTATAAAAATATATTTCAAATAAAGTATTTTTTATTTTTAAGGGTAACACAACCTTCCAGTGATAAGTTATTTCCTATCACAAATATTAATGAAGATATGATTAAAAATGGAGATTTCTGCTGATGTAAAGTAACCTTAAAGTAGTTTCATGGAAAAATGAGAGTTTCCCTTTTGTTTGTAATGTTAAACAGTGACTAGATACAAAATATCATCCAAAATAATTAGAGTGTAGCTCGATAAAATCGATTTTTTTTCCTCTCCTTTTTAACTTAAGTAAACTACCCTTAATTTAAGGTTATTTGTCTAATTCTTAAAACTCGTCAGGTGAACCTTAATTAAACCCTAGTTAGTATTAGTAAGTTGGTTTCGGCTTTAGGCTTAGGCAAAGACATACGCCATCGTGAAAACCAACTATTCTGTTTCAGGGTCATTAAACGAAGACATTTATCAAATATTTTGATTTTTTTTTCTGCGATCACAATACTTCTCTCTCCAAAGGGTTGAGAGAAATTTATAAATATTATACTTGATATAAACCTTCCCATCACCTTGATTCCATACCATACGAGTTTGACTACTTTGTTCATGTTCCCACCAGTGAAATTCTGAATTTAATAATCTCTAAAGCTTTTATTTATTTTGAAAATACATCCTTTTTTTTTCTACAAAATTAATACTAAGCTAACCTTAGTTTTTAAAAAATTGTCATTTTAGACATGCTTATGTATTTATATTATTAATTTTTGTACATATTTGAATATTCAAACATTTTATTCCCACCTCCTCCCAACGGTTGTTGGAATGATAAGATAATGTAGACCTCAAAAAATTTGTACCTTATTTATTGCCTGGTTGAAACGTAATTCACCTTCTTTGTAAGTAACTGTTATTAAGGTTGGAGTGTACAGGACGTGAGGAAAGTTAAAGAGTTCCTGTAGTTCTTAGCTAAATATTTTAAAAATAAAAAAATAAAATATTGCTCCAGTAGAAACATAGAGTTAAATTTTCTTCACTTGGTGATATCAACAGTTATTGAGTGTCTGCCTTTAGCCTATTAACATTTGATGAGAAACTTTTTAAATGAAGAGAAAATTTGTAATTAGATTCTATGACACCTTTGAGAGATATTCAAGTACTGTTTAGGTCACTATGTGAATAAAACTACTGGAGACATATTACTTTTTATTTTGGTCAAAACATTTGCTAAGGAACTGCAAAAACATTGACCTTTTCTCGTGGCCCATACACTCTCACCTTTAGATGAGGATATGATGGTGGGAGTGATAGCTATTGCTTCTGGAGCAAATATTTGTAATCGATGTTAATTTTTACTAGAGTACCAAGTTTAGTTGTTAAAGGTTTTTCAACTCTATTTTAGTTTCTTGTTGTTAATTACGCGTTTGATTCATCCGTGCGAACTCATTGCAAGTATTTGGCCACTTTTAGGTTAATTTTTAGAATTTTAATTGTAATTATAATGGCTGTTTTTTCGGCAATATTTAGATCATCCTAGATCATCCAAATTTGGGCCTGGCTTATAATCAATAGTGGGGTGTAACTTTTAGTGAACAACCTCTTACTACCTATATGGGCTATCCACATCTAGCTACATAAATAGAATGGAGCTGAGTAAGGTACAATTTTGTTGAAAAATACCAGAGTTTGCGTGGATAGTATGAGGAAAACTTTCTTTTAGGAAATAAAAAACATTCAGAACACTCTGTTTTGATTCGAACCTTGACGTTCCCGATGCCGTAAAACCAAACTAGAAGAGTTTGAAAGGCCTCTTAGCTATAGGACTATTTTTATTGGAATAACAGTTCATAAAATTCAAAGATTTTTTTTTTTTGCGGTTAACATTGATAACATTTTACTGTAATAATAGTATTGCGTTATAATTATGTAAGTATTTTTAATATTTATAAAAAATGACGGCTGCAGATATCATGACTTTATGTGTGAGCGAGTATTAGAGGTGTCCGAGTACTCGAAAATTCGAGTTCAATTTGAGTTGTAGTAGCTGCTGGAACTCAACTCAAAATTTTTTACTAAATTCAAAAAATTTGGATACTCAGATTTCTTGAGTTTTTTATTTCAGAGTGTAATTAATTTGATTCAATTTTAATATTTTATTTCATAACAAATGGAGTCTCTTAATATTGACTTTTGTCTAATTTAAAAAGAAATGATTACACTTTTATTAAATTTATTTAAAAATCCAAATTTGTGTGATAATTTTTTTACAAAATTATTAATAGAAAATAGTTTGTACAATGGTTTATGTATGAATCTATTCTAAAAATTCAATTTGTATTATTTCTTTATATTATTCAAACTAAAAAAAACTTTATATTTTAAACTCGATTCAAACTCGGGTCGAAATGAAAAACGCCTACTCACACACTCATAATGAATATATTACAATTGTACTAGTAAATTCAGTAACGACCAGATACTGTTCTTTTTGACGTGAACACTTCTTTAAATTTGCTACCTTAAGGGGGCAATCCAAAAAACCTAATGATAACAAAATCGGGGGATACAGTTTGTGCGTTGTAGTTTCGAATCTATCCTCTACATCCAAAATTAAATTATACCACTGGATAGCTAAAGGATCAAAGAATTCATTACGATAAGCGAGAACAGTGACGCATCGCGCGTGGTGGAGGGGGAAGCGCCACCATTTTGAGGTTATTTTGCTGCGTTTCGAGATTTGCAATTAGTATAACTTTTGACTCGGAGAAGCTACGATGTTTGTTTAGGTTTTAATCGTCAGCTGTCGTCAAAATCTATCGATTGTATATAAAACATTAGTTTAAAGTAGTGACAGTGAATATAATAAGGTGTTAGAATATAAAAAATTTATCCAAAATACAGTTTGGCGTTGTAGTTTCGAATCTATCCTCTACATCCAAAATTATACCACTGGATAGCTAGAGGATCAAAGAATTCATTACGATAAGCGAGAACAGTGAATAACCCGTTACATAAACGTATTCACGTACAACACACGGCCGTGTCCTTGACACAGCCACACCCCATTTTTTACCAAAATCGGGGTATACCGTTCCAACATGCGAGTATTAGATCGCAAGAATAAATATAATGTGCACATCCAATGTTAAATAACGTTACGTCAGCATCTCCTCTTGAAAATTAGATCCAGTCTTTAAAGAAAAGACTTTCCAGTTATTTAGATGTTGTATTTATTTTTGGCCGCACTTCACTTTTGCGTACTGAGAACTGTTCCAATGCTGAAGTTGATTGAGTAAATAATGAAAGTTGTAAATATACCCTTTGTCACGACGAACTTCTATCGCTATAAATGTTGGTGCCTTTATCGAATAAAAACGAGATAGAAACCCTGTGTTCGGTTTGAAGTACAAATAGTAGGCTTTTCGTCTCTGTACCAATGTTTCAAATACTAAATAATTACTGAAGTTTGTGTGCTTGTGGATGTATTTTATGTGACGTTTGTAAAGATTTAAAAAATAGTCTTATACTACCAGTGTAGTAAAAAACGGACACAACACTTAACAATATTTCTGTTTTTGTCACTGGGTTGTTACAGATTGAGATGCTTGGCATCGTACTTTACTCTTAATCGGGAGGACCCTGTTAAACGCCAGTGCACTAGTAATTATATTTAATCTGCTTTTCACTGCCTTTTGAGTTATCCTCCCCTTTAAATAACAAAAGGAAGTGAGAATGAGATAGGTAAGAGTAAATTTACCCCCATTTGCGTGTAGGTAGATCGGTAGAGTGGGACACAATTTAGGGGAAACCCCCTTTCTTAAACCCAATTTTGTATTATTTAACTTAAAGATATATATATATTATATATATATATATCAAGTAATATTGACGCTTAAAAAATTAAATAATTTTCATTTTTTCCAGCTATTCCGTGTACTTCAAGTTTAAGATAGTTTCAGATGAGCCTTGGCTCGTTCAGCTCGAACTATCGAGATTATTATTATTATTATTATTATTATTATTATTATTATTATTATTATGTGTTCTGTCTTACGACAAGTACATTTATTTTGTCAGTAAACTTAGACCCCAATGCACTCTGTCCTCTACCTCTTCAGCTCTCAGAATTTTCTTATTTTCTTCAAGTCATCCAATATTTGAATCTTCCTATTATCGTCTTTCCCTCAACCTTGCCTTCTATGATTTCGTGCAGAAGACAGTGTGAGACTCTACTGCAGCTATATATGAAGTTAGTTTAAGTAGTTCTTGTAACTATGTATTGTTATACAATGATTTTTGTAGGAATGAACATCATAAAGGCTTTTTTTTTAGTCAAAATCCTACTACACAATAGTTCTGGTAGGAAAAAAGTTATTTCAGATATCCACTCCTACAAAAATCACTGTATGGATCGGTTTATTTTGGGTGATTCCGCCCTTTGACGTGGCTGAGAAAGTTAAATATACACGAGGGGATTGAAACATGTCAGGTTGGTGCACCTGTTACGATAAATTACAGCCAAGGTGTAAATTATGATTGTCACCTCGTTGAAAATTTAAATCGGCTAGCTGCTAGAAAACACATTAAGCCACAATATGGAATCCAAAATAAACTTCTGGTGTGTATAGCTCCTATTCGCCCCATCATGATGGCGTCAATGTATAGTGAACTGTATATTGACCTCTACCACGCAGGAAATATATAATGCCATTCAATTGTAACCTCATAATATGATAAATGTTGCTAACTCCAAAATACAACAAATATAATGTCTCAGACCCAAACATCAACCCATGCAATGTTTTATCCCATAATACAATAAAGGTAGTGCTGTAGTTTAACAATAAAACTAATATTATTTTAAGCTCAACTATACAACAAATTTAATGTTTTAACAGAAGCAACAATTAAATTTTGAAAATGTACGATATAACAAATGTATTTTTAATCCTACAAATGAATAATATAGTGTTGTGACTCAACCGTTTAACAAAAATAAGGTTTTAACTACGCAATCAACAAATATAATATTGTAGCCTTACATTGGAGTATTCATAAGGATGTATCCACCATTCTTCTTCGACATATTCATTTTACATAATAGACCACATTTTTAATTTTCTTTCATGGTTATTTAATAATATTTTCAAACTTAGTTTTTCAGTTGAAATGTGTATACAGTAGTTTTTAAAAGTACATTTTAAAGTATTTATTCCGATATTATACCTGAAAAATCTTCTAATAAACCAAACTCACATACGCCCCATTATTGAGGCCTAGGTGATGTCTCTAGTTTCGACTTCACATTAATATAGCTAGCTATTCATGGACTTGAGTACCATTATTTTTGTTTCCAAAACAAACCATTCATTGGAATATGTCGTGTAGTATTTTCTTAAATGGTATCTATTTTGTAAATTGAGTAGAGCGTAAACATCACAATTCACGGACTATATTTTTAGTGTGGCAACATCTCAGCTATGGGCTTTAACTAACATTATTATACGTACCTTAGTGATAGGTCCATGACGTCATCTGGTTGCCATTATTCTACGTACCTTGGTGACAGTTCCATGACGTCATCTGGCCCTCATTATTCTACGTACCTTGGTGACAGTACCATGACGTCATCTGACCATCATTATTCTACTTACCTTGGTGACAGTTCCATGACGTCATCTAGCCGTCATTATTATATATACCTTGGGGACAGTTCCATGACGTCATCTGAACATCATTATTCTACGTACCTTGGTGACAGTTCCATGACGTTATCTAGCCGTCATTATTATATATACCTTAGGTGACCTGGTGGTCTAGGGGTAAGGTATCAGACTTCTGTGCTGAGGGTCCGAAGTTCAATCCTCGGTCCCGGCACAGATTTATCTGATTACCAAACCTTCCTTCACCTCTGACAAGATGTGTATTAATCACAACTTGTGAATGTGAGGAATGCCAGGCCTCTACCGTGGTTCGGATTCCACGTTAAACTGTAGGTCCTCCATTTCATCTCACAATCACCCTACCATTACACATTAGCGTAAGTGCGTATAACCCGAACGGGTAGTAAGACGCGGTGCTAATAATAATAATAATATATACCTTGGGACAGTTCCATGACGTCACCTGGCCGTTATTATTCTACGTACCTTGGTGACAGTTCCATGACTTCATCTGGCCGTCATTATTCTACTTAGCTTAGTTATAGATCTATGACGTCATCTGGCCGTCATTAGCTCATTTTTACTAACAGCTGTGTAAAGTTAAAATCGCAAACGCATGAGGTTCATCATTCATTTTTAAATTCTTGGATTTATCAAAACACTCAAGCTACAAATGGTGGATGGACACAATGCAAGTAAGGGAATTTGTATTTTCAGTTTCGATTACCTAACCAGATTTTTTAAATTTGCTCTGTGTGCACCATATCTTACTATCCGTCCGGGATATCCATATATTTACAATAATGGTTGAATATTAGCATTTTATAAGTACCCGCATTCTCTTGGAAGGAGATTGTTAAACCATTTAATAAAATACACCTCACTACACTCGGTCAGGATTTTAACATAAGCCTCCTCTTCACAAGCCGAACGAACTAGATGAGATTGACGGCTTTACTCGCGTGTACACTGGTTTGGATTGTTATTTTATTTATATATCTAATTATTATTTGGGCTTTTAACGAGCATACTTTGAATACTGTATCAACCTCAGAACAACACACTTAAACTAAAAGTATAACTACAGTATTCGTTAAAGTACTGTATGAAACTTAGTTATAATTATTCCCTTTTAATTAGTTGACCGTCTTCGGCCCCAAGGACTGGCTTTTGACAAGTAATTAGGATGTACAAGTAAAACCGGGTTTCCAGGGACCTGGAAAACCATGAGCCGTGAAAATAACAAGGAATATTACACACAAATAACTAGAACAAATACTGGAATACTTACGAATTTGAGAATACAATAAAATGTCATTCCTTTGTATCACTCTGTAAAATGTCCGAAAACCTGGAAAAGAAAAGGATTATTGTATCAAGCAAATAGTGGTCGCTCTGGTTAAAGTGTAGTGGTTAGTATTTATTATTATTATTATTATTATTATTATTATTATTATTATTATTATTATTATTATTATTATTATTATTATTATCATCATCACTACATCTTACTACCTGTTCGAGTTATATGAACTCACGCTAATGTGTAATGATAGGGTGATTGTGAGATGAAATGGAGGACCTACAGTTTAACGTGGGATCCGAACCACGGCGGAGGCCTGTCATCCCACACATTCACAAGTTGTGATTAATACACGTATTGTTAGAGGTGAAGGAAGGGTTTTTTGCAATCAGATAAATCTGTGCCGTGACCGAGGATTGAACTCTGGACACCCTAGCACTGAAGTCTGACACCTTACCCCTAGACCACCAGGTCACCTTGGTTGATATTTGATCCGAACCAAAGGTAAAGTTCAAACTTTGACTTTATAAACGTATTGAAGGCTTACTACACTTGTGTGGGTCAATTTTAGTCAGACTTAGGCCCAAAATGCCCTGCTATACTAAATACAAGACAACACCAACCTAAACTCGAATGGAATGGGTCATTCTCGCATATGAAACTCGTCCATTACCATCTGGTCTAGGTAGGTGTCGTCCTGCACCGCACTTGAGGCGTACTAGGTCTGACTATAAAACCGGACAATTCGTTTATCAGCGCAATAACTCATTTTGAGTGGGTGTAGAAGGTTAGAGAGAAACGCGGTCGACTGAAACATTATTTCTAGATGCACGAATGTGATAAAACATTATTTAAGCGAAAAAGAATCTGTAATTGATATAAATGCCAACATAGCACGTAAGATTGGTGTGAAATATTGACTTCCAAATGTTGGTAATGTGAGGTACTGTACACATCGCTGGTAATATACTAATATACTTACCTTGATGTGGCGAAACGAAGGATTTTTTTAAATAAAACTTTATCGCTAAACTTTGGTCCTTCCAAGAAAGCGTGTTATATTGCCTAGTCTATGCTTGTGCTCCCTTGTAAACGAGCTATAGAGGAAGTAAACGTTTGTCCCCCCTTGTAAGCAAGCTACAAAGGAAATAAACATTTGTCCTCCCTTGTAAACGAGCTATAGATGAAGTAAACGTTTACCCTCCCTTGTAAGCGAGCTATAGATGAAGTAAACGTTTGCCTTCTCTTGTAAGCGAGCTATAGATGAAGTAAACGTTTTTCCTCCCTTGTAAGCGAGCTATAGATGAAGTAAACGTTTGTCCTCCCTTGTAAGCGAGCTATAGTTGAAGTAAACGTTTGTACTCCCTTGTAAGCGAGCTATAGATGAAGTAAACGTTTTTCCTCCCTTGTAAGCGAGCTATAGATGAAGTAAACGTTTGTCCTCCCTTGTAAGCGAGCTATAGTTGAAGTAAACGTTTGTACTCCCTTGTAAGCGAGCTATAGTTGAATTAAACGTTTGTCCTCCCTTGTTAGCGAGCTATAGATGAAGTAAACGTTTGCCTTCTCTTGTAAGCGAGCTATAGATGAAGTAAACCTTTACCTTCTCTTGTAAGCGAGGTATATATGAAGTAAACGTTTGTCCTTCCTTGTAAGCGGGCTATAGTTGAAGTAAACGTTTGTCCTCTCTTGTAAGCGAGCTATAGATGAAGTAAACGTTTGTCCTCTCTTGTAAGCGAGCTATAGATGAAGTAAACGTTTGTCCTCTCTTGTAAGCGAGCTATAGATGAAGTAAACGTTTGTCCTTCCTTGTAAGCGAGCTATAGATGAAGTAAACGTTTGTCCTCCCTTGTAAGCGAGCTATAGATGAAGTAAACGTTTGTCCTCTCTTGTAAGCGAGCTATAGATGAAGTAAACGTTTGTCCTTCCTTGTAAGCGAGCTATAGTTGAAGTAAACGTTTGTCCTCTCTTGTAAGCGAGCTATAGATGAAGTAAACGTTTGTCCTCTCTTGTAAGCGAGCTATAGATGAAGTAAACGTTTGTCCTCCCTTGTAAGCGAGCTATAGATGAAGTAAACGTTTGTCCTTCCTTGTAAGCGAGCTACAGAAGCAATTGCAATTTCCTACCGTTGTCATTATACTATTGTCAGGAGAAAGCCTTCCCGAGTCTAAAGTGGCTGCGTAATCTGATAGCTCATAATCTTAATTTATCATTGATATGTATCTGACGATTTACATACGTCCATCATAGATAACGCCTTAAAAATACGAGTGAAGAATGACCCTTGGAACGGGCTGACTACTGGATAGCTGTGTAAGAGCATTGGCGTTCTAAGCACAAAGGTCCCGGGCACGATTCCCGTGTAAAGGTGTCATTTTTCAATTTAAATAATAAGATAATGTAAATATAGTGTTCTAAGTTAAGATAGTATTAATAGTATTTACTGATTAATTTATAGGTTAAATAAGTTCTGGTAGTTTTCTCCTCTTCCAATTTATAACAATAATAATATATTTATTAATCCAAGATAAATTGATATTTTCTAAATTGATAGTCATAAGTAAAATAAGTGTATTAAATAAAGATTTAAATAAAAAGCTGTGTAATTCTATGAACACGCTAGCTGTCCTGTAATAGATCTAACATTTTTATTAAAAAGACAAAAGAGCAGTCAATTATTATTTTCCTAGTGATGATATTGTTTTATATTCCCGCTAATTCCAAAAGTATATAATATGTTTGTTTATTAAATTTTAAAAATAATCTTGGTCAGAAATTTGAAACCTGTACCTATAAAAAAAAAATTCTCATCCGAAAACAGTTTACAGAATACATCATTTCAGTTTATCAGAATTTTAAATGTAATATTATCAGGGCCCAGATATATGACACGTCATTTTTTTATTGTACAACATATACAGTGATAAATTCTGTTCACGAGCCTCTGGTTCTGGAAACATTCTGTTCATATGTCATTCTCTGGTCATTTTTTGTCATTTTTCATTTTTACATCTTATTTTCATGCTTGCGTTCGTATTTTATGAATGCATCAATACTCAAACGTAAAAATTTTCAACACAAAGTGGTAGGAATGTGAATGTGTTGTAGACAATGAACTTTCTATCCTTTTTTCTAGTATGGTTGTAAAATACACATTCCTGGTGAGACTGCAGCTAGGCTGAAGAGGTCACTTTGGGAGGGGATAGCTATTACTTCTGAATTATTTATTTGTTAATCAATGTTATATTTGGCAGAATGCATAAAGATTATATTGTTAAAGACCTTTCATTGTAAAGTGCGTGTTTGATTTAGTCGTGTGCACTAGTTACGAGTTTTTGTTCATATTTTAAGATATTTTTTTTAAATTTTAAGTCTTTTTGATAATTTTTAGCTCATTTTACAGGTCTTTTTTGATAAGTTTAGGTAATTAACATTCAGGGCCTGATATTACTATACTTGGCCGTAACTGTGGGTTTCTTAAAATATATTATCCCAAACAAAAAAAAAACCTGAGCACTCTGGTATTGTTTAGACTCTTAACTTTGGATTTTAGGCCATGTATTTATAAAGATTTCTCGTAGTTTTGGGTGAGTATTTGGGTATCTAAGTTGATACTGCAATGTTACTTTAACCAAAATTCCGGATTCATATCCCTATGAGAGTATTGGAAAATATTTGTTTACTAGACAAAAACTGCTTTTGGAGAAGCTATTTACTTTACATTCAAATAATTTGTTTGTGATTACTGTCAAGATATATATCTTATTCATTTTGAAAGTAGTTAAGATTTATTAACTTAAGTTCATAGCTGCAATACACATAGTTGCATTTATAGAAATGTAAAAAATCTAAAAATCATACAAATAAGTAAACAAGAGCTTAAGATTACAAAAACTTTATAAATGCTATTAATAAGGAACTATTATTTAATTTCATTAGTAACTAAACATTAAATTTAAAAAAGCACTACCTAATTAAATATATATACACAAATGTGTAAAAACTCGTAAAGAAAAACTTAGGATAGCTTATACAATGTTGTTAGTGCATTGGTAAACTATTAGTACTTTAGTAGTATGGTAATTATTTAAAAACAACTATTGAGTAAATAATAAATAAAGATGATAAACATTAATTTTAATTGAATACTTATTTATTTGAAAGCTTTCAAGAATAATGCTCAAGACAATATTTTATTTAATAATTATGTAAAATATATATATACAATGTAATTACTACTTAAAATATATCATGTCTTTTGAATTGCCATTATTAAATTAAAGTATATTAATAAACAATAAAACTAAATCAACAGAGTAAAGATATAAGTTTTAATAAGTATAGTTTTTATTATGTTGCTCATAATATGGCATTTAAATTAAGGAAATTAAATATTAAAATTATGGAATATAAAGTGTGTATATTTTTCTCTTAGAAATAATGTACCATGAAAACTCATAATTATACGTAGATATATATGATTCATAAAACATATACAATATGTAAAAGCTTTCAGTAGTGTAACAAACGGTTACTTGTAAATCGTTATTTCTTTTTAATTTCATATAAAAGAATTTTCAACTTTCACGGCAGTTTTAAAATATTGATTTAAAATTCCGTTAACTTTCCAACCAACAAAATAAAATATACAACAAGATACTACCACCAAAATGTTAACTTTTTTTAAAATCGTTTTACTGAGACTTTTTTTTACCAAAAACAATCCCACTACTCAATTATTTATGGATATTTTATACATTTAATTATTTTACTGATACTACTTTACTTTACTCAACTTATCATTTTGTGCTTTCTGGTAAAAATGCATATACAAAAACCCCAAAAAAACATAATATGGGATTAATCGAAATTCTAGTTAAAATCTTAATTTCCGAAGCTTTCATGACAAAAGACATTTATTTGATCACCAAAATAAATAAAATCTTGCTTCAGTAGATATTAACTTACTAGCCAACTCTCTGGTTTTAAGGATTTGTAAGTTCATGGCTACCAGAAATCCTATCCCGAGAATATTCCATCCAATCCTTAAACTGACAACTAACCTCCTTCAAATATATTCTCACATTCTCCTCCCAGTAACGTCCTGGAATACCAAGGGGTATTGTTTCTTTCAGGTTTCCCAACTAAAATTGTGTGTACATGCATGTCATCAACAATACGTGCTTGTATAAGCAACCTGCGCACCTTGATTATCCTTATATATGTTCTTCACTATGTAACTCTCTCCATTCTCCGGTTTGTCCATTCCTATAAAGCCAGTAGATACATTTAGTTTAATTTCTATACAAATTGTAATCTCAATCATTCTTACTTTGTCATGACCCTTAGGAGAGAGGAAGTATTGTGATCTTTAAAAAAAATCTAGGTCGAGATTTTGATGAGTGTCAAGGTTTCATGACCCCCTGAACTCATAAATATTGTTTTCGTAAAACCACCCGTCTGTTTACCTGTGGCCTGTTAGTTGGTCTGGAGCTTAAACCATTTTACTGATTGGGCCGGAACTTGATAACTAGGGTTTCCATAAGGTTCCTATAAGGTATTTTTAGAATGATCAATATAACCCTAAGATTAAGGGTGAAAAGATAACAAAACAAATCGATTTTCTGGAGATCTGTTCTAACCATTTTAATAACATTTAACTATTTAGGTACAATTATAAACATTTAAAAAATGCCTTATCTTATATTTCCTGAAAAATGAGCTTAGAGGGTACCTTACCGAATATCATCCGATCATAAGATAATATTTGGGATTGCTCAGCAATTCTCCAAAATATTAGACCTGAGAGAGAAATGGTGTAATTAGACAGAGTGGATAGAATTAGCTTAGCTTAAGGTACCCTCTAAGGGTACGTGCACAGTGGACGCTGGTTTCGGGCGCTGGTTAGCGCTAGTAACGCTCTCATAGTATAAGCTGGAATATGGTGAGTTGAAGTGTAGGTTTTCATACAAAGATGAGTTCCAGTAAGGATGAATTTTTTTTATGAATAACGTTGTTCCCAAAGTTTCGGCTGGTAAAAAAGTGGGTATTCACGACATAAATATAAAGGTAGAAAAATGTATGGGAAGTATCACCATCACTTTACAAAACTTAATAAATACAGTGATGGGCTTTTTAAATACTTAAGAATAACGAAATTAATAGGTCAATGTCAATAACTTCACTTCCACCATATTAAATTCAAACAATTAAATTTAGTTTATGAAATATCATATTTAAAAACAAAGAGCTTAATAAAAATCAATTATTTACGTTTCAACACAGAACAGGACATACGACGTCAAAAAGTCAGTCAGCAATGCCTGCGAGCAAGAATACTTAAAAAATTCCTGCTAGCGGATGTGCGCAGACTACCTGCGTGCAGACACAAGCTCAAGCGTTTACAATGCGACGTGTAACTTAATAAAACAACATATTCCTGCTTTTAAGTTTCCGCTTGTCAGTGCTTGTAACTAGCGTTCACTGTGCGCTTAACCACAGGTAAGGGATAGATGGCGTACTTTTATGAGTGCGGTAATTAACTTTCGAGTTCCTAATGCCATAGAGTAAGTAAGTAACGGTGCAGAGTTGTAGACTACTAAAGATTAAAAACTCGATATATAAACAAAAGTATCGATAGTCAGAAGTTTTTTAATTTAGAAACTCCCAGATGTAAGGCCAAGGAATGTAGGCTGGCTCTTGAAATCTATTAAACTAATAAAAAGTATTAAATACTTTTAGTTAAGGTAGAAAATTGCAATTTTATATACGAGACAATAAAAAATACCTAAAAATGGACGAACATCAAAACCAAAGATTATAGACTTGTGACTTAGTCAAGCCATTACAGCTGTAAATTGAGACTAAAACTTCACCCAATATCACCACTGAGAGAACTGCAGGCATGGAGAAAAGATATATCTTAGCTATCTCTCGCTTAACTGTTGCCAAAATTTATTCGCTTTCAGTTATGTCTGAAGGTGGTGTGCTGTGGTAATAAGAAGCCACTGGCAACCTCGATTAACCAGCATTTTTAAACTTGTCTGATATTTGAGGGAAAATTGACCATACGATAACAAGAGAATAACAACACTTCTTTATAATAGTAGCCATAAAGTTCCCCAAGAGATTATACCCAGTGTAGCACCAATTTAATAGAGACAAAAGAATTAAAATAATCATCTGTTGACATAGCGTGGTGAAATATTATTCTCTGTAATGTTCCTTTTTATTTAATGTGTTTCTGTAATTTTTTTCTTCTATCTTTAGAATTTTAAATAAGGATTTGCATTTCTGCGTAAATAAAGTATCTATGGTGCACCAAACCATTTATTTAATATCTGTCATGATAATTGCGTAATTAGACCATTACTTTCTTCACTTCATTTAAAAATTGTCTGGTTAACATTCCATAATAATAGTAATACTTAGCAGCACATTTAACAACCCGTTCTGGTTATACGCTTAAGTACTAATTACGCTAATGGGTTGGGAATTAGGAGGCTGAATGTAGAGGAAGTGAATCTGCATTTGCGTGGAGGAAGAGTGGAAAACCATTTAGGAAAAACCACCCCCAGTTCACCCGAGTGAGATTCGAACCTCAATCTCCCCGTCATCGGAAGTCTAGTCTACTGCCAGAATGACGCCTTAGACCATGTGGCCACCGAAGAGGGTAAAATTTAACTAATGTTTCTACGGAATCAATACTTTATTCATACAAGCAAAAAAAATGGTGTTGTCACTGCAAAATATGGAGTTTATCTCGCATTTCACACTTAATGTTATCAAAAAGAATATTTTTTATCGTTTAAAATCCCCCAGACACCTCCAGATGTTATCACAAATCTCTCATTACCATTGTTTCTAATGAATGTGACTGCAAATAAACCAAGCAACGTGTGAATAGAGTGAACAAATACGAGCTAGCTCGGCCCAAAGCTCCGTGTCTAGGGACTATATATAAATTGGGATTAATGCCTACGACAAACACATGTTGAAGCGATTGTCTGCATTCACCCTCAACCCACAAATATACTACAATTTTCATAGGAACGGCCTTTTATAAAATACAAACATATTTTTTGAACCAAAATTTATAAAATTCTACAATATTATTAACATCATTTTATAGGTATTGATAATATTTATATCGAAAGTAACAGCTGCATATCACACGACTTGAAGTATGAATACGTGAAAATATAGATTGCGTTTTATAGCTATAAGATAAGTTCCTTCCTATGAAAATTGGACTGTGCATTGTACTTTAATTCTCTCTCGTTTTAGTTACTAATAAAGATTAAATGCATGCAAAGTTGGTTATACTGTATAAGACGTCAGGTTCCCAATAGACTAAATTGTTTGTAATGGAGAGAAAATTTTCTAATCTCATACGGGTGCATTTTAAAGTGGTTTTATATGTGTTACGATGATTTCCCCTCCCTATTTTATCACTAATTTGGGAGCAATTCCTCTCAATATCCTCTATATCTATTTATCCTAAAATTAATTATAGCATAGCCTTGTACTTAAGCTAGATAATCTAATCACTTTAACATACAAATCAGTCTGTCACATTGTCTAGTATTTCGCACTCGTGTCACATTGTATAGTATTTCAAACTCATGTCACATTGTCTAGTAAGTCACACTCGTGTTAAGTATGTCACACTCGTGTCACATTGTATATTATGTCAAACTCGTGTCACATTGTCTAGTATGTCACACTCGTGTCACATTGTCTATTATGTCGCACTCGTGTCACATTGTATATTATGTCGCACTCGTGTCACATTGTATATTATGTCGCACTCGTGTCACATTGTATATTATGTCGCACTCGTGTCACATTGTCTAGTATGTCACACTCGTGTCACATTGTCTATTATGTCGCACTCGTGTCACATTGTATATTATGTCGCACTCGTGTCACATTGTATATTATGTCGCACTCGTGTCACATTGTCTAGTATGTCACACTCGTGTCACATTATCTATTATGTCATACTCGTGTCACATTGTCTAGTATATACTGTGGGTACTTTTTCCTAAATTGTTTCCCAAGTTTCTTCCACGCAGATGCAGCTTCATTTTCTATAGCATTCTAGCTTCCTCATCCCTATTTTATTAATGAAATGTATGTGTACGTATGGGTATTTAGATTCGGTAGAAAAATAAAATAAATACGTCAACAAATGTTGATAAATAGTGTGTTGAACGTACCAATTAAAAAGAACACGTTCCAGCATTTATCTAGAGGGAGGATTGTGATCACGTTGTAAAAAACCAACTCTTAGGCATTCTGTCTGGGATCAAACCCTGACTTTCAGAATCAATGGCATTAACGCACACCCAACCGAGCCAACTTTAACTAAGGGCGACAGTGACGTCAAGATCGCCTTCTTTATATCCAATATTGAACATCCTGGTTGAATGAATTTGTTTACAGAGAAAATCGCACAAGTGCAGTTTTCAGACGAAAACAAGGGTAATAATCCTACCAGCAGAGTGAGAGAGTAGTTAATAATCCTGCCAGCAGTGTGAGAGAGTAGGTAATAACCCTGCCAGCAGTATGAGAGTGTAGGTAATAACCCTGCCAGCAGTATTAGAGAGTAGGTAATAACCCTTCCAGCAGTATGAGAGCGTAGGTAATAACCCTGCCAGCAGTATGAGAGAGTAGGTAATAACCCTGCCAAAAGTATGAGAGAGTAGGTAATAATCCTGCCAGCAGTGTGAGAGAGTAGGTAATAATCCTGCCAGCAGTGTGAGAGAGTAGGTAATAATCCTGCCAGCAGTGTGAGAGAGCAGGTAATAATCCTGCCAGCAGTGTGAGAGCGTAGGTAATAACCCTGCCAGCAGTATGAGAAGTAGGTAATAACCCTGCCAGCAGTGTGAGAGAGTAGGTAATAATCCTGCCAACAGTGTGAGAGGGTAGGTAATAACCCTGCCAACAGAGTGAGAGAGTAGGTAATAATCATGCCAACAGTGTGAGAGAGTAGGTAATAGTCCTGTCAGCAGTGTGAGGGAGTAAGTAATAATCCTACAGCAGAGTGAGAGAGTAGGTAATAACCCTGTCAGCAGTGTGAGAGAGTAGGTAATAATCCTACCAACAGTGTGAGAGAGTAGGTAATAGTCCTGTCAGCAGTGTGAGGGAGTAAGTAATAATCCTACCAGCAGAGTGAGAGAGTAGGTAATAACCCTGTCAGCAGAGTGAGAGAGTAGGTAATAATCATGCCAACAGTGTGAGAGAGTAGGTAATAATCATGCCAGCAGTGTGAGATAGTAGGTAATAATCCTGCCAGCAGTGTTAGATAGTAGGTAATAATCATGCCAGCAGTGTGAGAGAGTAGGTAATAATCCTGCCAGCAGTGGGAGAGAGTACTTATATAAACATAAAGTCGTTCCCTCTACGGAACACCTATGATCGTAGTGTCATAGAAATAACCTATGAAAAGATTTGATAAAATGATTGTAGTATTGTTAACATTGACAAAATATTAACATAATTATCTTAAAATCGTGGAAAATGATACCATTTGTAAAACGTGACATCTGAAATACACATGTATGGGTATATGAAAACGTGAAATTAAATTTAATGACTTACTTAAATGTCAGATTAGTTCTTCCTCATGTCAGATTGGTTCTTCCTATAGTTATCCAATAATTACGGTTTGCTTGCATAAGGTAAATAATTAACTTTCATCAAGATAATAAGCTACTACTTTAGTGCATCATTAAGGCTTCAGTTGTTTTATTATTATAATTTATCACTATTATTATCATTATTTATGGAGGTATTTAATGTACACTTTCTGAACCAAATGGTTTTATTAAAATATTATCTCAAAAAGTTACGACATCCAGTCAACCTTTCATTAATTTTTAGCATCGCATCCTACTAACCGTTTGTGTTATACACTTATATACTAATTACACTAATGGTTTTAAGGATTAGAAAGGTTACACTTAGAACAAGTCTCCCCACATTTGCGTGAAGGTAGAATGGAAAACCATTTTGGAAAACCACCCTCAGTACATACGACTGAGATTCGAACCTCGATATTACAGTCATTGACAGTATAGTCTACTTCGAGAGTAGCACGTTAGACCATGCAGCCACCGAAGCGGGTCTGTCATAATTTCATCAGCGTGAATATGGAAGCCCAAATTTAACAATAAATGTTTTCAGACATCCCAGTAATTGAAACCCTATTAGCTTATTAACAGGCTCACTATCGACTGAACTAAGTGTCAGACAACTTTCGTAGTTGGGAGACATGGTATTGATATAAATCCTGCTGTTAAATGTTTTATAAAGACAACTTATAATATAGTGGAAACGTGAATGGTAACTTTGGCAGTTGTAATCTCAGTATAGAGGGGCTAAGCTGAATCCACGTGTCGCATTGGAAGTCTTGGCAGTCTGCCAGTAGGATTCACATATAGAGTTATACACACTCTCTATTTCATACTCAACAATGACATTGAAGCCAAACTTTTCCACGGCCCGTTTCGGTACCAATCTTAAATATTTATTAACATAATTTTCAATTTAATATAAAAAAACAAATGTTACTACGTTTAGTTGTTTTGAATAGTTACAAATAAGTAGAATACTCTAAACTTCAACCAAACAGTAAAATATAAAGAGAATTTTGTAAAACATGTTTAAAATTTACGTATTTATCTCGGTAAAATGTTACTACATATCAAATAATGAGATGATATGGACTAATATTTTAATGCGACTTTATAATCACTTTTATACTGGCATGCGTTGTTTATTTTTTAAAATAAGTTTCAAACTAATCTATAAATAAATTAAATGTGAAACGGAAGCTTAACTATTGAAGTTGCTTAAGACCCACCTCTGGGAATGGACGCTGCAAAGTTTGTCGTTGCCTTCAATGCACCAGGACATTTCACCATCAAATGAAGACACCACCATAAGCTTAGAGTAGTAAAGCAGGTGATTGGACCCCATTTTATAAAGCAACAAAATACTTCGTTAAAACTTTTTTTTTTACAAATATTAAAACTTTTGATCCAGAGTTAAAAGAGGAGGATATATTAAAAAAGGTACTCTTGTATGGACGTGAAGAGAAGATGGGAAAACTAGAGTCATAAATCATACACTGGATATTATTCCTAATGCACTCAGTCGTGATTTGAACCACTGATATCCTATTTAAAGGTATATTTGTGCAATATAATTTTAGCAACTTAGACATATATGGCCACTGGTGTGGGTACAGTATATAAAAAATATTATTCATTTGATAATTTTATATCTTTTTGTCTATTTATTTTTCTACGTTTCATTTAATTATTTTGTAGGCGTACAACCTTAACAGCGTTGTAAGACGCGATGCTAAAAAATAATTATTTTGTAATAAACGTTTATCAAGCACGATTGAGAAAAAATTAGTTTATTTTTGTTCATAATTTTTTTTACTCCTAATTAATATTTCCCCTCGCATTGGTCATATATAATAACTGGTGACCTCATTAAATAAACTTTGTGTCCTCACCAGTAATTAATGATTTTATTTTAAATTCTAACTTTTTTAAATAATTGCATAAGATAGATTATCTTGATAGTGACCTTTTGAAAGATTATTTTTTAATGTTCAAAATTTTCTCACATAAATGGAAATATGGCCACTTGCTAAAATGCTATAGGTCAAAATATTTATTAAATAAAAATTATCTTGTTGAAAAAGTAATACAAACCACTGCTTGTAATTTGTTGGGTTCTAAATGTTAGATTAGCAACGTCACAGCTTACTGGTATCAATTTGTTTAATCCGTCCTCATGACAACGTTATGGTTTTTAAAGTTTCCTAGAAAAACTTTTACATTACAATATAAAATTCCATGAATTTATTTTTTAGTGGGTTTTCACTAATATTTACTTACAAATTTTGGTTTTCCCCTTTAGATAAGTGTTTTTAGCTAAATATTTATGGGTGGATGACCTGGTGGTCTAGGGGTAAGGTGTCGGACTTCTGTGCTATGTTTCCGAGGTTCAATCCTCGGTCCCGGCACAGATTTATCTGATTGCCAAGCCCTTCCTTCACCTCTGACAAGACGTGTATTAATCACAACTTGTGAATGTGTGGAATGCCAGGCCTCCACCGTGGTTCGGATTCCACGTTAAACTGTAGGTCCTCCCTTTAATCTCACAATCACCCTAACATTACACATTACACATTAGCATAAGTGCCTATAAACCGAACGGGTAATAAGACTTTGCTAATAATTAATAATAATAATAAATAATTAATAATAATAAATTTTTTATGATTCACACACACAGTAAAACTAACCCTTTTAAAATATATATTATTTGAAAACATATATATTTAGTTATAATTTATAAATATAAAATAGATGGAACTAGTTATCTAGCCTTAAGGAACTTAAAGTTAATAGCCACTAGAAAGCAAGCTCCCCATTCAACCTTATCCTGATACAACCTCAAGCCAATCCCTAACCTTACACACAGCCTCCTTCAAATCCATCGACGACTTGGCCTACCAAGGGCTCTTGTATCTTCAGGTTTCCAACTAAAATGTTGTGTACACGCCTGTCAGTACCCTTACGCACCACATATCCATCTTAACTCAGCCTCCTTAAAATGTTTGTGGATGCATACAAACCATGAATTTCTTCAATATGTAGCTGTCTCCATTCTCCAGTTTGTTCATCCATCTTAAGCCCCACTTTTTTTTAATAACTTTATTATCAAAAACTTTCCATCTATTCTCTTGGTACAATGGAAAATACCACCATTCACATCCGTAAGATTATTACCGTATATGTTTGTGTTTAAAATTAAAATACCAATGTATATATTCTTACATATGTTACACTGCAATGGAAAATCGATTAAAAGTTAAATTAACTAAAATACTAAACTGGTTCTTCGCTTGTCCATTTCATGAATTTGGAAAATATTGTCCAGTTCATTAATTAGGAAACGATTGGATCTACCCAGTCGCCGAAACACTCAGTTCATTAATGAGCAGCACAAGCATTGCACCATTCTTTAATAGGACTAGTTTTTGCCCAGTTCATGAAATAGTCAGAAGAGGCTAGTTCACGGAATGGGCCGAAACTTGCCCAATTCATGAACTGGGAAATTCACGAATGAGGTGTAAATTGTACACAATATCTTAAGCACTTATCGAACTTGATGACACTTCAGGAAAACAATTAAATAGATTTTTTAAATATGAGTCAGTGAATAAACCAGTGAAACCCATAAGCTACATATAAATTAGTCAACAAATAGCCATTGTTAAAATGTTAACTTAAAGGAAATTAAATGGTTCACAACTTTCAAAGCAATTTCTAAACTTAATCTTTTAAAATTTAATTCATATCTTTAGCCAAATAATAACTTAATTTTTCTATGACTTACATATCTCATTGGATATTTCATGCCAGATTCCTCCTAAAACAAGCAAAATATCAGAACAAATGAAGGGTCATCTTAACTATAATTTAATGTTTTCACTACATTTATAAATGGCTAGTTTTTAATAAACATAAAAATTTTAGTGTTATTTCATTTTATATGAGGAAAAACGTGTTTTTAATTAGTTTTTTTTTATGTTTGCTCTAAAATAAATCGAAAACGAACCTGATCTCCAAACGAAATTTTGAATTAGTTTTTCGATCCCCTACCACTTACCAAAGTTTGGTTGTTTATTCCAGGAGTACCCTGTATTTATATATATATATATATATATAATATAAAGATGTAAATTTGATTCCTTGATACCTGTCGATTCTTAAGGGTATCGAGAGAATCGAGAAAATACGATTCTTGATGTCTCGATTCCTAAAGATACGTGAAAATGATCGTGAATGTTTTATTACGAGATTAATGAATATAAAATCTTAAAGGCCGTTCGTAATGCGTCTTTTCATTAATCATTCCATATATTTTATAGGGAAACTTATAAAAGCATTGATTAAATTTTAAAACCTAAAAATTGATGTTTTTCTTCAATATGTAAACGTATTTACCGTGGTAGCATAATGCATTCAAGAAAGAACACAAACAAACCTCAATATTAACAGATACCAACCCTGTGTTAAGAAATATATTACGATTACTTAGCAAATTTACTGTCATAAATTAAACAATAATATAGGTAAAGTTTCTTTCAAAATTTTAAAGCCAAAATCGAAATCATGATTGTAATTTGTAAAGGCAAAAAATTTCAAAAGTCTAATTAATATTTAATAGACATTTACCTAGATTTCCAGAGTAAAATTAAATTGGTAAAAAAGGCTCGCCTGTCATGGTAGCCATATTAGTTTTAATTGTTTTAACCATTCAGTAAAGGTGCTTTAAATAATTTAAAATTCCATTTCCACTGGCACTTAAATGTATTCATCATACTTTAGTGTGAAAATATAAATGTATACTAAACTTTAAACCAAATTATTGCAACCAACGGAAGAAGTTTACTTTACATTCTCACTAAAAATATATTACTTTATTAACATAGGCTAAATAAAATATTTCTTAAACCAATATGGCTGTTCCTACTTCATTTCAGGTTTATTCCAGTAAGAATCGAGTATTGAGGAATCGAGGTAAAAATTTAAGAATCGGAATCGAAAAACTGGTATCTTCCCATCTCTAAAATATGTATTTTTTTATGAGAAGCACAAAAGATAGATAAACAAGAGTTTGTCTTTGAAGGCAATCAAAATTGATGACCAATACTGTTATAAAACACTAAAAATTGTATTTAGAGTGTACTTTGACAAATTGAGCCGAATTTAGTTTTATTTCAATAAACTTTGGTGAACTTAAAAGAATCGTCCAAGATTATTTCATAACGATATATTTCTGTTGAATTGGAACATCCCGCATGATACAGCTGTTCAAACTCTTACTAAGAGTTGAACTTTGCAGTCTACTTCTTCACATAAAAGTGTTCCGAGTCGCAACTTAGTGACTCACACAATGTTAAAGGGACCGGAAGTTAAACAATTGCAGCTCGAAAAGTTGAGTCCGCATTAATACGAAAGATATATTACCTTTGGTATCCTTGAAAAGGATTATTGGTCCACTGATTATATTTGAAATTAATTAAATAATCAAAGTTACACAATAAATACAAAAAATTTCTTATGACAGCTACAAAAACGTAAGTCTCATACATAAAATCATGAGATCTTCGACCGTCACTTTTGATACATATTATTAATACCTATAAAAAAATTAATAATATGATAAAAATAATGTTATCAATGTTTAATCCAAGGTATATGTTTGTATTGTTTAAAAAATGCCTCAAATGTTCACTTGCAAAAAAATCAAAATATGAACGTACACAACATTACAATGTCATTAGAATGTTTCTGTTTAAACAATATTTTAGGTTTTAAACAAGCTTCTGAAAATCCATCAACTATATTTCTATTTTTGTGCATGTGCACTGTCTTAATATCCGCTCGGGCAGGCCGAATACAAAAAATACTAATAAAGTAAGAATAAGAAGGGCGGAATGTATAGTAAGTGAACTCATATTTACAAGTAATGATGGTTGTAAACCGTATCCGTACACACAGCTGGGAATACAACCCTTCCTAATCTCCCCATTACCAAAAACCAGACAATATGAGACTGGTGCCTTTGTTCACGTAGGGGTCATTTCTCAAGTGTCTTTATTGAAATAAATTTGTTTGATTAATGTTATCTGGACCCATTTGGTCGGCTGTTGGTGAGTTAAAATATTTAGACTAACGAATAGGAATGGTAGACTGATATAAATTGCACCAAAATTAATCTAAAGAGATAGAGTGTAATATCGATATTTCGAGTTGATCGAGACCGGGCCCATCTCAAACTACTGAAAACTTGGATTACACGGAATAACAGGAAAAAATGAAAATTTCTACAAATGTAAAAAGTATATGATATATTTATTTTTCAAGTTATATAGCACAAAATAATTTCGTAAAAATATACATGCGAATTATTACAATTTGAAATAAAACTATGACGTTGTTTCTTTATTAATTTCATTTGTAATCGTTATTTTTCCACGTAGTCACGGACCGTCCCTCCTACGTGGGTGTATCCCTACCTCAGATTACATGGAACGTCAAACTATCGATAGACTACTATAATTAGATACCATACTGTGAATAAAAACTAGCCACAAGGAAAATCGATTTGACTGTTAGTTTAGTAACATTTTTTGAACTACTTTAATATAAATTTTGGGTTGAGGATATCAGCTCGATCTTTTGGAAGCTAGAATTGATTTATTATTTATATTTTATTCTATTTATTTCCTTTGTTTTTATAAATAATATATTTATATCCTTTCAAAGATTCATTATCACTTAATTATTTTATTATTTTAAATATTAATATTTGATGTTCTTGTAAGGTATAATTTTGGCATTTATGTTTGGGACACCGATATCTTTAGTTAATTTAAGATTGCCAAAACCGTATGTTAAAGCGCCGGTTTCCGGGTCTATAATTTTATCTAGTGTTTTATTAAAATTGGGCTGTTATTGTTTGATTCGGGTTTATATTTTATGCTCACGGTTAAAACAATATTGTGTTTTGTTTGTATTTTACATGGAGTTAGAATCTTCTTTTAAATTGAAATAATTCTTTATGATTATATTCTACAACCATTTTGTTGACTTTACTTTGACACATTAGTATATATTCTCTACACACATGTTTGATGAAACCTCAGTTTGCTTAGTAGACATTATTACAGCAATTAGTTAATACACTGAGCTTCAGGTTGTCAATAAAATAAGCTACCTTGAAGCACAATTATACGCGATTGTCAGGGTTTAATCTCTTTGTGTATTTTTTGTGCACTCCCCTTTTATAAACATTGATTATATTGCTATTCTATCCTAAAAAATAATATTTTAAATTGAACCAATATTTTTTTAAATAAAAGTATAATATGAGCACACTTAAATTAAAAATGAAATAGGAGATATTTCCTGTTTTACACTCACCTAAACATTGAGGATAACATTTTAATTTAGGTAAAAGCGAGCGTTTCCTGACAAAGGAAGTAAATAAGGGGGAAAGGAGTGAGGGTGACTCAGAAAGCTGGTTGTCAACATTCCGCAACTATACCGTGTGTTCTAGGTTTTTATACTCTACACAAATTGTATTAATTTTTTATTTTTACCTTTGGACTTTTTTACTTTTGAATACAGGCTATATACGGAGAGTTAAGGAATTTTAAACGGAAAAAAATAATATAAATTTTGAAATAAATAAACCATTTTTATGACTGTGATTATGAAATGATGTTCTTGGTATGTCATCAGGCTACAGTCATATTTTATTAGGTAGCTATAGTGGCTATTATATCTACTTTTACTTATTCGTATGTTAAGTAATGTGATCTGCAGCAATATATTTTGATAGATATAATAAATGCCTAAAAATAACTATATAGTAAAATGTTGTCATTATTGGCCTCAAAAATTTTTGTTTGTATTTTCCAAAAGGTTCTTCCTATGAAATAAGGACTATGTATATATAACTGTACTGCTATTGTAATATATAATTGTACGTACCTATAGAAACTAAGTGGTCTGCCTAATATTTTTAAAATATGGTATTCAATAATAAATATGTTAGCTCTGAATGTGAACGAAGACACATAAAAAATAATGGCCTTGAATGATTTTTTTAATTGTTAGAGTTTCAATCCAATTTTTATTATATTCCACATATTTTTAGAGGGTAAGGTACAAAATAATAGTTTAGAGTTCACATGTTTACTAAAATATTTCACTATTATCACTCAACTTTGAAAAAACTGCATTTTGTCAACTTTTCGATAATTTACTTAAATATATGTCTGTTTCATAGAAAGCATCAATTTTAAAAATTAAGTTTTTACCTAACTAAAAAGACACAAAATACATATTTGATAAAGTATATGCAATATATTGTGCATTATTTATTTAATTAATTGGTCCATTGTGTATTTTAAAGTCAGTATTGTTTTAAAACACGACATAATACTGTATATATTAACCGGAATGCTTCAAAATATTAAATTTTTGCCTACAGCTCCAATACCAAGTATTGAAGGTCTCTGAATATTAGACCAACCCCGCTAACCAAAGAAAACATCTTCTGACACCACCATATGAGAGCTATTGTCTTTGTCAGTAGTTATCGTTGTGCAACATGTTAAACGAAAATATCCTTAAACCATACATTCATTATTTGCTTTAAGTAATTTAATCAGTAGCTTGTATTTAGATATACTCATAAAATTTAATTTTATATTATTTCCCACCTTTTGATGCTGATGAACCCTTAATTATCTCGCTATACGAACTACCTCATTTGTCAGTATTAATTTCTACCTCAGGATTTTTTTAATAAAAGTTCTATTAAATACAGACTCTCACAACCAACTCTCATTTTCTACTAGATATCGGTTCTACTGGATTTATTCTAGCGATATTATAAATTTAAAGGATGTAATTGAATAAGACAATAAATATTGAAATAATAAGGTTAACAATTATTATTAACCTTATTATTTCAATATTTATGCTTAGTATTATACATTAATTTATTTAAATGGTCTTTTTATCCATCAAAGTGTACTATTTTTTTTAATTGAGTTATCCAATTATACATTTTTAAATGTAAATCACGGTCTGGTAATTAAAATCATTTTATATTTAAAAAGTCAGTATGACTTGCACGTATTTTGTTATCATGATTTACATCAAAGTGAATGAATGATTATATTTCACGTAAATTTTATCTACAAATTACCTTATCGTAACAATTTATCAAATTGTTACTGTGATTGATTCGAATGCGCTTGTCTAAGCATACATAGTTATAAAATACATTTGTCAATATGAGGCTATATTATTGTGCTCGCTATTAACTTAAAAAAAAAGTATATTTCCTATAATTTTTATAGGAACTTTAGATAACATTCTTAAGGCTGCAATCTATTTATATTTCAATTATAAAATTACTTCTAAATCAAATGACTATAATATAACTATAATATAACTATAATGACTTTTAATCTTTTTTTCTGTATTCAAACAAAGACCTAAACGCCTATATGTAATCAATAGATTTGTTTAGGTTTATTTTATTCATATTATATTACTCAGACACGCTAGTCATACAATGTGAAATTATCTCAAATTTTGAGTAAAAAAAGTATGGCCGTTCCGATCTTAAGAGGAGCTACACTCATCTACACAAAATCTTGGCAAAACTTATCGATTTCCATGACCCACACTGGTGGGCACGCAGACAAAACGTCAAGCTCATATAGTCTTATTCTGAAAATTGAAAAATGACACCTGGACACGGGAATCGAACCCGGGACCTCTGGCTTAGTACGCCAATGCTCTAACCACTGAGCATTGGCGTACTAAGCCAGAGGTCCCGGGTTCGATTCCCGTGTCCAGGTGTCATTTTTCAATTTTCAGAATATGATATCTAGGTGGAGTAATCCCCACTAATAAGCATAAATAATAGCTCTGGCTATTAATTCTTAATCATATAGTCTTGTTTTCTTGTGGTAAAGAGATCTGGGTTCGAATACCAGCTGTCTGTACTGAGAGGGATTTTCCCCTACACGGTTTTTCAATCTCTCTCCCCACAGTTGCAAGTACACATACTCTAAATTATACCTTACTCATCCCTACCCCATTATTATAATTAAACGCTATTCCCGGACGACTAGTAAAATGCGGAGAAGAAAAATATCCTCACTTTTATACGTACTTTTTCAACTTGGATACGTATCTGCTAGATTTCAACATATTCTTGAATGTTTCGTGAACACAGGAAAGGTTTATTGCACGCTCAGAGAATTTAACCTGTTGAGACCACAATAGCTATCCACTCTCTCTTCAGGTGGGTATCGGTTTATGTCTTCTTTCTTACCCATTTCTTACTTTATTACCCAGCTTTTTGTCAGCTATTATTAGGCTTCCTATTGAACAAACTGTAAAAACAACAGGGTAAACAACTTTTTTTAAATAAATATTTATGTCTCTTGTTTTGTTATTTTGAGAGTAAATTATATCCCTCTCCCTTTCTCTATTTCTTCCCCTCCAAATTCTCCCCAAAAATGAGATCGAGACCGAGAGCGCGCACTCAGTCAGTGTGGTATTTCTGGAGACGTTGATCACAGACCAGCAATTAGTAGCCTTCGCTCAGCCGCTAGTTCTTACTTTCCCCCTCAACCCACCGCCCGTTACTTCCCCTCCTGTACACTGATTCACCACCCTCTCTCCACCACTCTAACCACAAGTTAACCCTAACAAGAGACACTGCCAAGTATTTCTGTTCAATCGTTCTCTCTTACAGTGTCTCTTTCTCTCTCTTGAGAGATCGTTTGGTTTCCTCAGTGTGGTCAAATAAAGGAAGTGGGAAGAAGGGAGAGGACGATTAATTGTTAGAGATGGAAGCCTTAAAAAAAAAACTACTTCAAGATTAAATGAGAAAGTTCAGCAGAGCTTGTTAAAATAACTGTTTAATAACTTGCAAACAATAATGGCTTAGTTTTATTTTTACCGTGGATTCTTTAAGGTATGTTTTGAAGCACTGTTATTTATAAATTAATACAACTTACAAACTAGCTTAAGGGTGCTACATGGATGAGCACTGAGGAGCTTTGCAGACATTTAGATATTCCAGATTATTTATAAAGAGGTTTGATATTTTTAAATATTGCTTTCAATAAAATGTAGGTAAAAGTTCTGACCGGTTAAAAAAATTTAGATTTTAAGCACCACAACATTCAAACCTAAATATTCTATATCAGTTCCAAGGATTGTAATATACTAGTACTGAGATGGGCTCATACACAAACAGTTATTTGTTTAGCGCTCCACTGGAATTGAACCAGGGTCCTTTGGACCAAAGTTTCTCAAAACGTGGGGTGGGGTGTTTCGGATGAGGAGCAGCATGGTTATAGTTTTCAAGAAATTGTTCCATTTTTCTAGCTTGGTGAAGTTCTGGCTAACTTCAAATTTTGAATATTTTGCTTTGTAAAGTGTAGAGATCAAAACGATTGTGTCATTTGTCACTCAATTATATATATGTTTATCAGTGATGCCAGAAATCATACCTAAGTTCAGGAATCCACTACTTTCAGGAGTCAACCCTTCCTTCACCTCTGACAAGATGTGTATTAATCACAACTTGTGAATGTGAGGAATGCCAGGCCTCCACCGTGGTTCGGATTCCACGTTAAACTGTAGGTCCTCCATTTCATCTCACAACCACCCTACCATTACACATTAGCGTAAGTGCGTATAGCCCGAACGGGTAGTAAGACGCGGTAATAATAATAATAATAATAATAATAATAATAAACTTTCAGGAGTCGACTACATTTTAAAATTATCTACCCCCGTGTACCCCAAAACTAGAACCTGGCTTGAACCAAAAGGAAACAAACCCATCCTTAACACTAAAATACAGAACATATGTTTGTTTTTAATGTTTAAAAATCATATTGTAAGCAGTGCCACAGTTATATTTTTTGGAAAATCTGTAAAAAAATAATATAAAACCATATCGATTTTATTTATGTATCCTTTAAATTCAAATGTTCCATCAATGAAACGTAATTAATATAATAATAGGGTGCTGAGATTCATAGTGGTGTAAATCATAAATTCATTCAAATTGGGTTGCTCATGTTTTCCTACTCTTAAAGGTATCATCTGTTTAGTTTCATAGTAGAGTAAATCATAATTTAACTTTATTCCAAGAGATGGCACTTGTCAAGAGTAGTTAACATTATTATCATTAGCATTGCGTCTTATTACCCGTTCGGGTTACACGCACAGTAGTTAACCAAAAATAACTAATTGTTTAGAATCGTAAGTGTGATTTACACCACTCTGATCATAAACATCGGACTCTTATTTCAGTTTAAAAATTTAGGTTACATGCTTCAAGATGCAGTCTTTAAATCTAACAGATAGTGAATTACATGGTTATTTATTAAACAGTGATGATAGTGACAATGATAGAGACTATGCTTCTTCAGAGGATGAAAATAATACCTCAGGTAAGTCTATTTAAATCAATGTTAACAACTTTTTAGGTATTATGTTCAGGCATGACTAACATATTATATTTTTATGTTACCTAGCTAATGTTTTAGATAAAATCTAACTGTTTAGGATGTGACTGATTTATTTGTTTATTTCAGTGTTAAAAATAGACAAAAATAAAATCATTACAGAGCATGAAACATAGTTTAACTTTGTCGGTAAATAAGTTGTGTGATAAATTTGCAGTTAATATAATTTCACTTCCCTCCAAGATTGAATGAATGTGGTATTTTTATTTATTATGTGTAATATGAAACCCAATAATATTGTTCATGCTTATTGTACAGTATATGGTACAATAAAAAAAGGGTGAGATATCGGAATATTTTATTATAGTTTTTTTCTAGTAAGTTTGTTTGTTTCAGATACAAGTGCTGAAGAAGAAAGTGAAGGATATTCACAGATTTTAGGTGAAAAGGTTTGGTAAGACATAAATACATTTCCAAGCGATGAAGAGGGCTACCAGATTTTAGATCCTGCAACGATAAACCTTTTAAGTCTCGGAAACGTCAGAGGAATGATTACAAAAGAGCTAGGGCATAGAAACTTCGTGACTCAGGTAAAACTTATGTTAATACCAAGAGGAATTCGGTAGAAGCCAGTAAATCCCATGATATTGATTGTGGAGGCTCAAAAAAGTATCACATCATTCACTGAAAACGAAAGACGTGAGCAATGTGAGTGTTTTCAAAAAATGGCTGACTTTAGTAGACAGAATGCATATTTATGTGAGCTGTACATCAGGCAATCACTAAGCAAAGTCGGCCTCGGGATGGAAGTAAAGGGGGTAAGCAAAGTACTAATTTATATCATATCCAGAAAGAAGGTATCACTGTCCGGGTGTGTAAAAGGTTATTTTTGGATAATTTTCTTGTAAGTGATAGAAGGTTGACCAGAGCTATTCAAAAAGTAAGGACTGGAAAGTCACCCGGTTAAGATTTAAGGGGTAAGCATCTAGCAGCACGGAAGATAACTTCTGATCAAAAACAATTAGTAAAGGATCAAATTAACCGTTTTCCTGCATTCCAGAGCCATTACACTTGAAAGGACAACCCTAAATATAAATATCTTAGTCCGGAGCTAAACATTAGAAAAATGTACACGTTTTATCAGGAATGGTGTGAGAAAAATCAAATTAAGCCTGTCAAAGAGTATTTTTATAGATTTGTCTTCAAGAGTATTTAATTTACATTTTCATGTCCAAAGAAAGGACACTGGTAAACTGTGCGGTAAATATAAACAATTGGCTGATGTAGAAGAAAACCAGGGGGGAAAAGGTGATTTGGAGCTATAACATCTTTTACATTCGGCAAATGCTGAAAAAGCCAGAGATAATATAAACTATGATGGAGCAAAAGCAAAAGAAAATGCGGGTGTATATACTATCACTGTAGATGTACAAAATTCAATACCATTTCCCAAACTAACTGTTACTGAGGCCTACTACAGGCGGAATATGTGCTGCCACAGCTTAGGAATGCATGATGTTGCCAACAATCTAGGGTACATGTATGTTTGGGATGAGACGATAGCATCTAGATGCTCTCAAGAGATTGCATTTTGTCTTGCAAAACATATTCAGTTACACCAAAAAGAAACATGTAATTATTTACAGTGATACATGCACTGGAAAACAGAAACATAAAGTTTCAATTTCATTGTTGAAAGTTACTCAATTAACTACTGTTGAAATAATAGACCATAATTATCTAGTCACTCGTATCTTCCCAATGACTCTGATCTGGCCTTATTGAGCAAGCCTCTCGAAATAAGATTGTCTATATTATAGATGTCTGATATACAGAGATACAGACCACCAGATGGCACAAGAAATATGCACTAGTGAAAATGCAGGAGGATGTCTTTGTAAAAACTGATGCTCTTGAAAAAGTAATTATAAAACGCAAGAAGAACATCGAAGATGAAAGGGCAAACTGGCTAAAAAATGCAATGACTTCGTTATTAAAAAGAGAATCCTTCTCGATCCTCTATTAAAATACACTCTCTTCAGCGACTTCAGACACTCCCTTCAGCGATGAATGTTAAATCCAACAAAAAGGGTCGACCAAAGAATTTGGGAAACATTGCACAAGAAAAGCTCTACAATGGCCCGCGTATAATAAACTACCTAAAAAAGAGAGATATGTTATATCTACTCAAATACATCCCACCCGTCCACCATTCTTTCTTCAAAGGAATCAGGAGTTCAAAAGAAGTTGAAGATCATGGTCCACTGTCAGATGAAGAGGAAGAATAATAATTTGAGTCTAATAATTAATCTTTTTGAGGTGTACATAATTTGTTAACAGTTATATTTAATTTGGACTATATTTTTTAAATAAAAATGAACTTGTTTGATATTAGATATTATTTTAATAACTAATAAAAATAATTTTGTCAAAATAAGATTGTGCTTTTTATTCTTTTTAAGTAAATACTTAGAAACATAATTGTGTAAGTCAGTTGTAATTAATATAGTCATTTTTAGAAATCTGCAAATAATTTATATATATTTAAAATACATACATAAATTTAAATATTTTTCTGATCCTTAAGATATCTTATAATTGATTAAGAAGCTATATTGAGATTTTATAGCAAAAATTCAAAATGGCATTTTATGAAAAATGACATTGGACTGACTTACACCGGTATGATTCTCATCACCCCTTTATACTGGTAATTAAAAATTATAATTTGATATTACACATTTACCATTAACCTATACTATTATCACTTATAAGGAGGAAAAAATTCACAAAGATATAAAAATTGGGATCAAATGGCTTATCAACACAATAATAGTATAAACTAATAGTTATTTTGTATTTATTAAATATGTTATAATATTCACCACTACTATCAAATCACGTGAGAAAATATAATAATCAACACACAATTTTTTTTTATTTTAAAATAAAAGTGTTATTGAATCAATTAATTTATAAGTGAGGTTTGAGTACAAAAAATTAGAGAGGCCCTTCTTTGTTCCAATTAACACTCGTCAACGTGGCTTTAATATTTCAAATAAAATGACTACTAGTTCAGTGTGTCCCTGTGGGTCTAGTTCATTGTGTCCCTGTGGGTCTAGCTCAGTGTGTCCCGGTGTATATAGTTCAGTGTGTCCTTGTGGGTCTAGTTCAGTGTCTCCCTGTGGGTCTAGCTCAATGTGTCCCTGTGTATATAGTTCAGTGTGTCCCTGTGGGTCTAGTTCAGTGTGTCCCTGTGGGTCTAGCTCATGTGTGTTCCTGTGGATATAGTTCAGTGTGTCCTTGTGGGTCTAGTTCAGTGTCTCCCTGTGGGTTAATCTCAGTGTGTCCCTGTGTATCTAGCTCAGTGTGTCCCTGTGGGTCTAGTTCAGTGTGTCCTTGTGGGTCTAGTTCAGTGTCTCCCTGTGGGTCTAGCTCAATGTGTCCCTGTGTATATAGTTCAGTGTGTCCCTGTGGGTCTAGTTCAGTGTGTCTCTGTGGGTCTAGTTCAGTGTGTCCCTGTGGGTCTAACTCAGTGTGTCCCTGTGAGTCTAGTTCAGTGTGTCCCTGTGGATATAGTGAGTGACTTGGTTATTAGTTTGGTCTTCTTCCCATTCAGGATAGTTATAATTTTGTTGTCACTTTGTCTCACTTCTATTTTGGGATATACACATAGTAATAATAATTTTAGTGTTATAGAGAAAGTATATCCACGCTTACCTATTGTAAAAATGGAAAACTATTTATAAAATAAAACACCCTCAGTACAACCAACTGGTGTTCTAACCTCGATCCCAACATTATCGACCTTCAACCACCGAAACGGGTATCAAGCAATTATCTAGTGATACGATTGGAAAGGGCCTGAGCCACAGCCTCTAGGTTAAAATGGCCGCGCTTATTGGGAGAGCTTGAGTCCTTCCACACGGTGATCGCTACATGCAGTCCTAAGTGACAACATCGCTATCAAGAAGGTAATTTCTAAACAGTTTACCTTTAAGATGTTTTTACTATATAACGACAAAGATTGTCTTCTAGTGTCAATAAACCGGCTTTCACAAAGTCCATAAACCAACCCCACAACGAGCCTACTCAGACTGCAAATTACAAAGAAGACTTAGAATATAATGGTTCATTTTTGTTCAAACGAATGTTTGAAAATTGTCTAGTTGTAAACAATCTTCAAATATCGTCTACTAGTTACTATCTGAAACATTTTGTTCATTTAAGGAAATTTTTTAGGGGTTGGGGGAAATTGCTGATACCTGAAATATTGTTTTAATACCCCCACCACTTTACACCGAGCGATTTGAAAGTCAATCGTTTAATTTGAAATTGCTGTTATCACTGAGTAGGCCTACTGCAAATTGTACTCCCCAATGACTAAGGACTCATGGCAGGGTGCCTACTGATATGGTGTGGCTGTGACGTAGCGTGTGTGTGGTGTGTGACTTATATGTGACCCAAGTAATGAATATATGGCACAAAGCGTCTTTACCACCAACAAACCACACGTCACGTTCCGACGGACATGATGATTCCAGTCGTCAACATGGATTCTTCAGAAGATGCACATTACTGAAGTGGTGGACGTGGGGCAGTAGCCACGTGGTTGCCACACAAGTTTAAACATGTCGGAGCTTAGTGGCGGGTGCATGACGCTGCGACCCACGTCACACGCACGACCCTCCAAAGGGCGCTTTCCCACTAGTTCACATGTGCCTCAGGCCACACGCTCGCTATCTCAATGGGTGCCCTTCCCTGGCTATTCACTTTTATCATACACTCTTTAAAACTGCATAATGTAAATATATATGCCAATATTTCAGGTCAGACTGTTTTGGGTACATTCAATATGGTATAGGAGAGCAAGGAAAGTTTCTTGGAAATAAACAAGTTAGTAGATCAGAGAAAAGAAGTCAAATGCATTTACTATCCACTGAAAAATCAATCATAGAGAAAGAACAGCTTAAATAAAATAAAGGTCAAAACTAATTAGGTAACTTATGCATGCTTACTGCCTTCCACCTTACCTCACTTTCAACATCTCTTAATAACAATTTTTGAAAAATTTTAAATTTTACATAAAGGTTTATAATCATTACTATGTATTGCAAAGTTTTAAAATGCTGTGCCAAAATGTATTAATGTACTTTGTTTTAGATAAGTGTTAGTTATAATAAAATTAAGACAAACTCATATCAATAATGTCAAACTCTATTAAGCCCTATTATTAATAATATCAAATGGCCACATTTAATTTTATACATACAAACATTTAAAAATCACAAACCCTTACCACCACAACACATATAACAATAGATATTTAAAAAATTCATCGACATAGTAGATCAACTTTCTTGTGGCCACGCCTTAGAAAAACCATCATTCCCCGCCCGAGAAAAGTATGTGATTGGAAAATAAGAGATATTCAGCACAGTTATGAAAGAACCATTTGAAAAATTATTATCTTTGATGATAATCAAAGAGACGTCAAACTTGTGTGGTGTGAAAATAACAAGCGTACACAGGACAACAGCCTTTCTTGAATAAAGATTTATTCACACGTTGGCAGAAAATAGAAAGCAGAATATGCTTGAGTAGTACAGCAATTCACACGCTGTTGGTTGACCCATGATACATTGCAAGGCAAACTTAAAACAGCTGATCATCAACATATGTCATTTTCTATAGGATAAACATATATTTTAGATCATTCTCGCGAGGGATGTTTTCAAATTATAGCGCTGTGTCGTGGCACACTCCAATACATCGATACACACGCTTTACATTGACGGGTTATTTCAAATCTCCTCACAACGGCCAATGAAGCTGTCTGCTTGCTTCTGACTGTACATCGCATGCGTAGTAAAATGCGCATGTGAACTTATTTGAGATGGTTGGTTCTGAGAGTTGATTGGTTTCCTGGGCCAAACATATCAGGTAGAGCGGACGAAGTAGAGAATAATTGAACTTTAGCAAAACAGCTCGCGCCGATAAGGCGGGAATCTTGTGATTGGCTTAGAGTTCGTCACGTGACCCCGTTTCAGTTCTGCGCTAGTTTTTCAGCTAACGTGTGAATCCACAGTAAGTCTAAAGTATCTAAGAACATGTGCTAACCATGTTTGAATTCTTCTAATCTATTATTGCTTGTACGTAGCTTGCTTTTATTATATTCATAATCCACATCGGATATCACGCGGTATAAGGCGTCAGGCTCGAAATAAACTGGATTGTCGGTGACGGCAAGATTGAGGTTTTAATATCAGCTGGGTGCATTTGGGGTAGGTTTCCCAAAGGTAATTTATCCCTTTGATTTTCTCATTCACTCTCTACGCTAATGCGGATACATTTACTTTACGTTACTCTCCCAATGTATACATTTTTAGTTTTGCAATCTAGTTTTACTCAACACAGTAATCAAAAACAAACCAACGTCAAAAGTATTTTTAATTTTCGTTTTAAGGGATGAGGTTACAAAGTAATAACATCACGGCCTTGACGTAAAGCTTAGTTTTCATAGGCAGTGCCTTTAATAATATACAAACATAACATTCTCGACCAAATTGATAATATTTTGCAATATTCCTTTTTATAACGCCGTGAGATAGAAACAAATACTGTTATACTAACACTACTGTGTAACAAGTAGTATCATACAATATACAGGGGATATGAGAATGTTTGGTTCTTACTGCCTTGCCTTGTTCATAAGTTTCAATATTTAAACCAGTAACTTTAACAACAACATGAAATAAATGGGGTCAATTCTATGTCACCATCATTTACGTTTCTCTTTATTCCAAACTCCCCGTCGGGGCTACCCAATATTTACCCAACTGGGGTAGGGATGAGATTGCTACCATTTAGAGAAAGTGCACATGTATCTGCGTGGAGGTAGAGTAGAACCCCATTTAGGAAATAAATACCCCATACACTTGAATGTAAATTTAAAGCCTGACCTCTCCATCACTGGGAAACCTGACTAGACGAGACGAGCGCCCTTTAACTCATACCCGTCGGTGCGGGTGGACCGTCAATTGTGCTTGTCGTAGTCCATGATTTCAAGGTTTCGAATCCCGACTCTGCCACAGGGAGGAGAGTTTTAGTCCTTTTCTCCTCAACACTTGCCCTGGAGAGAGGAGAAGAAGGCGTTTTGTTATTGGAATATGTATTATCTCTTAAAAGTGACAGCTATATATATATATATTATCTCTTAAAAGTGACCTTTCATGTTAAACTGGACTGCTAATGATGGGGAAATTAGGGTTCGAATTCCAGTCGGGTCCACTGAGAGTGACTTTTTCTAAATTATTTTACTCTCCCTTCTAAAATAATTCCTTCCTCATACCTACCCTATTAGAGTGATTATCATATATGCATATAACCTTAAATGTAAAAATACGTGTGATAAATAAAACTTTTCTAGTTGTCAAATAAGTCTCTTCATTTGAAAATTGGACTGTCACATGAAATGCACAGTAATGGATCCTAATGTTCTTTTGTATAGAGCTACTAGTGAAAATTTTCATACATTTGTAGCAATATAATCGACATTTTATTTAGCAAATTTGATTTAGAATAATTATTAAATATCCATAAAATGAAACTTTTTGTTTAATTGGGGAGTTTCGTCTATGATTGTGCAAATTTTTTAAGTGTCTTACTATATTTAAAAATTGGTATATATTATTTAGTCAGTGAGTCCAACCCAGTAAATCTTTAAATATAAAATGAGCTCATGAAGATATATTAAATTATATAGAATTTTAACAGTAAGTTTAATAAAACAAACTATCCCCAATGAGCTTTTGTTTTCATACCACGCCATGTTGGGAAACTCTTTAACAGCTTTTAATGGGTCTCTGGGGACGAACATTTTATTACTCCATTTTCACTTTCAAAAGGTAGTTTCAGTAAGCTTCTTTTATCTCTCTTTTTATTTATTTTTTTGCGATAGTAGAAATAATTTACATAGTTTTCTTTTGCCAAGGTTGAAATTGTTCTAAAACTATTATAATGTGGGCTACATTCTCAAGAAAAGACCATTTTCTGTTAGAATAGTGGTGCGTCAGCATTGGCTTAGGATTTGAGAGGTTATTCCGTAGCAGAGTTGTGACGTAGTATGAATTTACTAAAAGAGAGGAAGAACAAAGGAATTTAAAAATTGAAGAAAATTTCGAAACAAAGTAAGAGTAAAAATGGATAGGTAAAGGACGGAGAAAATGATGAGATTAAAACCTCCCAGCATTGACAGGAACAAATTGAAATCTGGAACGAACGACTTAAACCATTCAGCCACCCCTGTGGAGTTTAGATGAGTCCAACCCTGTATTTTAGACGCTGGAATAATCGAGCAGAAATTTATAAACACCAGAAACCAAGTTGGTAACGTTACTGGTCGGAGCTGTCTGGTAGTAAGAGAACAAACAAGGAAGGAGGAAAGCATGAATACCAATCAAATTTGTTTTGTGATCCTCATATTAGATTACTTAATTCAATTTACAAGGATCCATTCTACACTCCTAGTTCACTCACCTTCTAAATGATCGATCAAAATATGTGGAGTTTCGTACTTTTCAGATGTGGAAAATTTCAACTTTTAAAGAATATTTATAGTCTATAAACGTATAGGGTCATAAAAAATAGCTTTATATTCATAAAGTGCAACATTTAATTTGTAGTATTTCAGCTCCTTTTATGTTGGAATGGAAGCGAAATATCGAGCTAAGAGCGGTATATATTATTTATATTATATATATATTATATATATATATATATTATTATATATATATATATATATATATATATAAATATTATTCGATACTAAAATTTTGACCAAAATAAATAAAATAGTGACTAAGCAAAAACGTTTAGTTAATTTTCTGTTGTTAGTTATTTTGTCACCATGTCTTACCATCCATTTGAGTGATAGCATGCGCGTGTGAAATTACTCTAATGTGTTAGAGATGAGAAAGGTTGAACTTAGAAGGAGTTTGCTCACATTTACGAGGAGATTTAGTGCAAAACCATCCTTATTACACCCAACCAAGATTCAAACCCCAAGCTTCCCGTCATCGTCAGTCCAGTCTAGTTCCAGAGATAAACATAAAAATATATCATATTACCTGAATATTTATTATGAGCATATTTACGTGTACAGAACAAGCTATCAAATTCCAGGATTACCTAAACAAATATTCAAGACAGGTTGAGAAACAAATTTCAAAATAAACTAAATGTATCTACTTAAGCATTACTTTATTTACTATATTTTTTTAAATGTTACAAAAATTGCAAAATTACTGGCCTTATCTCGCGTTTCTTTCCATCCAACCTTAAATATGCCTTTCAGTGTCATAAGTGCTTTCACTGGAACAATGACCAGTAAATACAACACACTAGTGAATCGAACGCCATAGTGAACTATGTTCCGTGTTCGTGACGTAGTTCACCACATTGTTTGTCAGGCCAGTCGGGCAGCGCCGCGAACTCGTCGCATCCCAAACTTTCAAGCGACTCAATATGGTTCGGTCCTGCCCACTCTCCTTGTTTTCTCCATGTGAAACTACAACACTGGCTGCAGGGTGGAGAGAGAAGAAGGTTCCGCAACCGTTCACGCTTTGCGAAACAGCGCTCCGAACATTCCTTCGATGCACAGGGTCAAAACCTACTGCGGGTGGATACGGCTAGCATTGAACAAAATTGCGTTCGCGGCCTCATCTGCACAAGCAAACATGTTATACGACTCAGCCGATGTCTGATGTTCTGACGGTGTTCGGTTTGCTATTGTATACTCCACTTTAGGTTTGACAGAATACAATTTTAAGTAGACACGTTACCTTAATTGCTTATCTTTTTCAGTAATTACTTTTGTATGCAATAAACACTTAATTTTACTAGGTATTTACTTAAAATATTCATAAGCACCTTGTTTTAGAACATCCAAAATTTTCAAAAAAGAGATAAAGCTACCCAAGGAGGAGATTACATGATAATGAATTACATAACCTGTACTCATCATAAAATATTGTTAGGATAGTCAAGTCACTTGGATTACGGTGGGCAGGACATGCAGCGTGAATGGGAGATTCTAGAAACTTGTTCAGGGTACTAATTGGCAAACCCAATGAGAAAAAACCATTGGGAAGATCTAGACTCAGGTGGGAAGTAACATTATAATGGACCTGAAAAATATAAGATGTAATGAGGTATACTGGATAGAACTAGCTCATGATAGGGATAGGGTGTTATGAGGTGGACTGGGTATAGCTAGCTCAAGATAGGGATAAGTGGTGTAATTGTTTATACACATTAATTAAATTTTGAGTTCCTAATGCCATAGAGTAAGTATTTACTTAAAATGGTGTGAATGGTCACTAGTTAGTATTTTATTCTAAAGTAAATATTTCATCCTTTTTAAGGTAGGTAAATAGAGTAGTTAGGACATATTCAGTGCTATTAAGAAATGGCAACGTTCATGCAGATTGTCGTGTGAAACAAAATATGAACAGAGAAGTGCTAGTCACAGTATATCCAAGTCACTGTTAAGGTTTTAAACGGAAAATTTCGATTATTTGTGCATCCCAATTTCTGATAGAAGGTAGCGAAACTCAAGGGGGGTGGGACTCTGACAGAATTAAAATGGAGATCTTTCTTCGCTACCATAGTGATCCAGGCTTTCAGAGAGCGGAGTCGTTGAGAATTATGGAATTTATCGAATTACACCCTGCAAGATCAATGACTTTGTTCTTGATAAACTGTTGGAGAAACCTGTTCAATGGATAAAATTTCCATCGACGGTGACTGAAATAAATGACGCGAAAGCAAAGTGTCAAGAACGTTTTCAAATTTCTACAGTGATTTGTGAAACGGACTGCACACACGTAAAAATAAATACACTAATAAGATTAGCTGATGAGTACGTAAATCTGTATAAAAATGAAGCTAGTGTAGGAGTTTTAAGTATAGATACACAATAGTCCGTGAAGTGTTCTGGACAGCAAAATTTGAGCGATCACAGTTATTGAAACATTATCACAATCTAATGGTGCGTGTTGTCTACTTAGTGATGGTAGGTATTGGATATATCTGTGGCCCCTGACTCAATTTAAACATCCTATAAACAGACAGGAGCAACGTTTTAACTTTCTACATTCAAAGGAGAGGTTAAAATATTTGGACCACTTCAAATTGCTGTTTCCTGTGACTCGGTCATTACTGTCAGCGTATACAGTGAAAACATACCAAAAATAATAGTGTGTTGTGTGGAACTGCACAAAATTGGCAAATAATTAAATGATTATTATGATTTTTCTACATGAATTCCTTTAAGATATTTTCATGGAAGACATAGGGTATGAAGATGAAGACGACAACATTGAAGTACGATGAAAAGGTGAGATGAAACGCCATCATATTTTAGGCGTTTTAAACATGTTATAATATTCCAAATAGACCTTTCTTATCGTCTCCAAGATATATATATATATATATATATATATTGAAGCAGGGGGATATGAGAAGGAGAATAAGTAATAAACAAGGCTACTTTAATTTATTCTGAAAATTGAAAAATGACACCTGGACACGGGAATTGAGCCCGGGACCTTCAGCTTAGTACGCCCGGGTTTAATTCCTGTGTCCAGGTGTCATTTTTCAATTTTCAGAATATGATATCTAGGTGGAGAATTCCTCTTTAAAAAGCACAAAAAATAGCTTCGGCTAATTGATTCTTAATACTTTAATTTAATTTAAAAAAAAAAAATTCTCCAAGGTCTTAAAAAATTTTGTTTTTCCATTTGTTGTTCCTAATTTTCCTGCGAGACAAAGCGCTGTTTCACTGCTTTCATTACTATCTGTTATTTCTCCATATAAATTGTAACTTCGTGAGCTTTAGTTTCTCCAGTAGAACAAGGCGTAGAGGTCCACTGTAATCCGTTTTTCAATTTATTCAGTTTCCTGTCCCAGGGCATTGACATGTTTCTTGTAATCCATTTGGAGTGTTACAGCTGAAGCTACATAGCCTATCTAACACTAGAAACATTTTAACCAAAAATAAATATTTTGTTTACCAACAATTTATACTAAAATCTAACTTTTTATTTAATGAAATCCAGTCGTTTTATTTACCACAGTTCAGGGTCGCGTTTCTACCAATAACCTCAACCAGCTCAGTAATAACAGTATGTGGGTGCGGCGCCGCGCGGGCCAGGGTGCTCGAGAGTGGCAAGTGTCATGTGTCACTGCTCTCTGTCACAGCGAGGGGTGTTGATGGTTGGCTTCTGTCACAAGAGCAGGTGATATTGATCCAGAGGACACAGAGCGAGATGAGGATAGAGAGAGGAAGATAAAACCCCTTACCCCCTTCCTCCCTCCCATCGAAGCGTGAGACAGGAGAGGAAAGTAAGGCGGGGGATGCGAGGGAAAGGAGGATTCCACAAGTTTGTAAGCAGCTTACAAGTCAAGCCTGCTGGCATTCACGAGTCGGAAAAGCGCTCGCCACCAAACACGACTTGCTTGGAAGAACACGGCCATGGATGAGAGAGAGGAGGCTTTAATACTCCACTTACATTGCTTAACACTTGACTTATCTTAGAGAGCACTCGTGAATTATTGATGACGGGAATTAGTTGTTATACTTGACAGATTGGTCACACGTTTAGTGTGCCAGACTTGGATCAAGAGGACTGAGGATTGGGAATGTAAAATCAACGGGAATGTTTTAACATATTCTAAACAATAATTATGTAACACACATGGACACTAGTGCCACTCCCACAGAAAAAAAAAACTATGGACACTTACGTAGAAAAAAATTGCTATTTGAAAGAAAAAACACTGATGCTTCTCCCGTAGAAAATAACACTAATGATACTCCAGTAGAAAAAAACACTAAAGTTACTTCAGCAGACATAACACAAGTGCTACTCCCATCTAAAAAAAACACAAATGCTACTTAAACACTTATGCTTCTTTCGTATAAAGAATAATAGTAATACTTCCGTAGAAAAAACATTTATGATACTTCTGTAGAAAAAAGATTTATGATACTTCTGCAGAAACAACACAAAAATAACTCCCATAAAAACAAATGCTGTTTTCATGGATAAAACACTACCTCAGCATCCATAAAATTAATATTAATTTAACATCCGTAAGGTTAATACTAATTCAACAAATTCAACATCCGTAAGAGGGATACCAATTAAACATTCGTAAGAGTAATACTTATTCAACATCCATAAGCGTAATACTAATCAAGGCCGTAGACAGGGGGGGTTGGGGGTTTCAGGGTTCAAACACTCCCCTCTCCCGCGAAATCTTATGAACAAAATATATATAGCTTTATTTATGGTTCAAACAATATCAAAATTAAGATACAAGTACAAATCAGGGGGCTGTGTTACCATAAAAAGCACTTCAGAGAGCTTTTAGAGGTGTTTATTATTTAGAATTTTTTTCTAGCCTTCGGCAGCTATGGTGTTATATTGCCATAAAAAAAATTCAAATAGCTTCTAGAGTTGTTTAATATTTATAGTTTGTCCTAGCCTCCAGCAGTTAAAGGGTTATGTTGACAAAAAAAACACCTCAGATAGCTTCTAGAGGTTTTTAATATTTATCATTTTTCCTTGTCTTCAGCAGTTAGAAGGGTATGCTAATATAAAAAAACACTTTAGAGAGCATCTAGAGGTGTTTAAATATATAGATTGTTCCTAGCCTCCGGCAGTTTAGGGTCATGTTACGATAAAAAAAAACACTTTAAAGAGCTTCTAAAGTCATTTAAATATATAGAATTTCCCTAGCCTCCAGCAGTTAGGAGGTTATGTTACCATAAAAACACTTTAAAGAGCTTCTAGAATTGCTTAAATATATTTTTTTCCTAGCCTCCGGCAGTTAGGGGGTTATGTTACCATAAAAAGCACTTCAAAGAGCTTCTAGGGCTGTTTAATAATTATAATTTGTCCTAGCCACCGGCAGTTAGGGTGTTGTGTTGCCATAAAAAAAATTCAGATAGCTTCTAGAATTGTTTTTTTATTTAGACATTTTTCTAGCCTCCTTCAATTGGGGGATGGGCCCACCAACCCCTCCCCCCCTGAAATTATTGGCTGGCTACGGCCTTGATACTAAAACAGCATTCGTATAAATACTAATACTTCATCCGTAGTAAAAGTACTAGAGCAATAAACCTTGACTTTACATACGTAGGGAAAATATAAATGTGACATTCTTAGAAAAAATGCTAATGTGACATCCAAAGTAAAAACATAATATTGTATCACACTTACTAAATAAATGTAAAATATGATAACATTTGGACCAACTGACGGATTTAGACCAAACTTGATACAAATGTCCCCAATACAAAACCCTTTTATTTTATAATTAATAACCTATATAATCTTCTTAGTGTGCGTTTATTAAAAAACTGGGGCGCAAAGACTCTTAAAAAAGAGTTTGGCTAGTTGAAACATTATACAAATTAAATAATCTGAAATATTGTTCGACTATAACTATGAATACCCAAAATTGTAATCCATCAACCCGCCACAAATATATTGTTTATATCTCACTATTTATCCATAATCTCACCACATATCCACTTTGGTGGCCACATGGTTTAAGTCACCTCGCAGTAGACTAGATTGCTTATGACGGGGAGATCAAGGTTCAAATCTCAGTTGTGTGCACAGATGGTGGCTTTCCAAAATGGTTTTCCACTCTTCCTCCATGCAAGTGCTGGTACACCTCCTCTGAGTATAACCTTCCCAATCCCTAAAAACCATTATCGTAATTAGTACATAAGCCTATAAACCAAGCGGCCACATACCCTTGTCAGCCAGATACTCATCGACTCTCCGAACGCCCTCTCCCGTACCCCATGGTCATGGCACTCATTAACATCGTGTCATCGCAAGGATCGACCGCGTTTATTGCAGAATGAACTAACCTAGGTTAATCTAACCTAGCATCCAATACAGACCTATTCGAGGTTTCAGACAAGGTCCTAGACAATTATGCTGACGACGATGGGAATTTTCCATCTGAAATATGGGCCAGTAACGAAAAAGAACGTCCTTTTAAGAGGCGTAAAAAAAATGTATATTTATTCATAAATATATCACGTTCTTGATTGTATTGATGCAATACCTCTCTTTTCCTCTTATAATGAAGTGCGGCAAGTGTATCGGATTTCTAATATAGTCGAGTGTGTTGAGTCGATAGTTGTGACGAGTCGATAATTGTGGAGAATCGATTAGTGCTGACTCAAAATTTATAAATCACTATGGTCACAAACCTTTTTCTTATTTTGCATTCCCTGAAAAAAAAATACAAAATTTTATGACTGAATCTCATATCGAAATTGATTACGTTAAAAAAAATTAAAACACTCGATTTGTTTTAAAGAACTATTTTGAAATATGAATTAAAAATAAATTAATATATCTAAGATTAATACTAATTAGTTTTTGGATAAGAAGCGGTCATTATCTCATCTTTCATGGATTGTCAAATGTATCATTTTCCCCAATTTATTTATTCAATTACAGAATTTTCTGGCATTTCTTTGATTTTATTTGCTTATTTATTTTATGGTATTATAAAGATGAGTAGTAATTTTTGGATACGAACAGTACTACATGATTAAATGGATAAATATAAGAAAAACACTCTTTGCAAAATATACGTTCTTCCCATACCTTTAAAGAAAAATGACATTAAAGTAGGAAGGAGAGGGTTGAGGTGGCAGCACTGTACTTTAAATCTCTTAGTCACCAGCGATTAGATTTAGACATAATTGCGAGGTCAGTATTGTGTAAGCAGCGATGAACTACACACACACACATACAAATGGGATATGGTAATGGCCATGAAAGCATTTGAAAGTCGAGCCAGATCTGCGGTGCGGATGTAGGCTGATCACTTCTCCTCAAGACGTTATCCTAGCGTCAATGTGTTTCGCCATTTGGAAGAGCGTTGTTGGGAGACAGGTCAAATGGGACCAGCTCCACGAGTGTATGTAAGATGGCCACGCAACATACAGACAGAAGGGTTGAGGATGCTGTAATCACTCCCAACAGCAGCCAGTGCTAAACTCCCACAAGCTATCTACATGTCACAGGGGTAGCTCTGTAGGTGCTGCTTGATGATGGATACCAACCATACCATTATGGAGCAAAGCAGCATCTGCTCCCAACCGATCTTCCTCGCCAGGTACAGTTTTGCCAGTGGCTCCAGCAGCATCATGATGTGGATTCGGACTTCATTGGACACATACTGTTGTCTTATAGAGCCTGTTTCACAATAGAGGAATTGAATAACACCCATGACAATCACCTGTGAGCAAGTGCTAATCCACAAGCCATTTGCGTTCGTACGTATCAGTATTAATTCGGCGTTAATATATGGGATGTCATTATTGTGGATGCGATTGTGGGTTCCTATTTGCAACCAGATCGTTTAGATTCCCACAGATACTGTCTGTTCCCTGACACGGTTTTACCTGAGCTTCTGGAGGAGGTAACAATTTATTGTGCGACAAAGGATGTGGTGTCAGTGTTAAGGTGTCCCTGCACACTATGGGACACAAGTGGAGCAACTACTTAGTGAACAACCAGAGGATTGGGTGTGGGAGACCGGTAGAATGGCCACTAAGATCACCGGAATTCACAACACTAGATTTTTTTGTGAGTTCACCTCAAAGCAATGGTATACTCAACTGACGATCCACCGCAGTGGGATATCACAGGCAGCCCGTGGAAGAGAAGAGGTTTAGGTTAAGTTAGTTTTAAGGTTTTATTGTAGTTCAATTTAAAGTTATTATTGTAATTAAATTTAAGGTATGATAGGTCCATAGGTGGTGGCTTCAGCAAAAAGTGGGTGGAGCGAAATCTCCGATAGGGCGCCTCCCCAGGTGGCGGATGCCTGACTCTGTAGGGGCTCTTGCCGAGACGGTGACGATCCGTTTCGGCGGGATATCCTGCAGGGTGGGGTACCGGGGAAGTAAGTACCCGGGACGGACCAACTATTAGGGATAAATAATAAAACTGGAGATAGTAGGACATTAGGTTAGGCGCTAAAATCTAGATCTACATAGAATAAAATGGATTGAGTAAAAGAGGGAAAAGAGTAGAAGTGGGTTAATACGCCCCAATTTTTAAAATAGGTATTGGGGTTAGAATCATAAAAATTAGCTATTAGCTATTATCGTTGTAATAACTTGGCTATTGATTCTGAATAAAGTCTACTTGTACTGTTGTACTGTAGTCACTCAAGGACATTGTGGTACGAATCCATGCAGCTGTCACGACAGCTGACGTTGACATGCTTCACCGCGTTCACACCGAATATATACGCCGTTTGGAGCAACCTTCGAACACCTACTGTGAACTAACATACAAGTTTGATGTAGGTTTCAGGTACAGTGCTGTCACATCACCTCTCTCTAACTTAAATGTCGTTTCATTGGAAGAACCGATTTTTTCCAAAGAATATTTTCGAATTATATTTACCCACCTATTCATGTGGCACTTTTCGTATCCACGAATTACTACTCACCCTGTATATTTAATCTACCTCATTACATACTATCCTTACCTAGAGCTAGCTCTATCCAGTCCCTCTCATTATATCATATCCTTACCTTGAGCTATTTCTATCCAGTCCCCCTCATTATATCATATCCCTACCTTGAGCTATTTCTATCCAGGCCCTTCATTATATCATATCCCTACCTTGAGCTATTTCTATCCAGTCCAACTCATTATATCATATCCTTACCTAGAGCTAGTTCTATCCAGTCCCCCTCATTATATCATATCCTTACCTCGAGCTATTTCTATCCAGTTCCCCTCATTATATAATATCCTTACCTAGAGCTAGTTCTATCCAATCCCCTCATTATATCATATCCTTACCTAGAGATAGTTCTATCCAGTCCCCTCATTATATCATATCCCTAACTTGAGCTATTTCTATCCAGTCCACATCAATACTCTTTTTTTAAATAAACGAATAACTGTTATATTGTAAAGTACAAACAATCACTCCAAAAGTTTCTAAGGCTTTAGTGATAAACTAAACAATACCGTAACAGAAGGAAAGAATGACTTATAATAGTCCAAGAAATGACGTTAAAATCTGCACTAACTGGTTCATCAGGCTCACTACTACCAAATCCTATTTTATTATTACTAAAGCTCAGTAGTACCCCACGTGCCCATTGACATTATGTAGCTTGGGAAACACTGATCTGTACTTAAATGTTGTTGTTTTTTCACCAACTTACTAACCTTTCAGGTTATAGATTTGGAATATCGAATTTAAACTGTATGTACCCGCATTTACACGGAGGTAGTGTGGAAAACCTTCTAGTAAAAACACCCTCAGTACACCTGACAGGGATTCAAGCCCTGATCTCCCCATCACCACAGACTAATTTATTGCAAGAATGACGCCTTAAACCATGCGGCCTCCAAAATAGGTAAATAATACTACTGATAAAGTAAAATTCTTTAAATTCTGACCCCCAAATAATATGCTTAAAAACCTGCTTCGGTGACCGCATGGTCTAGGGTGATACTCTCGCGATAGATTAGACTTCCTATGACGGGTAGATCATAGTTTGATTCCGTTCGGGTTTATTGAGAGTGTTTTTTCCTCAATGATTTACCACACTCTCTCTCTCGCCACGCAAATGCGAGTACACTTCCTATAAATTGATACTTCATCATCCCTATCCCATTAGCATAATTTGTACATACGCGTTTTTCCTGAAAGGATAGTAAAACGTGGTGCTAAAATATATATCATATATGTTTGAATTTTCTAAAAGATCCTCTCAATCTTGTAGAAAGCTAATTTATCTTAGGGGGGATGTGATCCGCTAGGAAAATGTTACTCTACCTTTAGCCAATACATTTTTACACGTATATGTGTACCCCAAAGGGAGAGGTCAGTCAAATTCCAGGGGGGGTTCAGACAATCCCGACCCCACTTCTAGTTCCGCGCTTCCATTATCCTACTATATTAGAACTGTTTGGGCACCCTTGTTCGGTCACACTACGTGCTTTATACTCACCGAACTACTTGTTTTTCGCATATTTCTGTCTATGTAAATTATCGCCAGCGTTGCTCCACTTACCCATCCCATATTTTTCCCATTACATTAAGCCTTCTAATTAGCCTTCTCTGTTTCAGTAAAACAACATTTATTCTTCTTACGGGGATTTCATTGCCCAGAATTATTAAAACATTAGCGTAAAGAGACTATTTATTTGTAACTATACCAAAATTACATGAACTACTACTAAATATAACGCGTTAAATTCATCAATCAATGGCGCATAAGTTCAACTGTTTTTTTCAACAAAATATATTAAATATAAATGTATCTGTAATTGTTTTTAATCAAGGTAATTTGATGCGCACTCTTAAACACATAAATGTAATTATATGTATTTTTTTATCACCGCGTCTTACAAACCTGTTCAGTTTATATGCATATGTACTAATCACGCTAATGATTTAGAAATGAAAAATGGTTGAATTAGAGGAAGTTTAATCGTATTTTTGTGGAGGAAGAGTGGATAACCATTTAGGTAAAACCACCCTTTTTTACACCAGACCAGTATTCTAACCCTGATCTCCTCCATCATCGGCAGTCTAGTATATTGCTAGAGTGACGCCTTTGACCATGCGGCCACCGAAGTGAATAGAGTATATTTACATATTATCACCAACAAGTACACATCTTCTAATAAAAACTTTACCCCAGAGCTAAGAATGTTAACGTCTAGTAATAATCTTTGTATTAAAGTTATTTAACGTGTCCTTTCTGAAAATAATAATTACCGGTATATGATCACATGAAATACAAAATAACACACTACTAGAACAGACACAACAAATAATCCTTTAGCTAACAATTCACCAATGATATATTTTCGAGTATACTGAGAATTAAACCCAGGAATTCTTGATGAGTAGAGGAATGCATCATGGTGTCATACATCTTAAATTAGCTGACCAAACGAATATGAACAGATTGTATTACTTGATACGCCATCTGTATTGGGCCTCATCCCAAATCCCCCTCAAGGGTAGTGTATGTATTCGAGATTTAGAGGTCAGCCAATCCCCCATTCAACCTGAACTGCTTGTTATTCGTATACTTGGAGATTGGCTGACTCCTGATACTAATCTATAAATACGGCCCTAAGTTACAGGGATATCCCCCTCTCTGCCCTAACCAGGGATTGAATAGTGGTCCTCTGCTCGAGTCACTGAACTACGGAGATAAATTCAAAATAATTGTATAGCCCCAATACCCTCCTCCACTCGATGGTATGAAGCATCAATCTTGCAAAAGACAGAATTTATGGTGACGTGAAGGTCTGGGTTGAATCTCTGCTGGTATGCTGTTATATTTTTACTTAAATAGTCTATCCATATTTACTTCATGTAAATACGAGTACATTTAATTTAAATTCTTCTTTCCTCATCCCTAGAGGTATTTGTGTAAATAAATGGATATCCCAAACTGATAGTAAGACATAGAGCACAAAAGTACACTTTACTATCAGATCATATTAAGGTTTTCGCAAACTCACTGCCCAAACTGCACATATAGCTTGTTTGAACCAAAAGTAATACAACATCCTTAAACAGCTACATCCATAAATCTATGCTAATACCATTAAATTGTGTTGAAAGTTTCGGCGTACAGCGCCGGGAGATCAAAACTGTTCAAGCATGCGTGTACAACAGGTTGCATAGGAGTTAGTCACGCGTTACTGCACATGTCATAATGACAAGCATTTTATGTGATATAGAACCGTTAATGATGATCTTAATAACGTGTTCCCATTTTTAGATGGACTGGTATGTTGTTTACTATTAATTGTGGTATGTTCTGCTTCCGTACTCCAAGATGTCAAGGTGTGTAGTGCCACGCGCCTAACTCCTATGCAACCTTTTGTACACGCATGCTTGAACAGCTTTTATCTCCAGGCGCAGTATGCCGAAACATTAAACACAATTTAATGGTATTGACATAGCTTCCCGGATGTAAATAAATTGAGATTTTGTATTATTTTTGGTACAAACAAACTATATGTGCAATTTAGGCTATGGATTTCCGAGCAGCCTGTATATAAATTTTGCCTGCAATACTTCTCACTAAATCAGAGTCAACTACGGAATATATTTGTCAGTGAAATGGGCCATTTTTTAAATAGAGGGGTAGTTTTAATGTAAATCTTAGCCATCTGCTTAACCAGACCATCGTTGAAGGCCAGAATATTAATTTTCTTTGATCACGGAACAGAGATAGCCCTACTTTTTGATTAAAGAGCGTACTGTGTGATGTGACGACGCAACACAATTACTTGGTCTAAAAACATAATCGATAATCTGTAGATGATTGCTCGTAGACAGGGTTTGTTGTGTTACACCGTCTCCGTGCCTTCTACTTAACGACCACAATTAAATAAAAGGGAGATGGTGATGCTACATAAAGGAAAATATAAGCAGAATTAAAAATATAACAATAATATGGTTTATTCAGTATAAACGTAGATAAAGCAAAGTACAGTGGTCTCATTATATCATTCTGAATAATGCTGAAAATAATAACGTGAAGCGCAGAATGTAAACCTTCCATGTTTACATTTATTACAAGTCGTCTTTAAGAGACACAAAATTACGTAGATTATAATATCAAAAGAGAAGTTAAACTACCAAAAGTGAAGTGAAGTAAGATATCCACAAAAAGAAACAAACATTAAATATTCTTGCCTGATGGGCTCCTCAAACAATTACAAGTTACAATACGAAAATTTACAATTACATAAAACATAACGCGAGAGTTTGACTTCCAGACGCTAGTCAAAATCTCCCGGGACTAACTATATCTTAGAAAAACTAAAGAATGAAATTTAGAACAAAATTAAAATTATATAAAAAAAATAACAAGAATGATTTTATATCTACAGTCGCGTGAAATAGCCAAATACAAAAGTCCACACATTTTAACAATTTACATTTAAATTCACTCAATACAAAATTACCAATGGTGGATTTCAAACTAAACTAATAAACTAACCAACTAACCAACCGCGCCTAAGTGGCGGCATACAAGTTACATTTAAGCGACTGAGATAATAGTTAAATATTAAGCAAAACACAAAAAAAAAGATTTTAACACGAAAATATTATAAGTTGAAAATGAATAGAGTTCTTTATAAGTAACTGCCATAGTTACGTTCCAATTTATGATGTATGAATGTTTATCCGATCATTGTCCGGGTCGACGACAATGATCCGTCCTCGTTCGTAGATTTTAGATAGTCAAAGTTTTTAGACAATGTCAGCCTGTTTTATAGTGATTTTCGTTGCACGGAAAGAGGGGAGGTAATTTCTAGCACGCAGTTGCTAGCTGTCATCGGTCACGTAGTCACTTTGTAGGGTTGTTCCATCGGAAAATTAGAACAAGTCGGCGATCATTGGATGTTTGTGTTGTTTGGGGAGGTTCATCTGACATCCGTCAGAGGGCGGGTGGATTGTTGTCTTCTAGCGTTTTCCATGTTGTCATTCTTCAGAATCAATCTGACTAGACGGAGAATGACCACGCGTTGATTGTAGACTCTCGTTAGCTCGGCCCCATTCTTCACATGGCTGCACGGTGTAGTTCAGCTTTGGTGGCGGCTAGTGATAGAAGATTTCAAAGGTAAGTTCCTGAACAAATATGAGTAATATTACAGAAGATTGTACAGCATGAAATATACTGTGTCGTATTATCTTTCCGTATTAGCCTACAGGGACTACAACAGAGAAATGTACCATTGTAGGGATTCTATTTGGGTCGGAATTATTGAGCGGGTGGTATGAATTCTTGATAGTTACGTATCAACATTATAACGGGATGGATCCAATTGTAACTAACTGCAAGTTAACGTTACAAATCTCCCCCCCTTGACCAGGAGAATAAGAAGATGCAGCATCCGTCCTCAGCAAGGCGGAACATCAAAGGGCTCAAGGTTGCCTTCTTGTACATCATCTTCCCAAACAGCATGAGATCATCCATCCTTTTCAGCTCTAGATTCCATCATCTAGAGAAGCAGTCGGTACCACTACGTAGACTTTACCAGAAACCAGGAGAGAAAGGAAAACAGGATGCGCAACGAAAAATCATATACAACAAGTCTAATTGTCTGTATGAACACATGAAGAATCTCTTCTTTCTTCTACGTTCAAACTCAAGTTCTCACAATAAAGTTCACTAGACTAAAAAGTCATAAAAGTTTATCCTCATGAAATCCTAAAATCCTATAGAAATCCTACATAGATGTATCGGAGGAGCGTCCCCCCCTCAACACTTTTGAAGGTTCCTATTCAAAGGTTTGAGAGTTTCAAATGTTAGATCACCATAATCTCACTATATTCTAAAAAAGTCCATTCACAGCACTCAATCTAGAATAGAGTGTCTCAAAACATAGAATAGAGAAAGTTACGTCATAATTAAATCAAAACAACATTTGATTTCGTGATCCAAATTCCATGAAGTGGAACATCAACAAATTCGTGCCATAATAATATATAAACTATTCACTTATTTCATAAACACATACTATCTACAAGTTCAATTACGGTTCAATACCTGTAAATAACTATACACATGGCCAACAATATATATACAACAAAACACTATATCTACAAACCACTGATATAAAACATATCATTAATGGTAAACAAAATTTAAATTTTAAACACGATTTGGCTCACAGCCAGGGCACAATGCCATCAAACAAAACTCAAATTAATAAGGGATGCCAAAAGATTAATTATAGGTCCCCATATACCTATAAAAATTAGGCATGATTCCACATTATTATTAAGAGTATGAATAAACTCGGTCAATATTATAATTAACAAAATGAGATTACGTTAATTGACCGTTCATTAAATGACTCAACAATAGTCAAATAATATCAAGACACCAAGTCTTACCCAAAACAGGAATACCAAAAAGATCAAATACAAGTCCCCATAAACTTATAAAAAAATTTCTTGGCATCCTACATTTACCTAAGTAAATCCAAAATGGAGTAATTAAATCTGTAAGTACAATAACTTACGAACATTATCCATTAAACTATGACATTCTAAGACGTCGGTATTAGTTTAAGATGGCTCACATGAGCTCTTCGCGTATCGGTCGGGTCTGTCTGGCACATCAACCTGATCGACACGGGTGTTAAGAAAGATTCAACTGACCAGGGTCTATCCCATCTGGGAGAGAGCTTGGCAGATATTCATTTAAAACAAGACAACATAAAGAAACAAGCACAAGAACTACAACGGGGGAAGGGGGGCATGGAAATGCGCTTGACTCGTAAGACCCATGATTCTTACGGCGCACAACTAGTTTCCTGAACTACACTTGCTCCGGACATGTCCTAACTGTTTACATTTAAAGCAGCGAATTCCTGACAAAAACTTACTATCCAACGCTCGCGGGCCAATATGGTTCTTCTTCACAGGTTGCACACCCAACTGAGAAATCGCAGTATTATTCCTAGACCTACCACAATAACTAGGATTCGAACCCACGCCTGGATTGTCAACAATAAAAGGCGCATGATTTTCCAGAAACTCACTTTCAGACAACAAAGTACCTTCAATTAGGGAAGCTAGCTCATGTAACTCAACTATCGTACTAGGTTTAGAAGTAAATACAAAATGACGTCGAGACAAGGGCGACACATTCTCCAAAATAATATTTACTATCTGATATTCAGAAAGATCTAACCCTAAAACTTCAACGGCCTCAGAAATGGCCATGATGAAACTCCTTAACGACTCATCAGGACGTTGAAAGCGATGTACATACTGCTTACACAAATTATCTCTAGCTCTAGTAGGGACAAGACAGTCTAATATCTTACGACAAATAAGTTTCCAACTTAACCCATTAACTAGCCCTTCAGAAAACAAACGAGTTAAATATCCAGAAGTTTTACCTAAACACAAAGCAATAAACTCGGACTCAGAACCGATATTTAAATGACAAATCCTTTGAACCTCAATTAAAAATAAAAAAAGAGATGAGCTGTCCTGACCATCACACAGTGGTATTCGATTTACAAAATCAACGAGAATTTTACTTTGGATTTTATCACTCACCAAAACGCGTGACATTTCAATTGGATCTCCAACCCTCACCGGTACTGAATGATGATTCTCCACTCCCACTGTTGCCTGGTCTCGAGACGTATCGCTCTCCGAAAGGATTCCCACGAGAACTGCACGAAGTCTTGCTACGGTGGTTTCTGTTGAACCTTGCAGTCCACGCTTAGCAAGCTCGGAGATAAGGCTTTCTTTATTGAGGCGGTAAACATCAGATTTAGACAACACGCTCGGCTCGCCAGTCACTACTCCCTCAGTCGAAGCGTCCGTAGTCAAATTGTTTTCCATTATGAAACAGAAAGAGATACAAGGTTAAACTCAGGCTATGATTTCACAACAACAACAAAAATATACAGTATAATTTTCCAACATTTTTCAGCAATGATATAGGTTATTAATTAACTAATTAAACAGGAAGATCAGTTAATTAAAAGGACAGCAGAGTGGCGCAGTGTTACACCGTCTCCGTGCCTTCTACTTAACGACCACAATTAAATAAAAGGGAGATGGTGATGCTACATAAAGGAAAATATAAGCAGAATTAAAAATATAACAATAATATGGTTTATTCAGTATAAACGTAGATAAAGCAAAGTACAGTGGTCTCATTATATCATTCTGAATAATGCTGAAAATAATAACGTGAAGCGCAGAATGTAAACCTTCCATGTTTACATTTATTACAAGTCGTCTTTAAGAGACACAAAATTACGTAGATTATAATATCAAAAGAGAAGTTAAACTACCAAAAGTGAAGTGAAGTAAGATATCCACAAAAAGAAACAAACATTAAATATTCTTGCCTGATGGGCTCCTCAAACAATTACAAGTTACAATACGAAAATTTACAATTACATAAAACATAACGCGAGAGTTTGACTTCCAGACGCTAGTCAAAATCTCCCGGGACTAACTATATCTTAGAAAAACTAAAGAATGAAATTTAGAACAAAATTAAAATTATATAAAAAAAATAACAAGAATGATTTTATATCTACAGTCGCGTGAAATAGCCAAATACAAAAGTCCACACATTTTAACAATTTACATTTAAATTCACTCAATACAAAATTACCAATGGTGGATTTCAAACTAAACTAATAAACTAACCAACTAACCAACCGCGCCTAAGTGGCGGCATACAAGTTACATTTAAGCGACTGAGATAATAGTTAAATATTAAGCAAAAAAACAAAAAAAAGATTTTAACACGAAAATATTATAAGTTGAAAATGAATAGAGTTCTTTATAAGTAACTGCCATAGTTACGTTCCAATTTATGATGTATGAATGTTTATCCGATCATTGTCCGGGTCGACGACAATGATCCGTCCTCGTTCGTAGATTTTAGATAGTCAAAGTTTTTAGACAATGTCAGCCTGTTTTATAGTGATTTTCGTTGCACGGAAAGAGGGGAGGTAATTTCTAGCACGCAGTTGCTAGCTGTCATCGGTCACGTAGTCACTTTGTAGGGTTGTTCCATCGGAAAATTAGAACAAGTCGGCGATCATTGGATGTTTGTGTTGTTTGGGGAGGTTCATCTGACATCCGTCAGAGGGCGGGTGGATTGTTGTCTTCTAGCGTTTTCCATGTTGTCATTCTTCAGAATCAATCTGACTAGACGGAGAATGACCACGCGTTGATTGTAGACTCTCGTTAGCTCGGCCCCATTCTTCACATGGCTGCACGGTGTAGTTCAGCTTTGGTGGCGGCTAGTGATAGAAGATTTCAAAGGTAAGTTCCTGAACAAATATGAGTAATATTACAGAAGATTGTACAGCATGAAATATACTGTGTCGTATTATCTTTCCGTATTAGCCTACAGGGACTACAACAGAGAAATGTACCATTGTAGGGATTCTATTTGGGTCGGAATTATTGAGCGGGTGGTATGAATTCTTGATAGTTACGTATCAACATTATAACGGGATGGATCCAATTGTAACTAACTGCAAGTTAACGTTACAGTTGGTTCCAAGATGAGTTCCTTGGTAGCGAAGAATCTCATTGATAACAAACTTCTTAAATTAAGAGTTTTCAACAAGCAAAGATGATCTGAATGGAAGTGACACAATCTAGTCAACCACGCTAACATAAACTAAAGTAAACTGCTATATTTGGTTGATGAATTTTGATTATTTCGCTCGTCAGTTGTTTTAAATAGTTTATGGGTATCGATTAGTTCGTATTATTTTATCTCGTCAGTTGATTAAAGTAATTTTGTTAATGAGATTGTATTATTTTTATCGTTGGTTCCATATTTCTACTAAACAAATTATTCTGAGTTCGATTCTTAGTGGGGACAAAAAATGTATTATTAGCAAAATTTATGGTTCTCTTTTCTCTGTTGTAAGTTGATACCCGAGAAATAAATGTTGTGCTTGTTCTAGATTTAAGTTATTTGGTAATTATTTATGTGCTAATATAATAATTTTGTTTACAAAGAGCATGTTAATAAAAACCACCCACATCAGTGGCCTTGAGGTATAAATATTAGACTCATCTAGTCTGGTTTCCTGCTGATAGGTAGGCAGGGGAAGGGCTTGATTCTTAATACGATATACTGGGATTTTTTGTTTTGTAAATGCTTTCTCACTTTATCTCCACTAAAATACGCGCTTATTTTTTTTATAAATTCTACCTTATTTATTCTAAATAATTTGGTGTAATTAAATGCTTTGAAACTGATGGCTTAAAGGAGGTGGGTAAAAAATAAAATGGCAATGTGAAAATAAATATATATATATATATCTTTAATATAGACAATAGGTGTTGTTATAAATATACAAGAAACACTAGGATTGTGAGATGAGAAAATAATGAAATCTCATACCCCCATAAATATTAAATTACTCTTTTTTATTAATTTTAAAATAATTACAGTACAAGTCTATATTAAACCGTATGTATCGCACGAGTCTTGTAATATTTAAAATGGGCCGTTTTCTCTCGTGTTTATTCCATGAAACAAACTCGTGGATGGCTACAGAAGGCTAAGAGCAGTAGTCCTTTGTATCTAGTCTATGAAACAAACTCGTGGATGGCTACAGAAGGCTAAGAGCAGTATTCCCTGGTATTTAGTCTATGAAACAAACTCGTGGAGAGCTACTGAAGGCTAAGAGCAGTAGTCCTTGGTATTTAGTCTATGAAACAAACTCGTGGAGGGCTACAGTAGGCTAAGAGCAGTATTCCCTGGTATTTAGTCTATGAAACAAACTCGTGGAGGGCTACAGAAGGCTAAAAGCAGTAGTCCATTGTATCTAGTCTATGAAACAAACTTGTGGAGGGCTACAGAAGGCTAAAAGCAGTAGTCCATTGTATCTAGTCTATGAAACAAACTTGTGGAGGGCTACAGAAGGCTAAGAGCAGTATTCCCTGATATTTAGTCTATGAAACAAACTCGTGGATGGCTACAGAAGACTAAGAGCAGTAGTCCATTGTATATAGTCTATGAAACAAACTTGTGGAGGGCTACAGAAAGCTAAAAGCACTAGTCCATTGTATCTAGTCTATGAAACAAACTTTTGGAGGGCTACAGAAGTCTAAAAGCAGTAGTTCATTGTATCTAGTCTATGAAACAAACTTGTGGAGGGCTACAGAAGGCTAAAAGCAGTAGTCCATAATATCTAGTCTATGAAACAAACTTGTGGAGGGCTACAGAAGGCTAAAAGCAGTAGTCCATTGTATCTAGTCTATGAAACAAACTCGTGGATGGCTACAGAAGACTAAGAGCAGTAGCCCTTGGTATTTAGTCTATGAAACAAACTCGTGGAGGGCTACAGAAGGCTAAGAGTAGTAGTCCTTGGTATTTAGTCTATGAAACAAACTCGTGGAGGGCTACAGAAGGCTAAGAGCAGTATTCCCTGGTATTTAGTCTATGAAACAAACTCGTGGATGGCTACAAAAGACTAAGAGCAGTAGTCCTTGGTATTTAGTCTATGAAACAAACTTGTGGAGGGATACAGAAGGCTAAAAGCAGTAGTCCATTGTATCTAGTCTATGAAACAAACTTTTGGAGGGCTACAGAAGGCTAAAAGCAGTAGTCCATTGTATCTAGTCTATGAAACAAACTTGTGGAGGGCTACAGAAGGCTAAAAGCAGTAATCCATTGTATCTAGTCTATGAAACAAACTTGTGGAGGGCTACAGAAGGCTAAAAGCAGTAGTCCATTGTATCTAATCTTTGAAACAAACTTTTGGAGGGCTACAGAAGGCTAAAAGCAATAGTCCATTGTATCTAGTCTATGAAACAAACTCGTGGATGGCTACAGAAGACTAAGAGCAGTAGTCCTTGGTATTTTTTCTATGAAACAAACTCGTGGAGAGCTACTGAAGGCTAAGAGCAGTAGTCCTTGGTATTTAGTCTATGAAACAAACTCGTGGAGGGCTACAGAAGGCTAAGAGCAGTAGTCCTTGGTATTTAGTCTATGAAACAAACTCGTGGAGGGCTACAGAAGGCTAAGAGTAGTAGTCCTTGGTATTTAGACTATGAAACAAACTCGTGGATGGCTACAGAAGACTAAGAGCAGTAGTCCTTGGTATTTAGTCTATGAAACAAACTCGTGGAGGGATACAGAAGACTAAGAGTAGTAGTCCTCGGTATTTAGTCTATGAAACAAACTCGTGGAGGGCTACAGAAGGCTTCGGTTTCCATCTGCTGCAGAGATTGGACTGAAACCGCACCCTACCTTTAATTGATTTTTTTCTAATGACCCTCCGGAAGAGACTAAAACGTTGTTTAAGTTGATCCCCCACTCGCATTTTGTCTGTTAATTCCCTCGCAATATGGGCTGGATATACCATGTCTCGTAAGCCAGCCATTAGATGGCAGGTTCCTAGAACCAAACAACCTCATTAAAATAAATTAAGCTCAATTTTATCCTTTATACTTAGATGAGCAAAAATGTGTGATTTTTTAAGCTGTTTTATTCGAGAAAACACGCAGGGGTGTGCAAGTGAACTAAGATGTCAAGATCGTTTGATCTGACAGGAAGGTCAGAGTTTGAATCTTAGCATGTAATACCGAGGGTGTTTTATTTCTTAATTGCTTCCTACTCTCCTGTTACGTAAACGGGGGATAATTTTCTCTAAATTTCACCTTCTTTATCCCCATACACTAGTGCAATTAAATGCGAACAGCCCAGATGGTTATTAAGACGATCTGCTAGTATTTTTTTAAGAAATAGGAGAAAAATAGATCTGCAGCATTGACTGAGTGGTATTGGATGGAAGATATTCGTTCATTGCGCTCGACAGCCATTAATGGTTAACTAAGGTTTAACTCCCGTTTGGGTGCCTTGAGGATGATTATTCACATTTATTACTTCACCTGCAGACTTCCTATCTTATATCCATGCTAATGTAGGTGTATCACTTCCAAAATATTTCTCTCGTCTCTAGTATCTACCTCTCTAGTCTCTAGTATCTACCTCTCTATGTATTTAACTCACATCCCTTGTCTTAAGATTACAAATAAAAAACAAGATGAGCTAATTTTAATTGTAGGTAACCCGTAGGCTACTGATGGGTATTCAGAATAAATGTCAAGTTTATATTGTCTGGTTTGCCAGTGACTGGGAGATCAGAGTTCAAAACCCACCCAGTTGTAGTTAGAGTGATTTCTGGTTTCCCAAGCTCCCTCCAAGAAAATGCTGACATATTTCCTTTGAGTTATATATTCCTAATTCCTCCTCATTTAGTGTAATCAAATGTTTGTGATCCGCACAGGTAATCCATAAGACATGTAAAAAAAAAGTAAACGCACAAATAGTATTTTGGAGAACCAGTTGGATTTCGAACTCTGGTCTCATGAGGAAGAGTCAGACGCATCAGTGTATGTAATCCATATTCTCGACATCAAGTTTGTGGCCAGTCTTTGTATATTTCTTGGGTGGGATTTGGCTGGAAATATGTAACCAGGCCTTAAAGTAACTTAGAAATAAATGCGTGATGAATTCAGTATTTTTGCAGTTTCTATAACAAAATTGTTTATGGATTAAATAACAAGGTACAGTCAACTCTCAATTCTACGACCCCGGGAATAACGTCCCTCTCGAAGAAACGACCCTTTTTTGGGGAACCGTGAAAAATGTGAAAAAAAAAAGGTCGAACATTTTAAGGAAATCGGCCGTAAAATGTGTTTGTTGCACGTGCAATTATTTTTGTGAGCGCTGTATTACTAGTAACTGGGATAGGGCAGTTATAAAAATAGACACCACCCTATCAATGCCAGCCAATAGTACTTTACTCTATCCACCCCCTCCCACAAGCAAGACAATCTTTCCCCGCGCGCGACTGCCGCTACATCACGCGCCAGGCTTGTTTTTGCCATTGTTATTTCGATTCTCGATTTGGTTACGTTTTTGGTTTGATTTTGTGAACGGTTTTGGACGACCCACACTATTTATTTTAATTTGATACGAACTTATAATTTCGACGAAATGAGTGGAAAGAGGACCTTCTTGACGCTCATGAAGAAGTAGGAGATAATCCAGGAAATGGATGAGAAGAAGATTACAAAGATGGAGATTACGAGGTGGCATGGCATTCCGAAGTCGACACTTTTCACGATTCTCAAAATGAGAGAAGAAATTGTGAATGCAGTGAAGAAGGAAGGCCACGATGTAAAGGCCAAAAATTTGAAGGGTGCGACGCACGCGAATATGAAGCAAGCTATGCTGGAGGGGTTCAGCCAGCATTGAGCGCAAAACGTGCCAATAAACGGACCAATGGTGCAGAAGAAGGTCGATGAATTTTCCCTGAGGTTGGGAATAGAAAACTAAGTGTTCAAGTGAGTGGCTATAGCGTTTAAAAGTGCATCACAGCATATCCAGACACAAAGTCGTCAGTGAAAGCACATCGGTCAACCCAACACCGGTGAAGGAATGGATTCCCTTACTCCGAAACATACTTAGGCGCTATCATTCTCAAGATGTATACAACGCTGAACAGCTGGGGATGTTCTACAACCTCATGCCAGATCACACTCTTGCTGTGAAAGAGGATAAGAGCAAGGGGGCGAAGAGGAGCAAGGACCGCCTCACCACCCTTCTGTGCTAAACATACACGGCAACGATAAGATGAAGCCCCTCGTGATCGGTAAGTTCTTTAAGAAATAGGAAGGTATTTTTTCATGTGTTGTCTAAAAAAAGCAATTTTTGCGTATAAGGGTCGGAGGTGAAACAAAATCAGTTAACATTCCAATAACGACCCCTTCGAAATAACGACCCTTTTCCAGGGAACCGTGAATGGTCGTAGAATCGAGAGTTGACTGTAATTACATTTGTTAGTTACGATTATAGCTACATCCAAAAATTATATTCTTTATATTGAATAATCACACCTGGACACAGAAATCGAACCCGAGACCTTTGGCTTAGAATGTCAATGCTCTTACCACTAAGCAATCCAGGAATAGTCCCGTGCCAATTTAAAGAATATGATATTTAGATGTAGCTATAACCGTAATTAGAAAATAAAGCAGCTTTGCTATTTAATCCACCAGGATATGTGAATTCGTACAGTTTTTAATTGTACAACTGGTAGTAAAAAGCCAACTACCGAGTCGAAAACGGCTGCGTTATTTGATAGCTCGTGATTCTTAGTTGATAACACATTTGTATCCGATGATTTTCACACGTCCATCATAGACTCAGCCTTAAAATATGAGTGGAGAATGACCCTGGGCATGGGACGATTCTTGGATAGCTCAGTGGTTAGAGAATTGGTGTACTAAGCCAAAGATCCTGGGTTCGATTTCCGTGTCCAGGTAGGTATCGTTTTTAATTTTAAGAGTAACCTAACCTATCCTAGCCTAACCTAATCTAAAAATACCCATGTTTGATTTTAGTTAAATCTAGACAGATAAGGTTTAAAGGCCACACGACTGCTAGGCACCCGTAGGCCGCCCCTATTGTCAAATTAGGGGCGGGATATCATAGCAAACACGGTGCGTCCGCAATTTGTATTCCTCCTCATGTGTCAAAAGCAGATAATCCTCTCCAGATACTCACGTGTTCGCAATCAGAAATACACCGCCCGGCCGGAGTTACTCCTCCTGAGTGAGAGGATATCAATAGTTAACATACAATGACCATCTTAACAGAAGAATTAATTTCCTTCTTAATTCAGATCTAGGAAATCCTTTTTATTAAAGTATGTAAACTTATTTAAGCTTGTTTTCACAAACGCACATCTTTTCTGTTACGTTATTGCTTATTGTGATCGTTAAGAGTTACAAATTCAAGGCGCTTATTGACTATCTATTGCGGGTGGCTAAGTTTTTATCAAGTTATCCACTAGGTCTTAGAGATAATATAGCCCTCCCATCAGTTGCGCTGCCAATAAAAACGTTTCTGGGAATGTGCTCCAATCCTCGTTCTTGCAATACCACCCTGGTCGGAACAGTCGGCCTCCCTAACCACGCAGACAAAGGGACGTGACCCCAATATTTATGCAAGACATGTCCCAAATAAAGCTTGTCTACGCCGCACAAGAAGTAGACTTACATGTGGGCATAGTCTATAAGTAACACGTCCTCTGGATAACATCGGCAGGAGTAACACTGCTTTAGTGTCAACTTTCTTCATTAATGATGCCTCTGTATTCATAGCTGGAGAGCGTGGTCAACTTCCTTAAGATGAACTTTGGGCGGCTCTAGAGACGAACTTCCACTTCTCTTTATAATACGTGACAAGGGGGGGAGGGACTTTCCCTACGTGATGGAATATTTCGTGGTTCATTCTCCATATTATCATAATTATTATGGTGAGGGCTTTATTACCGAATATAATTTCGAATAAATATTTTGCACTTATAAATAATTTATCCAAGGAGTTGTGGTTGGCTTACACTTTGTCCTACAATTAACTAAAGAAATAATAGAATATGTGAGTAAATTATATAAGTTCAACCCTTCCTTCACCTCTGACAAGATGTGTATTAATCACAACTTGTAAATGTGAGGAATGCCAGGCCTCCACCGTGGTTCGGATTCCACGTTAAACTGTAGGTCCTCCATTTCATCTCACAATCACCCTACCATTTCACATTAGCGTAAGTGCGTATAACCCGAACGGGTAGTAAGACGCGGTGCTAATAATAATAAAAATAATAATATATAAGTTCATAATATACTAAATATATATATATATATTATATTATTTGATAAGCTCATTTTCGGTAATATAAGCTAAGAAAAAGTGGTTGGACCTATTTGAACAAACGAATAAAAATGTTAAAGTTCAGGGAGCCAGGATGTCAGCATAAAAACTAACCTCCAAGGTAAAACTGATTCTCCTAGCGCAGTGCGAATTTTTTTCTTACATCAACATGTAAACTCTTATTTATATATGAATATATATATATGCTACTGGGGTGTTAAGGAGGTTACATAATGACGAGTTCCATATCATGTACGCATCACAAGACATTGTTAATATAATCAAGTCTCGTATATTACGGTGGTCAGGACAAGCAGTGCGAATGGCAGAAACTAGAACCTTGTTCAGGGTATTGACTGGTAGGCCCAATGGGAAGAGACCATTAAAAATACCTGAACGCAGATGGGAGAGTAACATTAGTATGTACTTGAAAGAGATGGATGCAGTAATATAGACTTGATAGAACTATATCAAGATAGACTTGATAGAACTAGGCTATATCAAGATAGACTTGATAGAACTAACTCAAGATAGGGATATATGGCGTACTTTTAGTCAGTGCGGCAGTGAAATTTGAGCTCTTAATACCAATAGTAAGTAAGTGAATATGTATTTCTTGTTAAAAATTAATAGCTCGATTATTTCTTTAGTTATATGGTGCAACATATAGATAGATAGATAGATAGATAGATAGATAGATAGATAGATAGCTTGGACAGTGGTCGTTTTCAATTTATAATCGTGGTGTAGATGGGAAAAATATACATTTTGCCTTAAAATTAAACACCTAATTTCAAAATCCAAGGAAAATTGATAGCCTTTTACGAGTAAACCTTTGATTAGAAACTCAGGTTAGGCCTCATTCTATAGAACTTTTCCCATAAAAAATATTTTGAATACTTTAGGTTCGATAATATGCAGTCATCGCTCCAACGATCCAATAATTTTGAATATAATAGTAGTAATTATCTAGTAATATTTTACAGAATGTATTATCAAATTGACAAACATAAGTAAGTAAAATAATGATAAATCTATAACTTATATATACGGCCTGTGCGGAATGATATTTTGAGTTCTGGATATTTTTGGGCGGGAAATAACAATTTCCCACGGGAACGGGCTGAGAGACGGGAAATTAAAAAATATAAAATATTCCAATTTAAGCTTATATTTATTTTTGAGACTTACAATTTTAGTCCATACTTAGCCTTTCCATTGATTCCAATAAAAATTAAAAATCACTTAAATGATAAAATTATAAGCTTATGGCAATTTGATCATAAAATAATCCGATTGTATGTGTTCAAATATGGTGTTTAACAATGAGAAGACCCAATGGCTACATTATTTTTTATATGTCACAGAACATAGTGGCGTGAATTTTAATAACTACTCACACAATAAAACATCAACATATTTAAATTAAACTAAACTGAATAAATAAAAGTGAGGTACAGTCATGTATACATAAGAATACCAAAAAACTTTCTCTGCCTATTCAAAGTACCTAGTTATCTTTTACGTTTTAGTTATCATACCTCTCACAAAGAGCGCTGTTATACTTCAAAAATACTAATATATCCATTGTCTATGCAGGCACGAAACTTAAGCAAATGGATGCCACTACAAGTTACTAGTTTGGCGTAGTAATAGGCATATATTGATGCAAATACATGTAAAGGTGTATTTAAAGCATAGTCAGATATTTATAACCCACTTTTATCTTTATTTTGAGCTAAAAATCTTTTCCTGTATTATCTATATTCAAGAATAAATATTATCATTAATTGTATGCAGTGTAGGGCTAGTTATTTTATAGAAAAATTTACTTTTATATAAAAATAAAATAATTAAAATATATTTTAAATAGAATAGTTTAAGGGGTAGTAAACAATGATATAACAAATACTTCCCCTTTGTTTGGGAAAATAATTGTAAAATAAATGTTTTAGTAATATTTTGTATGAGTGTGACAATTCTAGTGGGAGTGAGTCAGATAGTAGTGAAGTGTTTTATAGAGTATGATGGAAGTTCTGGAGAAGGTGAAGTTGAAGTAAATGTTGAGGTTCAAAGTGACTAGGGTGATTGGGACACTAACAACATATCACAACCTCTCTCTTATCCCTTGATTGGAGGAATAATAATCTCACAGCTACATTCGACTAGAATAAATACCTTTAAAATAGCAGAATATAAGCTTGTATACATCCTATCCTTAAAGTGATTTGACTAAGCAACTGTAAAATAAAAGCGACTAAAACCTAGGGTACCCATCTACTCAATGTAATATAGGGTTATTTTATCTTTAATAAATTAATAATATTTTTAATGAACATTAAATATAAACATGACATGGAATGTAATTATTAATATTAATTTTTTCCTAAAAATTCCGGGAAATAATTTATCCCACCTGAATTTATAAAAGCATACTATTATATTGTGAATATACCCAAACACACACGTACACATGATTATTTTTATATCACATTTAAACTGAGTATTATTTCCTTCAAAAGCGAAAAATTTAATCGACGTGTGTTTTATGTTAAAGTATATATTTAACTGTATTTTAAAAGTTTATTCTTAAGACTTTGTATATTTCATTTAAACATATTATTTCCTACTTTATATTAATAGATCTATAAACATTTTATTATTAAGTTAAGCTGTTCAGTTTTGTAATATAAAGTTGTAGAAATCCTCGTTCACTCGTGCTGCCGAGGGTCGCTATTGGTGTCTGGCAACCCCCAGCCTTTAGGAGAAGTAGATATTATCTTGTAACAGGGTTGATATTATGTTTGACTTGAATAATGTCAGGGTTCAATCTGATCACTCTCAACACCTACACTAGTTGTTTAGGGATTAGGAAGGTAGAATTTAGAGTAAGTGTACCCCCGTTTGCGTGGAGTGTTCGTGGAAAAACAATTTTTACAAAATTCTAATAGTAAAATAACCTATATACATAGGCAAGCCAGACTACACATTAGTTACGACTTTATCCACAATCCCACGCGTTGTAAGTTGGCTATCTCGCTGAGTAAAACGTACATTCATTAACAGGAGAAATCCTTTCCTGACAGGCCGTGACGTCACAGATAGGCAACGTCCTTATAAGACCATTTGTTTAGTGAATACTGACCTTGGATTTTTAATCTACACAAGTAGCGGGTGGAGGATCATTTTACAAACTTGAATAAATCAAAAATAGTTTCTCAGATATTGTATAACAACTTAAAAAAATGTTTTGCTCATCTAAGTATAAAAGTATGTTTTAAGAGGACTAAATAGCCAATCGATAATATAAATGAAATTACCTTGGGATTAAGTTTACTATTAATAATAGCCATAGTTCACCCAATCAAGATTTGAACCTCAATCTCCCCGTCCTCGGCAGTCTAGCTCAACACGAAACTAGCATGTTAGCCAACTACGCCACAGAAGCAGGTCAGAGGTATATATGAATATATATAAACGTATATATATGTATATATATATATGGTCAAATTGAGTAAGCAACATAAATCAAAGACGCGGGGAAAAGAAATCAAATCGACTTGACTTAAACCCACTTCCGTGACCGCGAGTACTAACGCGCTACTCTCATGTTAGACTAAACTGAAAAAGACGGGGAGATCAGGGATCAATCCCGGTCGGGCGCACCAAGGGTGCTTAGCCCTAAATGGTTTTCCACTCTCCTTTCACGCAAATACGGGTGCACTTTATCTCAATTAAACCTTCCTAATCCCTAAACCATTATAGTAATTAGTAACTAGGTTTATAAGCCGAACCCGAACGGGTGGTAAGACGTGGTGCTAAAAAAAAAAAAGGAAAATCACTTCTCTTAGAATATATTACTTTTGAAGGATTTACTACTCAAAAGCAAATTTAATTTTCAAGTAATTTTAAGTACTAATCGGATTACCTTTTAATTATCCATGAATGTAAGAACATGTTTTGAATTTCAAACTTTATTTAAAACTCGACCGTTGAGCAAACAACGTGAAGTTAGCACGACTAGAAGATGCCATTTGTTGGCGTAATTGGTAGTTATTGTAAGGCTTCTTGATAAAGTGGAACCTTTCCTTCCTTATTACTTACTCCGTCGACGCCAACTCTGTCCCAATAGAGTCTTACAGGAGGTTATTCCTTCTTGCGTCTCAGTTCCGATCATGAACTCAAAAGTCAGCGAAGCCAACTTTTCAGTGGTGCCAACTCATAATACCGATATAGCACCAGAAGTTATAGTAATAATATAAATTATCGCTAGATTTGAACTAAATAAATCTGGATATTTTAATGCTTAATATTATTTAAAAACAAATGGGTAAAAGTGAGGATGTAAGGAATGGGAGAAAATGTCCATGTTTTTTGCAGTTTTTATAGTAAAATAATTTTTTGGTCAAAATAAATAAAATATTGCTCCAGTAGCAACGTTTAATTTAATTTTCTTCACATAGTGATATCAACAGTTGTTGAATATCTGTCATGTGCATAGATTACAAACTTTTTAAGTGAAGAGAAAAATTTGTCATTAAATTCCAGGAAATCCTTGACAAATATTCAACAACTGTTGATATCAACATGTGAATAAAATTAAACTAAACGTTGCTACTGTAGCAGTATTTTATTTATTTTGGACAAATAAATATTTAGTTATGAACACTTCAAAATCACCGGCCTTTTCTCGCGTCCCCTTCCACCCCACCTTAAGGGCTCTTAGTAAAGAAACAATAAGCTTAGTCCACTTTAAATGGCAGCCCATAACCATACTTAAAGTATTGTGACAAGATAAACATTGCTTCTAAATTGATATTCTAAACATTTCTATCTAAAGAGAGATAGCATACTTAAAAGAGCAACAGACACACTAATTCTGAACTAAATAGCTATTTATTCTCATCGTGACAAGATTATTTTTAAATCAAGAAACCCGCCTCGGTGGCGTGGTTGACTAACGCACTAGTTTCGAGTTGAGCTAGATTGCTGAGGATGGGGAGATCAAGGTTCGTATCTCGGTCGGGTTGACTGGGGATGGTGTTCCACTCTCTCTCACCATCCAAATGTGGGTTCAATTCCTCTAAATTCAACCCTCGCAATCCCTAACCCATTAACGTAATTAGTATATAAGCGTATAACCTGAACGGGTAGTAAGACTCGATACTAAATAAATAAATATTAAAATAAAGAAATTATTATCCATAGAACCCAAACGGGCGCTAAGATTTGTTTTAAGAAAATCACAAAAAACAATTAAAAGGTGTATTTTGTAGCTATAAAAATACATGAGGGTGATTAAAAAAACTATAAGCCATTATTTGTTTATTTTAATCATTATAAATAAAGATAGATTAAATGGGTAAAAGAGTTAAGTTGGCAACACTGCGACTGTCTCGTGGAGTCGTCTCGGTTCGTCTAGTCGAGAAACAGAGAGCGAGAGAAGGAAAATAGAGAGCGCGATATTTCCTACAAAGGACTGGTAATTAATCAAAGTGTGAAGGCTCATTACGACGTAGTACTTAGGTTCTCTCAAGAGCGGGACGAGACGTGAGCACTGAGAGGCGTGACAACGAGCTAAACTGGAATTAAATAAGGGGTTAGAAGAGGGTTGACGAGTAATGGCACCCCCTTGTGTACTGGGGTTGATTGTTTGTTGACATGCTGGAGGAACAATTGGGATTCATTACACCTACCTAAGACACATCGTTTGATTGTATTTCAAGATCAAGCCTTTTTTTTTTTACTGGCGAGGGTACAATAATTGTGATATCGGGAACCCTGTCACCCAAGGTCAAGATAGTTTTAAAGTTGTGCTTCGGAAAGACGATGGTCAACCCTCACCTCTAAGAATACTTCATTTGAAACACAGGGGTGAAAAAAAGGAGGGATGTGAGAACATGGTTTGAAATACAGTAGTGAAAAGGGGTGAGGGATTGGAGAACTTGTTTTGAAATACAGTAGTGAAAAGGGTTAGGGATTGGAGAAATTGGTTTGAAATACAGTAGTGAAAAGGGGTGAGGGATTGGAGAACTTGTTTTGAAATACAGTAGTGAAAAGGGGTGAGGGATTGGAGAAATTGGTTTGAAATACAGTAGTGAAAAGGGGTGAGGGAATGGAGAAATTGGTTTGAAATACAGTAGTGAAAAGGGGTGAGGGATTGGAGAACTTGTTTTGAAATACAGTAGTGAAAAGAGGTGAGGGATTGGAGAAATTGGTTTGAAATACAGTAGTGAAAAGGGGTGAGGGAATGGAGAAATTGGTTTGAAATACAGTAGTGAAAAGGGGTGAGGGATTGGGGAAATTGGTTTGAAATACAGTAGTGAAAAGGGGTGAGGGAATGGAGAAATTGGTTTGAAATACAGTATTGAAAAGGGGTGAGGGAATGGAGAAATTGGTTTGAAATACAGTAGTGAAAAGGGGTGAGGGATTGGGGAAATTGGTTTGAAATACAGTAGTGAAAAGGGGTGAGGGATTGGAGAAATTGGTTTGAAATACAGTAGTGAAAAGGGGTGAGGGATTGGAGAAATTGGTTTGAAATACAGTAGTGAAAAGGGTGAGGGAATGGAGAAATTGGTTTGAAATACAGTAGTGAAAAGGGGTGAGGATTGGAGAAATTGGTTTGAAATACAGTAGTGAAAAGGGGGGAGGGATTGGAGAAATTGGTTTGAAATACAGTAGTGAAAAGGGGTGAGGGATTGGAGAAATTGGTTTGAAATACAGTAGTGAAAAGGGGTGAGGGAATGGAGAAATTGGTTTGAAATACAGTAGTGAAAAGGGGTGAGGGAATGGAGAAATTGAGTTTGAAATACAGTAGTGAAAAGGGTAGGGATTGGGAAATTGGATTTGAAATACAGTAGTGAAAAGGGGTGAGGGATTGAGAAATTGGTTTGAAATACAGTAGTGAAAAGGGGTGAGGATTGGAGAAATTGGTTTAAATACAGTAGTAAAAGGGGTGAGGGATTGGAGAAATTGGTTTGAAATACAGTAGTGAAAAGGGGTGAGGGATTGGAGAAATTGGTTTGAAATACAGTAGTGAAAAACGGATAAGGATTACAGAGATTGATTTGAATCAAGGACGAAATGGGAGAAGGAATTGAATAATTCCTCACATTGTGCATCAATAAGATTTAGTTTAGTGACGTGTCATCTACTACGTTAGGAATCCGTGTTAGATTCATGTCACGATCAAAAATATTAGATTGTTAGAATGGGTATGTCCTTCTCATAGTATTTGATTGGTTAAAATCTGATGAACTGGCTGTTTTGTATATATTGCGTATATTCTATAGTTAATTCGATTTACAAGTCGTATGCTGATATTACTTATGAGTAAAATATTGCAGGTTAAATTATCCTTTTGATAAATAAATGCCTACCCTGAACAGGTAGTAAGATGATAGTGATAAAATAAACGCTGTCCGGAAAAAGGACAGGTAACGACCGATTTAGGATTGCCATATGAGAGTTAATAGAAATTAATAGTCCTACGTACGTTTTGCAGAGAAGTTTAAATAATATTTTGCCCACACAAAATATGAAACTTTTATTTTTTCACAATATTAGTTTTTTTTTATTTAGGGTTTTCCTTGTCTAAAGGCTTGAGATACACATCATTGAATATATATATATATATATATAGAGAGAGAGAGAGAGAGAGATGAAGTATTTATGTTTATAGCCCACCTAATGAGGATTTTCACTTAACACAAGCAACACGGGTTGATGACTTTCATTCAACACAAGCAACAAGTGTGGAGAGCTCTCATTCAACACAAGCAACAAGTATGGAGAGCTCTCATTCAACACAAGCAACAAGTGTGGAGAGCTCTCATTCAACACAAGCAACAAGTGTGGAGAGCTCTCATTCAACACAAACAACAAGTGTGGAGAGCTCTAATTCAACACAAGCAACACGTTGATGACTATCATTCAACACAAACAAGTGTTTATAGCTCTCATTCAACAGAAGCAACAAGTGTTGAGAAATCTCATCCAACAGAAGCAACAAGTGTTGAGAAATCTCATCCAACAGAAGCAACAAGTGTTGAGAAATCTCATCCAACAGAAGCAACAAGTGTTGAGAAATTTCATCCAACAGAAGCAACAGTGTTGATAGCTCTCATCTAATACAAGCACTACGTGTTTAGGACTCTCATTCAACCAAAATCTGAATAATAACATAATTATATATGTCCCTAAGCCATTATGTAATTACTTTAAATTACACATTTTCACTAGAGTTCTCTTTCACAAGTTTTTTCTAAATATAATTTCTGTTCACTCATCATAATTTGATTTTGAGTGCGTGTTTCATAGTCTGACTTAGTACGTCTCAAGTGTGGCGCTGCACTTAATACAGGGTGAAACCTACCTAGTTCAGACTGGAATGGACCAGCTACATAAGTGAAACTGGCCCATTCAATTCTGGTCTAGGTAGGTGTCGTCCTGTATTTAGTATCGACTCGCACTTGAGGCATGCTAAGTTTGACTATGAAACTGGGCCTAAGTCTCTTAGAAATATTGTGTTTGTATGTTAAGGTGAGTGCATTGGTCAGCAAGAAAGTATCAATCGCTGTCAAGCCACACAGCTTAAAATACGTTGGTCTCTGTCAATTTCACGAGCTACTTCTCTATTATATCTAAGCTTATACTCCCTTTCGGCCTTAACCTTCAACAACCATTTATAATGTCAATATGAAAAGGAAAAAGGAAACTACGAAACTTCTTATCTCAAGGTAAAGAGGAAAGCTCTCAAAATCCCTCAAGCTATCAAAAAAATATTGTATTTGTTAAAGGAGGGCTAAATCTAGATCCCTTTTTCATCAAGCCTAGTCTCATAGCTCCGCCACACGTAGTCTTAGAAAGTCGTTGAAAATGAAGAAATGTAAAATTTTCACACAGTTTTTTTTTATCAAATTATAGAGTTGTAAATAAAAAAGATCCCTAGTGAAATCTTTTGACTTTATTTTGACGTGAACCATATTTTGAAATAAAGCACCATAGAATTAAATATTGCATTAGAGCTGAACGCCTGCGCGGCAATTGCTCGCTTATCGAGGCAGCCCCCTTAAGCCTATTAATATTTAGCACCGCGTCTTACTACCCGTTCGGGTTATACGCTTAAGTACTAATTACTCTAATGGATTAGGAATTTGGAGGGTTGAATTTAGAGGAAGTGAACTCGCATTTGCGTGGAGGGAGAGTGGAAAACCATTTAGGAAAAACCACCCCCAGTTCACCCGACCGAGATTCGAACCTCGATCTCCCCGTCCTCGGCGGTCGAGCTCAACACGACTAGCGCGTTAGCCAACTACGCCACCGAGGCGGGTCCTTAAGCCTATTGATCCGGTAAATGGTTGAGCGAATGAATAGAGTGGAATAACAACTGGCCGCGTCAATTATTTAGTTATTTTTTATTTTTACATCCATTACTGTTTCCAGCCTATAGTCTGGGACAGGTTTTATATTCAAGTCTTATATTTTCCCCTACCAGCTTGCTAGGCCTACCGTAGGTAGCGTCATGTGCCTTATAGTCTGGGACAGACACAACATCCAATCCCCGTTAATTCATCACTGTGAAAGGGCAAACCCACATTTCACCAATAATAAATTTTTCTGACATAATGGGAATCGAACAGGTGACCCTAAGCTCAGTAGACATACACGCTACCGACTGAACTAAGGTGTCGGATCTGTCAACTATTTAGTATTAAACTTTAAAAACGCATATTTTATATACCGTTTTATTTTTAACCCTAGGCTTATATTCATTTTCTCCATAAAGACCAACCTTTTAATATCCCATGGGAGTTTTGTTTTTGATTAAAGAATAATTGTTCATTTTTTATTAGAGGCACGTGAACTTTATGAGCTAAGTGAGCTTTGGGGTTGAGTCCGCTCATGTTTCAGCAACATGTTTAGCAGTGGAGAGGGATTAAGCTTTTAAAGGTTATATGTTACATCAATTTAACCTAAATCCTAATAAAGACTTGACTCAAACTAAACCACATACTATCAAGTATTTTAATACAAATAGTTTTTCATCCCATCCTTGGATGGAAGCAGAGTCCAGTACAGCAAATAACATATATATTTTTACCTAATTTATTTCAAATAATTTATTCTGCATCATATCAGCTGACAAATGGATGGCAAATATGGCATACTATTACAAGCTCATAGATTAATAAAGTATTGCTGTTATCAGATAAATATATTTTAAAACCATTTACATACTATAACGTCAGATCATAATTACTTTGAAAGTAACGACCCCATACTACTGTGTAATTAAAAATTATTAAAATGGTTTGGAACAGCGACTAAATGGTTATGGGAAAAAATAACTTATCTTTCAAATGTTTGAAACATTTAAAACATTTATTCAGAGAAAATAACATATGTTTACTATTTCTCACGAGGTTCTGCCTGCAAAACATTGCCTTGTATAGTTATTTACGTCTTGGAGAACTTTGAAATGTGGTGCTGGAGAAGACATGAGAAATGCAGGTGGAAAGACAAGGTGACAAATAAAGAAGTACTAAGTATTTTCTGACTAATAGTTTGGTGAATCGTTATCCTTACTACATTCTTAACATTTATCTTTGAATTTAAAGCTAAAAGATTTCCTATGATTTCTCCTTGGATTTATAGTTAATAATTTACTTGCTGATCAAGATAGATGGAAAATAATTGAATACAATATTCAAAAGTACATTATATTCATAGACAATATCCGTTGTTTACGAGGACGTCAGCCTCACCATATGTGTAAAAACTAAAATATATATTTTATACTTGGAGGGGTGGCTGACTACCTGGAGAACAAGTATTAACGTGGAGAAGAGTACAGCAGTGCTCTTTACATGGAAAAGAAAGTTCTACAGGCCGGCCCTACTCCGGCTGTTCGGAGAGCAGATCAGATGGGCGGACAGTGCTAAGTACTTGGGACTTACGCTGGACACCAAGCTGACCTGGCGACTTCACTGCACCGAGAGACTGACCAAGGCGAAGCAAAGGCTGGGAATCCTAGGCCCACTGCTTAACAGGCGTAGCGCCCTGTCCACAAGGAACGGTCTGACACTGTACAAGCAGCTGCTCAGACCGATCCTCGACTATGCGTGTCCCGCTTGGGGCCACCTGGCGGACACGTATATGAGGAGGATGCAGGCATTCCAGAGCAAGTGTCTGAGGATCATTGTGGACGCACCTTGGTACGTTCGGAATGTGAATCTGCACTATGACCTGGATATGCCTACCATCAAGGACCACTTCCGGAAACTGGCGCAGTCCTTCTACGACAGACTTCCCGGTGCCACCAATCCTCTTATCCAGGGGCTTGGGAATTACGTCATCGACCCTGGAGGGTGCCACCGACGCCCCAAAGCCCTGCTCGGATAAGCGAGAAGTGACAAACGTGGTTTGGGAGGCTCTCACACAGCCCCCCATAGAGTAGTGTCTCCGCACTTAACTCTAAAAACCTCTTAGTCGGTTCCCAAATTTTTCTTTTTCCCCAATAATATTAATTAATAATATGCGTTTTGTTTGTTTCAGTAACTTCGCGAAATGCGACAACCCATCTGAGAATTTCCCGAAAACCACACGGTGTGACCAATTGGTCGGTACATGTTGGAATTTGCTCCCGTGCACCCCTTCCGGGTGCATTAGAGCATGCTTTATGAGTCTCTGAGTATTTTATACGTCGTTTGGTCTAGGTTCAAAGAATGTTCCTGCAAAATTCAGCCATAGCACGTTTGGCTTAATCCCCTTGAAAAGCGACGCGTTTGTACTAATATAAATTAAACAGGTCGTTTGGCGCAGCCTTATTGAGTAAATGGGAGGTAATTTGGACCAACTGAAATAAGACGTTTTAACCAAAGATTAACCACATTTTTAGCCTAATCCAACCTTACCTGACCTAATTTACCCTAAACTAATCCTTGACTTAAATAACTTTGGAGAGTGAAGCAGCACAATAAATGTAAATTCAGCAACTATGTTCAATACAGCAAAACTTTATTTCGCCATAAAATATATATATATATATGATCCAGAAGAAAACACACAAACAATGTTGAATGAATAGGTTTTTACTCAACCACGCCAAAACGTCTTATGACCTACCTTGCCCAAATGACCCGTTTATTTTGGCTAAGAAAAGCCCTGATTGATCAGGGCAGACAACCAGCCAAACGATGTTATAAATGGTCAAGTTAAAACAAGACCTCACTACTATCAGTCAATAAGTGATTCCAGGTACTGTGACATTTCTCCCCCATTAAAGCTTTCCACACCTTTATTATAAAAGATCCAGGCACGAGAGGTGGCCTGGTAAGAGCCTGTGTTGTAAGAGATAAACATGAAGGAATGGTTTGTGCTAAGAGGGATAGGGAAACCTTTACAAAGGCACCATGAAAATGCGCCTAAACAATGCGAATACTCGAAAAACAATTCCTCTTGCACACTATTGACAAGACTTTTGTAAAGATATATATTAGAAATTTTTTAATTTAATTTCCAAGTGATAGCTAAAAGAAATTGGCAACATACAAATTCGAATTAGCCATTTTTATGAGTATCTAGGAATCTGGTACACAATAAAACAATAACCTCAAAATATGCTACATTTAGTCACATACATTTGATATAAATGGTTTATAAAACACACATGCACAGAAAATATATGCATAAAAAAAAAGAAATATTTAAACATAAAATATTATAACTTTGAAAAATTAACATACTAGAATTTCGAACCTAAATCAGTGAGAGCGTTATGTGATTACAGTGTCACACAGAAGCGTTGAAAGCCGAGCACACATACCCCCTATTCTAGGAAATGACTACAAACTTGAAAAAAATCATTGAATAGGCTTTGAACTATCCAAATATTTCCTTCTAAGATTTGAATGAAATGCTACTTTTAGCATTGATTCTAATATGAGTTTCATGGAAAACCATTCCGGACTTAAATTATCCATTTTTTTAAAATTAATTAATGCCAAATACTACTCTATAACTATTTTCTTATTTTTAATTTTGTTGAGCTCTATAAATGAGATGTCACTGCTCTAGGTATGGTGATTTGTATAGTTATTACTTTCTATGAACGCATAAGATAATTTTAACTTAGTTCTCCATTGAAATTATCATTAAAAATTAGTAGAAAAGTCATTGCTAAGTTTGCTACTAACGCTTCTTTGCACTTTAATGGCTTATCCCTTCCCCACCCATTCCTTCTTTCCACTTTCTCTCTCAAAATGAAAACGTTCCTCCACTTTTGATGGAAGGCATGTCAGTCAAAGCGGCATTCTCTTTTCAGAACACTAAAGTTAATAAAAGCGAGAGTAATTTAAAACATTAATACTCATTTATATGTCATCTTTCATAGTTTCTTGCTATCATCTTCTTTATTACTACAAGTAGAGTTATGGTTGGTTGAAGTTTAAACCCATATGTAAAGGAATAATAATATTCTAGACTCCAAAAATATTACCATTGAAAAGTTTTAAGGTTTCCCTCGTTATACGAAACGCTATTCAGCCTATTCAACTAAAACTTAGATCTAATATAGAGTCCAAATTTTCAAAATTAACCATCTAAACTCGGACCAATTTTATTTTTCTATTACTTAATATATTTTTATAATAATAATTATAAGATAATATACATAGGCACTCTGGCCAAAGTTTTCGTATTTGGAATTTACAAATTTTCTTATCAAAACAGATTCAATATAATAGTTATATTATAAGTACTAAACCCTGAAATGTATTTAATCTAAATGTTAAGGCAAACACATTTATATTAATCTACTATATAAATTTTGACACCATATTAGTAAGCAAAACACTATTTAATAGTGAGCCTTAAGTTATCAGATCTAGTATTTGACATCAACAAATTTTTTTCCATCCAGAATAGCAATTTTCTTCATATTTATTTTTTATTAAAATCAAACAAAGTGTATGAAAATTAAAAGTCTAAAATATATTTACTTAAAATAAATAAGATAGGTGAAATTAAATAATATACATTGTTGCAGAAACATAATGAAAAAATTCCCTCAAATACCACAAACGAAATAATATTCACTTTTACAAAAACGTATTGAGAAAAAAGTAACATCCGTGCTAACAAAGAGAATAATTAAATTTAAAAAATATACTTGCTCATAGCTCATAGCTTTATACGAATATATTTCAAATAAAACATATATTTTTTTATTAGTCATAAAAATATTCAATGATAAGTTATTTATTATCTTGAATAGCTACAGAAATATAGTCAAAATTTGGAGATATTGCCCATGTAATTTACCCTTTAAGTCATTTTCCCGGAAAAATTACACGCACCATTTGGTTTATAATGGTAAACAGTGCCAAGATACAAATTCTAATCAAAATCATTTAGACTTAATTTGAGAAAATCACTTTTCTTTTCACCCTTAATCAAGCTACCTGTACGACACCTTAGCTCAGTTGGTAGCACGTCTGTCTACCTAACTAAGGGTCCCGGGTTCGATTCTCGAAATGGCCACAATATTATCATTGGTGATTAGTGGTTTCCCCTTTCAAGATAATGAATGGCCGTGGTGTGGGTGTTGTGTCTGTTATATATTTAAGTCAGTTCATAAATAATGTGCTGATAAAGTTGGTCTGTTCAGAAAGTGCACGTTAAATACCTAAATAAGTGAAAAAAATTCTAGATACTTATTTATTCTAGGTTGGATAAGCATGTTTACAAAATCTCCTCGAGGGACCTTATGAAAACCCTAGATATCAACTTCAGCCCAATCAGTAAAATGGTTTTTATTCTAGGAAGAGATATAGACGGACAGATATAGATAGATCGCATCGTGAAAACACTTTTTTGAGTTCAGTAGACCATAAAACGTGACATCCATAAAAATTTCGAAAAAGGTTTTTTTGATAATCACAATACTTCCTCTCTCAGAGGAGCCACGAGAAAGCTCGAATAGAAAAGGATAAGTTTGATTAAGTGTAACTTATTTCCAAATGCTAGGTCCTTAAATAGTAATGAATGGAGTAAATTCACCCCCAAAAATAATTAACAGGGCATCGAAAAATATGTATCTATTTTGAAATCTTCATGCACAGTACTTTATGTCTAACGTTTAATGCAACATTGCTTTTTTTTAAATTATTCTTAGAGAAATAAACAAAATGTCCGAAAACATTAATTTGTATTTGCGATCTTAAGCAAACAAATATATTTCAATATGATTATTATGCTAAGAGGTAGACTATGTACACGCGTAGCGATTATATTTTACACACCCTTTTTGATCAATTTAATACAAGTAGAGATAATCAGATCCAGTCCAAATGTATTTAATTTCTATTATATTTCGCAGCTGGTATCTACGTGGTGCAACATCCTTCTATCTCTCTCTATCGTCCACCCAAGCAAGGGGCAAGGAGGGAGAAGCGAGGGACGATTACATCACGTTATTAGAATGTTCTAGAAACAAAGTCTCTGTCAACAACCCTGTTGGAAAACAAGGATGAGGACACTCGCGTAATAGTCGCCGAGCAGTCAGGACCTACGTTCGTCAGAGAAAAACTCATTGTTAGTAATCACCAAAATGGAAACAGGACCGTAATTATTCCACTCCGATCACTAGATCGGATAAATCTTGATCAGATTACATTTTAATCATCCCAATTCCCTAAGAAGTGAAATAGCAGTGCTTGTGATATCAGATCGCTGTTCAATACAGAAACGACGCAAAATAAACAATTCGTTAAATGTATCTAAGTAATTTCAATTATAAACTGACAACAAATCACATCAATCTAATCAGTATAATATCTAAGCTCATTAATTGTGAATAGTGAACAAGAACCATAGGCTGGTACCCGCAGCGCGAAGTGTAATATTTTATACGAGAATGTGATTGCCCAGTTTTTTTTACTTTATTTATTGGTAAATTGTGTGATCATGAAACATTTTCTAACACGAGATTATGAAGGACTTTGGCGTTTTATGTGTCCCTAAACCCAAAAGCATGGGTCTTTTTATCCTACAGTTTGTATTTGAAAACTGGAAACTCATAATGCCGCAGTGGCGTAAATAAAAGTATTAAAATTTGTTTTTATATTTTCAGACCATTTAATTAATATTATAAATAGAAACTACACACATAAATCCTTAAAAGATTATTATTGGGAGCTTTTATTAACTTTTTAACTAATTGATTAAACAAAACATATTTATACATTGTGAAATTTTCGTGACGTTCAAGCAATGTTGGTGGTTGAAAATGGGCGCTCTATAGAAATCTGTACATGTTAATAGCTGTTTGTACCTGGGGATAAAGCCTAAAAAGTGTTTATAGATTTTGTTCAAACTTGGACTAATTATATTGTCACACTTGATGGCTAATTCACAATTTTGATGCAATCTCAAGGGTTGTTTACAGAAAACTGATTTTTTAACATTTGAAATTTTTCGTAAATGGATTAACTATTTTGTTCAAAATTATTATCTGCTAAGCAAATGGGATACACTTCTTCTAAATTCAACCTCTCTCACTCCTAATGTATTAGCGTAATTAGTACGTTCACTATGTAGGCATATATACCAAACAATTTTGAGACGCAGTGAAAAAAATGTTCGTTTTTAATTTACATAACTTATTAAAATTAATGCAATTCATCTTCCGAACACAATTCTTAGCAAAAAAAAAAAAAAGCTCATTCTTAGTTTGTAAAATTGGTACCACCGAAAACTGTGTAAAGTATAAACACCATTTCTCCTCAAAGTAGTTGTTCTTTTTCTCCTTACAACAGAAAGCCATACATGCTCACAGTAGATGTTCATAACGGCATTTCTAGACACGTGAAAGCTCTATCCTGTACATACATGTCAAATTTGCTGGCCAATGCATGATTCTGTACGGCCCACGAACCTTTTGATGGAACAACAAACAATGTGGTATGATTCTTCTTTTTATGAACGTTGTAGGCATACAACATTTGAGATTATTACATTAGGAAATTGGTCATTATTTTGTGAAATCTAGCAAGTAAGGTTTGTGTACCCAATTTTACTCATTACTACCCGAACATCAAATCCCAAAAAGAGTTGAATTTGCCCACCAAATATATGCAATATTTGTCAGCACTCAAGTGTGTTTTCACTCATGAAAAGGAACAAACACCCGAGCGATCTCATTTACCGATATGCATTTGTCATCTATTTTAAAGGTGACTTCAACAAAAGATCTAAAGCCACGCACACACTTTCGATGCAAATATAAAGTTTCCAATTGGTTGTAAATAAAAAAGCTTTTAAAAAGTTATTTCATCTTAATTTTATTTATGTTATATTAAGGTTTTTAAAATAAATATTTTTCCAATCAAGTCAATAATGAACTTTCTGAAATGCGGCCCCCTCATTATTTTCAATTTGCAATGTGGCCCTTATAGTCAAACGAGTTTGACTTGCCTGTTGTACACGCTGCCAGTATCTACGGTTATACGAGAAACGTGAGATTTTGCTACTAGATTATCAGTATGCGTAGAATTATCTGCGAGCACCTGATCTTTAAAATATTCTTATTGAAATAAATATAATGTTCTGAGTTTAGGAGGCTGAGGAGGACACACAAGGGAACTTCCACGCTCAATTTGAAAACTAAACACTAGAAGACGTTCGTTTTGCTACGCTTTTCTTCATATTTTGTTGTAATTAGTCAACATCTGAATAGAAATATCTAGAATTTGTATTCAGCCTGTATAATGTTAACGAGGCTCGAAGGGAGTGAAATCAAAGCGTTTATTTAATCTTTACGACTTTAAAATAATCTATTTGAGGTATTTAACGTCCACTTTTTGAACTGACTGATTATATTAGCACACGACTTATAAACTAACTTAAATATAGTACAGACACAACACCCATCATCACTGGGAAAAGGGTAGCTTCCACATTTCACCAACAAAAAATTTTTCGGCCATGCCAAGACTTGAACCCGGAACCCTTAGCTCAGTAGACAGACACGGTACCGACTGAGCTAAGATGTCGGACCTTACGAATTTCCTTGTGATCTATAGCTCAAAATATTTTAATCTAATTTTGACTCCTTGCATCTCAACGTGAGGTCTTTATAAAAGATAGCATCGTCGATAAATGAACGCAGTAGTTCAAGATCTGGTACTACTTTTCGAAAGAAATACATAAAATGATAGGGAGGAGGTGAGTCCCCAACGTCAGAATGGTAAAATTTAAATAAGAACCTATCCTGTAGAGGAGAGCTATGTGTGCCCCAATTTTTGTCACAATCTGTTTATTTCTACAAAGGTTTTAACATAAAGATACACACACAAACCAAACGTTTGAATAAATTAGCTTCCACAGATGAAATAACTTTGAAATTAGGATATTGTTTTATGATTTTTAAATTAGTAAAATATTTAATAATAGTTTAATACAGACTTTTAGCTTCTTGTCATATATATAAATCAAAAGGCTAGGTATATATTTAAAACAAATTATGCTTTTTAGTATAAATATATTTCTTATTCTCTGACATTTCAGCAACACAGTCTGTACACGTCACTATGTGATTATAATCCACATACACAAAATATGTATTTAGATATATATCAATGTCTAATTAGGAGAGTGATTCGTTAAACTATTCATTCTTGTTGGACAGGGAAGTATAGCTAACTTAAATGGTTTATGTTGAACAACATTTATCACGCTTTGCATCACCTAATACTACCTGATAACTAAAATATAGCCTGACACACTTAAAAAAAGATAACAATTTCACGTCAGTTCGTATTACCAAATGAAAGCACCGCAGCAACATTATATCAGGACCTCCCAAACAATGAGCAATTCATCGACAAGGATTTTATGACAGATAACATCGGCAACCGCACAAATGTAGCCGATATAGAACTTTAGTATTTTGAAAATAATATGGCATTGTTTCAGAGGCGGATCGTTGATGTGATAAATGACCAATACAGAGGTAGTATAGCTAATATCCCTCCTACTCCTCCTAGCCCCCCTAACAGTTAAAAATTAGATGTAAATGAAAGTGGAGGTAGGCCCACAGGAGGCCTTGTCATTTGCAGCAGGTCCGTAATGGAGGAGGGGGTTTTCTCTTAATTGATTGTGGAGGACTGAGGTAGGGCAAGGTGTCCTTCCGGTGGCAAACGAACAATTCCACTGTTTTATAATCACTAGATTTTAAATAAAATGGAAAAAAAGAACACTATTCAACCTGCCACTAATGGATGTGTTCCCAGTATAACAATGTCGGCATCCAACGGTGAGTCGATGGAAAGGAAATATTTCTTCTCTTATTTCTGTTTTCAATGTGCAGGTACAGGTTGGTGCGTAAGTTCTTGTATCGCGTCCTATTGATCTCGCGTGAAGAATAATTATAAGTGTGATTTAAAGCATGTAGTCTTCTTGGTGTAAAGTGCTTGCCTCAAGACCCAATGTTGGTGGGTTCAAACCCAGCTGAGGTCGACGGATTTTTATTGAGTGATAAAAGTCTGTAACACAACTTTCTTCGGAGGGGAAGCAAAGCCATTGGTCCCATTTTGATTGTAACATGTAAAATAACTTTGAAATGTATGTGATAACTTTCTGACAAAATTGTTAGACCCTTTCGCGCTTGCTCATATAAATTCAGTGTGGAAGGAAATGGTGAACCACCACACTTCCTGATCACCCCTCGTACACGGGATTCCTATCAGATGGAGCAGGTAACACTAACCAGCAGAAGTGCTGAGTGCATGCCCAGTTTGGGATGAATGGAATTCACATCAAACCCACATTCGGGTTGTTGAATTAAGAAAAAGAAGAAGATAAAATGTAGATAATTTTTGAAATTGAAGAAATTGTAGAAGATTAACATAAACATTTTGGTAGTGAAGGCAAATCAATGTAGCAATACAAACAATATTTTAGCTTAGTATTGAAGACATATTAACCATACTGCTGGCTGCATTGTCTAAGGCTTCATGCTCGCATAGCACAAGGTCTTCATGTTAATGGGGAGGTCAGGGTTTGATTCTCTACGGAAAGTAGAGGGGATGATAATCCAGGGAAGATGTTTACTGCTGTTTTATCAACCTCATTTCATGTTAATGTGGATTTATTTCCTCTATGATAATCCCTTCATCCCTAACACTTAGATGTAGACGCTTTTAACTCGTGTGTTAAGATTAATACTTTTACCGTTAATTCGAGTACTACTACCACTACTGATAATACTACTATTAATAATATAATAACAATAAAAATTATTTTACTCAAAGTGATAGTAATCTTGAAGCCGCGTACACCTAAGAGCTCTTTCACACATAGCGGGTGTTACCCGTTACCGTCGCTAGAGGCCAGTGTCGTTTTCAAGTTTCGCTGGCGCATTCTGCAGCCTTTTCTAGTGAGTGAAAATGGATCGCCAACGGAAGGTTCTTGTTATATATATATATATATATATATATATATATATATATATATTATATATAATATATTATATATTATATATAATATATTATATATTATATATATTCTATTGTTTTATATATATATATATATAATATATTATATTATTCTATTGTTTTATATATATATATATATAAACAATAGAATATATATAATATATAATATATTATATATTCTATTGTTTATATATATATATATATAAAACAATAGAATATATATAATATATATATATATTATATATAATATATATATATAAAAAACTTAAGAAAGAAAAGGTGCAACAGGAGAGAACGGGTGCACCCGTTCTTGCAGAAAGGAACAGAATTTGGAGCATTCTCACACTTGTATTATGAATTGAGGAGGGACGATGCAAAGATCTTTTAACTTCTTTCACATGTCTAATATTCTCAAAATCCTGATATAGTTCAAGGAACAAATATCTCCACGCTTCGTTTGCTATTGATCTGCGATTTGTGTTCCTCTAGAATCTTGTCCCATAGAACAGGCCTTTTGGAAACTAACGCGATTAGACGTTCTACATCTATTCCGGTCTCCATCTAAAACCTTATCATATAATAAAATAATAAAAATCATACAAGTACAAAATGCTTCCACCTCGCTCCAAGTCTAAATTGAGTCCGAGCGCGGGAAGAAAAAGGCCGCGTCCGCTGCGTGTGAAAGCCTCAATAAGAGCCAAGGGTCTGTAGTTGATGTTCGTCCCGTCACTGGGCGCGGTCCCGCGCCAAACTACTAACACATGAGCGTAATTTTTCAGCCCGCGCTAACAAGCGGGTGCACCCGCCTCGTGTGAAAGGATGCATTTAGACAAGCAGACTTTACTTCGAGAGGTACCGCTCCTAGTGACGGCGGCGGTTTAAACCCACTACGTGTGAAAGGGCTCTAACGTACGAACATTTGACGAGCACAAACACACTTGAACGAACATGAACGAATGAGTGTGGACGCGACAACAATGACAAACGTCGGTGACCTGGTGGTCTAGGGGTAAGGTGTCAGACTTCTGTGCTAGGGGTCCGGGGTTCAATCCTCGGTCCCGGCACAGATTTATCTGATTACCAAACCCTTCCTTCACCTCTGACAAGATGTGTATTAATCACAACTTGTGAATGTGAGGAATGCCAGGCCTCCACCGTGGTTCGGATTCCACGTTAAACTGTAGGTCCTCCATTTCATCTCACAATCACCCTACCATTGCACATTAGCGTAAGTGCGTATAACCCTAACGGGTAGTAAGACGCGGTGATAATAATAATAATAATAATAATAATAATAATAATAATAATAATAACAATGACAAACGAGCACGAACAAACGACATCCAATACCGGCGAATGCGCTCCACCATCTTGTAGGTCCTTAAAAAAATGTAAACGGTATCTTTAATTTTCTATCAGTTTTGAATGCGCATTTTCTTTAATATGGAATGGTTAAATGATACAATCTTGGATTAAATATACAAGCCGTTATATTTTTTAAATTACAATTATAGCCGCATATATATATATATATATATATATATATATATATCATATTCTTTATCTGAAAAATTACACCTGAACACAGAATTGATTCCTGGAGAGCTCTGTGTTGAGAGAATTGGCATTCTAAGCAACAGGACATGGGTTCGATTCCCGGTATAAAGGATATAAATTATAGAATATTATAATTTATGAGCGACGTAGAAAATCTTCCTCTGCTTTGGGATCCTTCTGATCCTTACAAAAATTTGTTATCCCCACAACCTCTTTGTTTTGGATCCCGATGATGTGAAATCATGGTCTTGTAGATTAGTACAAGGGTAAACATCCCCGACACAATCCCCATCAGACTCTTACGCCAGATTGTACATGTGCCTCCTCTCTGGCACCAGTCTGTAAACGTGCCTCCTCTCTTACAACAGTCAGTACACGTACCTCCTCTCTTGCAACAGCCTGTACACGTACCTCCTCTCTTGCAACAGTCTTTACACGTGCCTCCTCTCTTGCAACAGTCTGTAAACGTACATCCTCTCTTGCACCAGTCAGTACACGTGCCTCCTCTCTTGCAACAGTCTGTACACGTACCTCCTCTCTTGCAACAGTCTTTACACGTGCTTCCTCTCTTGCAACAGTCTGTAAGCGTACATCCTCTCTTGCACCAGTCTGTAAACGTACATCCTTTCTTGCAACAGTCAGTACACGTGCCTCCTCTCTTGCAACAGTCTGTAAACGTACATCCTCTCTTGCAACAGTCTGTAAACGTACCTCCTCTCTTGCAACGGTCTGTACACGTACCTCCTCTCTTGCAACGGTCTGTACACGTACCTCCTCTCTTGCAACAGTCTGTAAACGTACCTCCTCTCTTGCAACAGTCTGTAAACGTACCTCCTCTCTTGCAACAGTCTGTACACGTGCCTCCTCTCTTGCAACAGTCTATACACGTGTGCCCCCTCTCTTGCACCAGTCTGTACACGTACCTCCTCTCTTGCACCAGTCTATAAACGTACCTCCTCTCTTGCACCAGTCTGTACAAGTACCTCCTCTCTTGCAACAGTCTGTAAACGTACCTCCTCTCTTGCAACAGTCTGTACACGTACCTCCTCTCTTGCAACAGTCTGTAAACGTACCTCCTCTCTTGCACCAGTCTGTACAAGTACCTCCTCTCTTGCACCAGTCTATAAACGTACCTCCTCTCTTGAACCAGTCAGTACACGTACCTCCTCTCTTGCAACAGTCAGTACACGTACCTCCTCTCTTGCACCAGTCTGTACAAGTACCTCCTCTCTTGCACCAGTCTATAAACGTACCTCCTCTCTTGAACCAGTCAGTACACGTACCTTCTCTCTTGCAACAGTCTGTAAACGTACCTCCTTTCTTGCAACAGTCTGTAAACGTACCTTCTCTCTTGAACCAGTCAGTACACGTACCTTCTTTCATGCAACAGTCTGTACACGTGCCTCCTCTCTTGCAACAGTCTATACACGTGTGCCCCCTCTCTTGCAACAGTCTGTAAACGTACCTCCTCTCTTGCACCAGTCTATAAACGTACCTCCTTTCTTGCAACAGTCTGTACACGTACCTTCTCTCTTGAACCAGTCAGTACACGTACCTTCTTTCTTGCAACAGTCTATACACGTGTGCCCCCTCTCTTGCACCAGTCTGTACACGTACCTCCTCTCTTGCAACAGTCTGTACACGTACCTCCTTTCTTGCAACAGTCTGTACACGTACCTCCTCTCTTGCAACAGTCTGTACACGTGCCTCCTCTCTTGCAACATTCTGTACACCTGCCTCCCTCTGCCCTCCATGCAGACGTATTTTCATGCACGTATGAAACACTTTTGTCTCATGGAAGGAACTTTTTGTTTCCGAACAAGAGAAAAAACTTGAATGTCTCTGTTGTGTGCATTGTGGAAACAACTCCACGGGCAAAATAAAACACAAGGGAGTATTGGAAAAACATTGACTTTTTTATGAAAAAAGTTTTTATGTATATCTGTGCATATGTATAAAAGAAGGTCGTATTTAGATTGGTGCTACAAATTCTAAGAACCTTGGGGTGTCAAGTAAATAGTTGTTTGGAAAGTAAACGAAATTCAAAGTAACACATAGCCTGCCCGCAAAATTTAAGTCACAGCATGTTTTCTATTTTTTTTCTCCTTCTCTCTTCCAATAATATTTTATATTGCCAAAATATTTGTGTTTGTAAACGTAAAGCAGAAGAATACTACAAGAGTAATGGGATGCAAGTCAATTCAGCCAAATTGTCAGGAGACTTACACTTAACTTCAAAGCATAAAAATATGCATGGGAAAACGAGAGATAAGAAAAATACAGACATAAATTAATGTATTACTTGCAGGTAAAGCCACTTTATAAAACTATAAATTTCCATTAAAATGTAACACAAAAACACTTAGAATTTAAATTTATTGAAACAATGACTTAACTTAACCAAAGAAAAAGTTAGCAAAATAAGTTCTTCAAATATGAACAAAATGGTTAATTGAAAAAATAGATAACTTATCAAAATAAACATTAAATATATGTAGTCTCTCATAAAAGATGTCACACTCCTGTCAGTAGCAAATCGGCTCTTATCACTCGATACAAACTGTGGGGGAGGGGGGAATCCCACTTTAGTGTTTCCCCATTTTCCACCATTTCCATACACGAGGAAACAAATGGTTGAGATTTTAATGAAGAATTCTTTGATTAAAGTTAACAAGATTAAGTTCATTAATTATATTTTTAGCGTTTAAACAATTAAAATCGAAAGGGTAGCGCACACGGAAGTGATGAGAAAATGAGAGACACCATTTTGTTTGTAATGTTAAACAGTGCCTAGACACGAATTTTAACCAAAATTTTTAGAGCCAATTTTGAGAAAATCAATTTTAGTATACTAACCTTAATTTTAGGGTTGATAGACACTTCCAAAAATCCTCTGGGAACCTTATAAAACCTTATGTACCAGGTTTTAGCCCAATTGATAAAATGGTTTTGGCTCTAGGGTAAGTAACGGAAAGAAGGCATTTCAAAAAAAAACATTTTTTCTGTTCAGATCATGAAAGGTCAACTCCAACAAAATTTGTTTTTGACGCTCACAATACTTTTTCTCTATGAGGAGCCGCAATAAAGCAGAAAAACTTACCATCTTCCAGACAAAATGCTCGATTTTTCCACAGCTTATTAATCCACATTGCGTACTTACATTTTTACTTTCTCAAATAAAGAGAAAGTATTGCGATGGTGAAAATAATCGATCTCAAGTTTAGGACGAATTTTTACGTTTTATTTAACACGAACCCAGATATTATGTGTATTTTACAATTCTGTCCGTCCTCATGTCTTCTGTCTGTCTATCTCTGGCTACGGATCTGAAACCGTTATATGGATTTTGTTAAAACTTGATATCTAGATGTTATAAGGCAATACCACAAAACTTTTTTTTCTATCCTATTACTTCAATTAAGGGTATATTACTAATGAGAATTTATATTTTTCGAAAATGGCCACAACAATTTTGTTTAAAATTCAAATTTAGGATTTGTTTTACTTTACAAATAGCATTATATAATTGGTTCTTGAGCGAAAATTCGTTGAAGGGTAGTTACAGATGACTATTTTTTTAACTCGAAATATTTTACAAATAGCCCTAGCGATTTGGTTCCAAATGGGTATATTGGGAGTGTTTGACATAACAAATAACACTATTTACCTATTTTTGGAATAAAAAAATCATTTATGGGTAGCTTAATACTAATGATTGATTTTTTTAAAAAACTTTAAATATTGTACAAATGGCTAAAACGATTTGGTCACAAATGGGTACCTTGATAGTGTTTTACATAACAAATAACACTATTTACTTGTTTTGGGGCTAAACCTGATTAATGGGTAGTTTACTGAAAACTGAATTTTCAAAAACTTGAAATATTAAAAAAAATTGCTTTAACGATTTGGTTACAAATGGGTACCATCATGGATTTTCTTAAATATGATTTTTTAAATAGCTCTAATGATTTGGATAAAATTGGTATCGGGGGACTATTTTACATATCAATAAAAATGTATCTTTATTTATATAAAATAAAAAATTATGAGGGTAGTTTACTCACAACAAATTACTATAGAAAATTTAATTTTTTAGAAATTAACCCTAAAGATTGAATTCAAAATAGGAATCTGTGAATAGTTTTTCAAGATAAATAAGAATACATTTTAATTTTTACAAACAACAAATATTTTAAGATAGCTTAAAAAATAATTTATTTTTGAAAAATTTGAATTTTATCAAAAATATTTGTATAGTTTGGTTTAAAATGTTATATATATTATATATATATATATATATATATATATAGTGATTATTGTAATTAACAAGATGATGTGTTTGTTTTATGAAGAAAACCTAATAATGGGTAGTTTCCTAAGAACCCATTTTTTGACCCTTTCTTCGAAGCCATAATACGCAATATGAGAAAGCTTGTGCGATTGTGCCCAACCATTTATTTTGTATTAGCATTAATTGTCTTATCGTACATATGCAAGAACTATAACTTTCCCTCGCTAGATGAGCCCAAGCCACTGTTGGTATAGCAGGGAAGACAACCCAAAGTAAAACGATGTTACTCCATGCGATACAAGTGTGAACGTGGGCTTACCCTCCCTCCGTTTTCTTAAAACAAGACAAGCAAGAAAACGGAGGGAGGGTAATGTAAAAACTGTTTAACAATTCATTTATGATTCTCGCGAACAGAAAAATTGAACAATATTGATTAAACTCATCCTTTATTTCTGATTTTTTTTATGTAAAATACCGCAATATTCAAGTATATATTAAAAATCTTGTTATAGTTAAAAACAATTGTAAAAGCAAAATGAGAAAAATTCTTGGTCCCAGCCTTAGTTTTTGTAAACGAACTATTTGGCAAACAATTCACACCAATAAGTTTAAATTAATTACATATGTTCTTCCCACATGACAGATAGATTCGTCACTTATAGTTCATGCACAGTTCTCATGTTGGAAAATAACATTTTAATTGGTTGTGTAATGTTTAGCCTGTGCTTTGAGGCCACGTAATTTTTTTATAATTACATACACTTGTGTGTTTTATTTTCCTCCGATTTTATTCATTCTTTCGTGATCTGTGTATTTTGTTGCCTTATGCTAGGAGGCCATGAATTTTTTCATAGTTATAGACATCCGGTGTGTTTGATTTTTTTACGTTTTTATAAATAATTTTTTGTGCCAAAACAATTAAGTCTGTTTATGCCTAAAACAGTTTTGTTAAACAGATTTTAAGTCTCATAACTCATTAAGTGTAGGTGAGGTTAATTAAACATTGAGAGAAACTAAGAATACTATTAGTAGTGAGCCATTGTACAAAATTTAATTTCCATAACAATAAATCTACAAAACAAATGTTAATATATAATTAAACAATATAATCTATATAAAATATAATATACTATATAAAATATAATATATATATATATTCGTTGTTTGTGTTTCGTGTTTTTTTTTTTTACTCAATCTAACTTAACAAAGACATTTTGGCTCCCTAACCTCCCTTTTCCTTCCATGGTTTTTTCTCAACCTAACTAACGTGAATATAACGTTATTTATTTTGCCCCTTCCTAAACATAAAAGCGTTTCGGCACCTCTTAGTGTGGCCAACATTAAAAACCACGGCCCGATATGTTGAGTACACAAACTGCCTCTACTGCACTGTTTGATTAAAACATCAAAATTTGCAAATTGAAAGGTATTAACTTAAGGAAATAATCTTCAAACTTTGAAAACTCCCCACTAATAAAATAGATTTATGTTGTTCCAATGAGTCAGACAGACATAAAGAGGCACATGTAGCACACCCTGAGAGTTTCTTTCTTTAAGGCTGCCGTTTAAATATAATATGTTGGATTGTTTCAAAATACACAGTAAACATATATTTCCTAAGTTAATTAGATGGTCAAGTTGTGATAGTTTCTATAATTATTTCCGAACAAGTATATCTATTGAATTAAGTATGAATACATCCACATTGAATGGAAATATTTTTTTTAGTTTGGTGTAGTGTACTTTGATAAATTTTCAAACCACACTGGAACCACAAATTCAGATAAGGTGTTAAACTTTTTTTAGTAAATATAATGATTTCTAATAAAATAAAACTCATTATTTTACTATAGCCCTAAATATTATTAATGAAGTATTACTAGTTTTAAGGTGAATTTCTTAGTTACTATTGTGTTGATTCTGATACACCTTGCTTTAAAGTTATTTATATATTATATAATTTTATTATATTATTATTATTATTATTATTATTTATTATTATTAATTTATTGTGTAAATTCTCAACAATATGTAACAATCCATTTATAATTGCCCTTATCTGCGGCAAAATTGTCTGATACGCTACACTCGCAATAGATTAGACTGCTAAAGATGGGGATATACGGTTCAATCCTGGCCGGGTGTACTGAGAGTGGTTCTCCTAAATGGTTTCCCACCCTCCCATGAAAATTCGAGTACACCCCCTATAAATGCAGCCCCTTACTAACCTAATATGTTAGTGTATTAGTACATAGGCATATTGCTCAAATGGGTAGTAAGACGTGGTACTAGTAAAAAGTTATCTGAACAAAGCCATTAAATAATAAAATGCTTAAACTAGGATATGGTTCACGTAAAACTTATTATTATTATTATTATTATTATTATTATTATCATTATTATTATTATTATTATTATTATTATTATTATTATTAATAAAAATTAATAATTTTCCGCTCGTGTAAAAGGTGCTTTGGAAATGTGTGGTGACAGTTCTAATTTTTTTATTTGATTTAATTTATTCACTGTATTTTACTGTGCGTTTCGGCTTTCCACATAACTAAACTAATGGACCAGGGATGAGGAAGGCAGTATTTAAAGGAAACGTAGCTAGATTTGCATGAAGGGAGAGTGGGAAACTATTTACGAAAAACCACCTGCCCGTGATTATAAACCTGTTCCACTATCGGTAAATCAGTCTATAGCACTAATGACATCTAAGACCGTGGGGATCAAGGACAGGAAGTTCGTTAGTATATAGTTGCACACATCAGATACCACCCCACGCCTATTCAAGTAAAATTGAGTAGAATAAGCTCCATCAATCAAGATTTTATGTTGGTTCAGTCTGAACTCAAAACTAATGACACAGATGATGAAAACCATTACCGATATCAAGGCCGTAGCCAAGGGAGGGTTTTGGGGGTTCAAACCCCCTCCGAAATTCTATGAACAAAATATATATGGCTTTATTTATGGTTCAAACCATATCAAAATTAAGATACAACTACAAATTAGGGGGCTGTGTTTCCATAAAAAGCACTTCAGAGAGCTTCTACAAGTGTTTAATATTTAGAAATTGTCCTAGCCTTCAGCAGTTAGGGGTAATGTTGCCATAAAAAACACGATCAGATAGCTTCTAGAACTCTTTATTGTTTAAAAAAATTTCTATTTTCCGCAATTGGAGATATGCCCACCAAACCCCCCCTGAAATTATTGGCTGGCTACGGCCTTGACCGATATCGACAAGACTTTGAAGATGTGTATGACTTGTTAGAGTCAAAATTATTGAAATAATTAACTTCATAAACATATATGATGATAAATCCACTTCTTCTAGTATTTCTAGACACAAAAGAGGGATCGCACTACCAAAAATAACCTTACCTGTTTTTAGTCGCGATTCTAAAAGGGGGAGTGGAATTCTATTCATTTGGAATGGTTACTGTTCCAGTAATTCTCAAACGAGTGACCTTATTGAAAGAAAATTAAATTGTACCCACTGGAATTACACCTATTAAAATTGGAATTGTATCAAAATAACATTGCAGTATTTCTCAAACAAGCAAACCTAAAAAGAAACTTAAATTATATCCACAAATGGCGGATCTTAAGTTTTAATTCTTTCGCTAAAGATGACAAGACAATTTGATCTTATTACTAGTCCCCAAAGCTAATAATAGAATGCAGACAATTGTGATTGAGGGACTGGTTATTCATTCTGTTGCTTACAAAAAGAGCATAGGCTTGGATCAAATGTTTAAAAAATTAACATTTTGTAAAGTAAAATCAAATACATCGGTTATAAATTATTTACCTGTCTTCATTTGGCCATATTATTTTAGAGGATTATATTAATAATAATAAAATAAAAATAATAGTAAAAGTAAGAATAAACAATTATAGCTAAGTAATGATACATACAAATAAATAGTTACTAAAAGATAAGATAGGTAGTAATAACTCTATTAATGGGTGCTGAAGGAGTGCGATTTTGAAGCGAAGCCAAAAGGTGGATGGGAAAGAAGAGTCTTACGTTTGTTTGGGCATGTTGGGAGGATGAGTGTGTATCCAGTGGCAAAGCAAATATATGAAGGTAGAGTGTGTAGAAGAAAGAGCTAGATTATGTAAGATGTGGTTAAATTTTGTGGGAGAATATGTTTAAAAGATAAACATTAAGAGTTTTAAGAATAAAAGAGAATGTATTATTTGGTATATCGATGTTGTTGAATGCAAAAATAGGGAAGTGTGGAGAAAGTTAATGAGGGTTGATTAAATAAGGAGTTTTTTAGCTATATGCACAATTTCTTGCCTACCCCGTAATGAAACGGCGTAATTAGATATATTTCTATGTAATGTAATGCATGTATGAATGTATGTACGCTTGATTGTTTATATCAACATGTCCTGTAACATAAAACGAGAAGTATTAGAACTCTTATCAAAATTAAGCCTTTATTCTTCTAATAAGTAAAACACGTATGGGTTAAACAATATGAGTCCCTCTAATTATTTGTAAAAAAATAATCAAGATTTAAATAATAAAGTTGGTTTGTTAGTTTCTGTTCTTCCGTAAAAAGTTATCGTTGATCCTTCTTCTTCTGTACAATACACATCTACAATAATATTATATTATACTACTATAAAGCCACATGGCTGACTCACTCACTCAATCACTGAAATTAATGTTTACCCACTTCCAGATGAGCTAGAAACTTGAAATTTGGCAAACTTATAGCTTCTAGTCTGTAACCGACGGTAAAATTCCAAAAGTTAAGAATTTTAATTTTTAAACCCCCAAAAAAATTCAAAATGGTGGAGCAACTTTAAAGTCGGTGTAGACCTTTCTTTGGAGGTCTCTTGTGGCTAAACGGTAAGACCTATCAAAAAACGGATTGAACCAGCAGCTACGGATTTGGCAAGGTATACAAGTTTGGTCTTATTATTTCTTGTCGTATCTCCATCGGTTACACTTTAGATAGAGCTAGATTTTTTTGATTTTAGGTAAATTTTGCACATTTTCCACATATTGTTTCATTTTATTACACACTTATGGGACAGCTAGAATCATAAAATTTGGCAGGTATATTAGCAAATCCAATTGCCATAAGCGTTCCTAACTTTATGATTCTAGCTGCCCTATAAGTAAGGAGAAACTAAAATAGTGTGTTAAAAATACAATACAATACCGGTAACTTTAAGTTGTTACGTTCAAAACAACGCTGGAATAACATTAGCTTACATCCACTTGCAAAGAAAACTCACTGGAGGTTTGGGCAAAGCGAGTTAGATAATATAAAACCAACATCAGTATTTCTGTTTTTAGAGGCCTAAGATTATTTTATACGTAATTTAGTTGGTTGAAATCAGCAAACCTAAAGTCAGTTTCTTGTTCTAAGCTATTTCATTACCATTATTATTATTATTATATTATTATTATTATTATTATTATTATTATTATTATTATTATTATTATTATTATGTGCTTCAAGCCTTACTACGCCCAAGCTACCCATATAGCTACACCGATGGAGCTAGATTCGGTAAGGTAAAATTTATAAAAAATTAATTCACACTTGCATGAAGGTAAAAAGAACGTCTCAAAGCCCAGAATCTGAGCCCAGACCTCCTCACTAAACATACTAAACCCTGATTTTTTTAATATAAATATCCACTTTCAACAACCAACATTTTATTGAAAGTCACTCAAATTTGGCAGTCTAGAAATATGTCTTGTTTGGTTTACTTATTATAAATGTCATCTAAAAGTCTATCAAAAGCTTACAATAATATTTCCTGTCAAACTAAGACTTTATAGAGTCTTTGGGCGTTGTCCTTGCACCTAGCTCCTCAAGTAGGCCTACTAGGCGGTTTAAAACAAACTTCAGGTCGTGTTTGAAAATATGGCTGGTGGATCTTGAAATCTATTTCTATTAATAAATATCTTCTACCTACACTAGTGGGCACGTCATTCCCACCTATTCTGATTAAACTTTGAAGGGATCCAATGGTTTGAATCCAGGCGGGGTTTTTTCCTAGATAATTTTCCCCTTTCTTTCCACGTGGGCACAGATCCACTAAATTCTGCAGTATTCAACATGGCTCAAAAGTGAAAATATGCGAATAACATTCTGCAAAAAATAAATGAGCCACACAGACATGCTGGAGGTAATTAAGGGCGATGCCTTAATAAGAGTAAAATTTCCCACATTGCCATATTTCTTATCCAAATGCAACTCTGACACACATCAAAACCACTGTAAAAATATAATCCAAATATACTCTAATTTTCTTACGAAAACACATATCTGACAGCCATAATATGTAACTAGATCCACTTTCACGTATGCATACGTAAAGTCATGTGGTCTTTAGTTGTCACTTTAGATACATATTATCAATACCCATAACATATTATTAATTATTTGGTAAATTACCGGTACTAACATTAATTACCATAAAAACGTTTTGTATTTTTTTTAAAAGGTGTTTCAAATGTCAATCCATAAGAAAATCAGGTTATAGCTTAAAATTTTGTGTTGTGACCATAGAAACAAATAACTGCATTTTTTAAGGAAGTTTCCTAAAGCATTCACTTTAAACACAGAACTGTGGTAATTTAAGTGAAAAATTCATCAAAAATTGATAATTTTATCATTTATTTTTAAATATATTCGCCTAATATTGTAGGGTTTCTTGGGTATAAAACACTGTTAATATAACCGAATAAATTGAAAAATCACACCTGGACACGAGAATCGAAATTAGGACCTTTGGCTTAGCGTGCCAATGCTCTAAAACTGAGCTATCCAGGACTCTTACTGTGCTCAGGGTAATTCCTCACTCATATTTTAAGGCAGAGTCTGTGATGGACGTGTGAATACCATCAGCCTCTGGCGACTCGTGGTTTTAAGCTGCTGTTATCATAATTTAAATTTATTTTGGAGTAAGCCAAATTTTTCAAAAACAAACAACTACCTATTTAAATATTGCGAGACAATTGAACGTCTACGATGCGTTTCAACGCACCAGGAAAACCAATTTAATTCCCAAACATTCCGAAACGCACTCCATCTATCGTTCTAAATAGTATTCTCTCGTCCTGTTAAAAGGGACGGCTGGTGTATTAGAATGTAGGTAGAGTTGTAAATAAACTACACATCGGTGGGCCATGGCAGAACTGCCCCTGGTATGGGTCCCTCGGCGCCGGGGGCCAAAATACGGGAATTGTCTGCAAAGTTATGTCACCTATGGGGGCAGTTAGAGTTCTCGACACTCTATTTCCCAACGTAAACACATCGTCTTTGTTTGATTGTAACTTAGGTACAACTTTTTATATTAGCAAAATGCTTGCTTGTTTGCTTTTCATGGGAACTTTTCCTATTCCTTTTCCTATATAGTTTAATTTGTAAAAAAACGTTATAGCCAAAACAAAATAAAAATAGGTGAAGTTGTGAGGTTTTGAAAACAAACTTGGCAAGTTCTCCTTGGGTGGATTTCTACAACATATCAAGTTTTACCTTCTTTTTTCTTTATTATTTTACAATTTTATTTAACTATGTTAATGCGTTGAGATAAAAAAAAAGGAGTTAGTAAAGAAAATAAAAGGTATCAGCGAAGTTTTTCAAGTTGAATAATTGAAGTTAGTATTATAACTTCATGAGTCTTGTGTTTGTTAAAAGTAAACGGTTTTTTACATAGAGAATCGGGCTAGTATGTACACTAAATATATTACTACAGCACTTTATATATTATGGCATATATGTATATATGTATGAGTTCATGCAGTAATTTACATAGTCTATATATTAAATTACTTATCACTTTTTTTTTAAATAAATTAAAACACTTCATTTCATAAGTATTATTATGTGTTTTAATAAATTGAGTGCCTAATGTGGAGCAAGTAATTGCATTATACTAATGAACAAATATTATTTTAATATTTCTTATACTATTCAAATTCAAACATTAGATGACTTGGATAGAAACAAATTCTGAGAGCTGAAGGAGGAGGCAGAGGACAGGGTACATTGGCGGTCTAAGTTCACTGACAAAAATAATGGACCTGTCGTAATACAGAACACCTAATAATAATAGTACTACTAAAAACTATATATATCAGCTCATGTAGTAAATAATGTAGTGTATATTTTAGTGGAATTTAGTAAACTGTAAAAAATTATTTGCATTAGCTACATATATTTATAATTATATGAATTAAAATTTTTAAGACAAATACAAACTAACTCACTTCTGTGATCACATGGTCTAAGACGTCACTCTCGCAATGTACTGGACTGCCGATTGGGGAGGTCTCGGGGTTCGAGTCTCCGTTGGATGCAATGTAGATGGTTTTTCCTACAATAGTTTTTTTAAATTTCTCTACGCAAATGCGGATACATTTTACTTTAAATTCAACCTTACTTCTCCCAACACATTAGTATAATTAGTGCATATGCGCATAGCCCGAACCTAGTAGTAATACGTGATACTAAAATAAATACCTGTGTCTAATAATATAATAACTGTGTACCTCTATTTTGTGAACACCTTTGTTTTGTACATTTCCTTGTAGTTCCTGCAATTTCCTCCAAAATTGACCAAAAAAAACTAATTTCCTTTTAAAATACGCTTCGTAGTGGGAGCCAAGAATAAACAACATCCTGATTTGAGTTAGCTGAGGCGGAATTATTTTTCAAAAGTGAGTAAAGTTTTCACGAGACCCATAGTGCATCAGTGTTTTTTCAATCTGAAAAAGTAAAAACAAAACATTACTTGATACATTATTGAACGCCTCAATCAGTGGGGTAGGAATGAGTATAAGTAAAGTTTATTTCATTTCATTTATTTGAGATATTTTTTAACATGCACGCTCTGAACCGATGGATTTTCATCAGCATAAAAGAATTTCTATGAGTGAGAGCGAAAGGGCCTACCAATTTTTGCTGGGAAAGGTATTTTAACATACCTTTCAGGGTTCTTTTACATCCCACAATCGACATACAACCTCCGAAGGAAGTTGTCCTAAGAATTTTTATCAACCACGTAAAATCCGTCCACCCCAGCTGGGTTGGGTCTAGGTAAATTTTTCGAAAACAAGTTATCCAAAAATAAATTTATCGAAATCAATTCACCAAACACAAAACTATCGAAAGTAATTTTGTCGAAAATCAATTTTTCGAAACATCAATTTTCCAAACGATATGTTTGTCGAAACCACATTTTTCGAAAATCAATTTCCCGAAGTTAATTTACCGAAAATCAATTGTTCGACAGTCAAATAATCGAAAATTAATTTTTCGAAAATCAATTTTTTGAAGGATCAATTTTGCGAATTGCAAATTACTTTTTTTTCGGAAAATCAATTTAGCGAACTACGAGTTTTCCGGAAGTTATTTTATCGAGGAATGGGAATCACCTACCACTAACCTCACCCCCCATAGGGAGGATTACCCCTAACCTAACCTAACCTAACCTAAGCTAGAATTATATTATACCTCGAACTTATCGTTTGAAAAATTTATTTTCGAAAACCTCTTTTTTGAAAAATTTATTTTGAAAGACAGATTTGAAGTAAATTCATTTCCGAAAAAAATTGTTTTCGAAAAACTTCTCGCTCGAAGAATTTCTAGATCAAAAAATTGGTTTTAGAAAAATTGCATTTTGAAAAATTTATTTCCTAAAAAATTATTTCGGAAAATTTATTTTCGCCTAATTGATTTTTGTAAAACTATTAGTTCGAAAAATTGCTATGTCGAAAAATTTGTTTTCGAATAATTAAACTTCAAATAATTGAATTTCGAAAAATTTGCTATTCGGTAAATTCGCTGGCTAACGCTGTGTTAGAGTCCACGAAAATTTCGCTCCAAAACCCCAGAGGTTAGCGGACATGAATGCGGAGAGGAGGAGAGAACTGAGGAAACCATAATAATGGGCAAGTAGGTAGTTTGGCGAGAATTATATCACATATGGGAAAAAAATACCTCAAGGTACTTAGTTGAGAGTCGAACTTTGACCAAACATGCTTTAGTAGTGAGAGAAGTAGTTGTTTAACATATTATATATATATATAATTTATATACATACATACTACCCAATCAGGTTATACGCATATGTACTGATTACGCTAGTAAGTTAGAGGTGAGGAAGGTTGAATTTATAGGAAGTGTGCCCGCATTTACGTGGAGGCAGATTGTAAAAACCACCCTCAGTACACCAAACCGGGATTTAAACCCTGATATCTCTGTCATCGGCAGTCTAGTCTATCACGAAAGTGACGCCTTAGATCATACGGCCACCGAAGTAGGTACGAAATAATATTATCGTATCACTGTGCTTGCTAACAACGAATTGAAACTATATAATTCAAGGAGAGAACAATGTGGGTGGATTATAAGGAGCCCACATGTACGAAGACAAAGGCGTTAATTTACATTTTTATGGTTTACCAGGGACTGGGGGGATAGATGGGAGTCATGGTTCAAGTCCTGTTTGAGTGTGCATGAGCTACTTTAACTAAATGATCAATACTCTCTCTCTCCACGCAAACTTGGGTACAGTTCCACTCGTGTCTTGGATACAATAGCATGTATATACAGTAATCATCCAGAGCTGTTCGTGACAGTTTTCCAAGTGTTGATCTTGTGCAGCGTTTAAGTTTAAGTAGCTTGCTAAATTTTTATTCATACAGCTATTTAGTTTTTTGTAACTAAGATGAGTAAGACTTTTTTTTTTAAATATAGTATATAAGATTTAACTTGCTTTGTAAGTTTCCTAACCTAACCTAACAGGATATGATTTTTTTTAAATGTAATACCTATAATAAAATCTAAAGATGTGTGAATACTCTGAAATTTTAGCTTGATTCGAGTTTTAATAGCTGCTTGAACTCGACTCAAAGATTTTTACAAAACTCAAAAAATGTTAGTACTCGATATATTCCAAATTTTTTCTTGAAAAGTTCTTAGTAAATTAATTTTATTCAATTTTCAAGATTTGATTTCATATCACACAGAGTCCCTTTTTATTTCCTTTTGTCTAGTTAGAAAAAAATCGTAAAGCTATAGTAAATCTATTTAAAAATTAGCACTTTTTCACACAAATAAAAGGTGTAATAATTATATTTGTAGATATTTACAGATTATGCGAGATTCTATTACAAAAATTATACTTAATATATTTCTGCACAAACATTGATCTATATTATTCAAACTAAAAAAACTCGTTTTTCATTCAAACTTGACTCGAACTTGATTCGAAGTGAAAAATGCTGACTCGCACACCCTTAGTAATAATAATGTACAGTACGTTACAATAAACCCTAATTATTTGCTTGATTTTTGTATAGCTTATAAATTTAGTACTACTGTGTTTTATTTTATTAATGATTTTATTTTTAAAAGTCAAATTTATGTGATTATATAAATACGTTTTGTGATAACGAAAAATACCATGTTTTATATAAATATATAAAACAAATTTTAAGGGATTTACCCAAAACTTGATCTGGAATTTTTATTCCGCAGCTACGATTACAAAGCTCGTATTAGTTTTACTGCAATTCCCGTGCATCAGAATGAAGATGCATGTGTTTATTCAAGACTGATACCATTTGATCATACCTCTGGTGCTCCATCTTACAGATAGTATATTAGATGAAGTCCTAGACTCATACGGAATTGAGTTACGCGGTTGTGGTATTTCCACTTATGACTAACAGCAACATCTCTCTAACACCAATTTAAACATAATAGATGTTCTTAATAAGCTGATTCACAGCTTATTATGTAATCAACACTTTGTTTACTCTGGCTGATTAGCTTTGATTGTCCTTTGAAACGAACACGCATTTCAAATATACATCGTAGGTCAATTCAACCTGCGCGATTTTTCAATTTTCGCGGAAACCTTTAGAACAAATTCAACCACGTAAGTCGAGTACTTGGATGTAGTTATTGAATCTGACAAGACTGTAAGTCAATTTAGTGAAGCTGGTTGGACGTAGCTACAGTCCAATTTTTATTGGAATAGCATTTTCTGAAGGCTGGAAAGGCTACTAGATCTACTTGCACATATTCATACATCAAGTCATGAGATCTGCAGTGGTCCCTTTTAATAAATATTAATAATACCTGTAAAATAACAATAATATAGTAAAATGTTATCATTGTTTACCTCAAAAATGTTATGTTTTATAAAAGGCATTCCTATTAGAATTAAAATGTATGTGTCTACTGGGTCATGTGAAAGGTCAATGGTCGCATGGTCTAAGGTATCACTTTCACAACAAACTAGATTGGTGGTGACTGAGAGGTCAGGGTTCAAAATCCCGACAGGGTGTACTTGGGTGTTTTTAATTAACAGTTTCTCCTTATTCATACATGAAAATGCTGTCACATTTCCTCTACTTTATATTTGTGTTATTCCTATCCTATTAGCATGAACATTCGTATAGACTGGACCTGTAGTAAGACGTGTTTCACAATAGTATGAGATCACAAAAATATGAAAAGAGAATAAGCATGTATTTATTTCGGATCAGTTTAATGCTGCGTGTTTGCTGATATGACCTGAACCAGTGTGTCACTGTTTACAATCTCGTTTTATTTATTCTAGCTCAAGGGCTTCCATGGTGAGGCTCGTGGGTCATCTGCGGCCCTCAAACGTCCTGTCTGCAACCCACAATAATTTTCGTATTATGTTTCAATAAGGAGGAAATGTTAAATTAAAGGCTGTATTAAAATTGATTGGAAATTTGTGTTTATAAAGTTTTAACCTATTAAACTTTCTTAAACACATTTTAAAAGTAATAAGGATTTATAATAAATTGTTTTTGAATCAATAAGTGTGTTGTGAAAAGATATTAAAAATTAAAAATAATCACAAAGAGTTGTATTATATATCAAACAAGCTTGAAAAATATACATTAAACATTATTAATTTTATATTATAAAGAATGATAGTAGAAAAAATGTTAACATACGAGCCTTTGTAACCATTGACAAACATTAAAATTGAGACACGTTACATTTAAGATTATCAGGCTCCTGAAAAATGGTAAAATAATTTGTTATTATAAATACAAAGTATGTTATTCACTCAATATTTTAATAAATTTAACATTGATAATATATTTTATATATTCAATTGAATTAGAACGAATAAGGAATTCGGTATTTCAAGATGGTGAAAAATTAATAGAAAATAGAAAAATATTGTAGTTTACTGATTGAAGATTCTAGTAGTAATCCTCTTTTCCTTCATTTGTATTGCTGCGTGAGCAACCTCCATTTGACGACTAGACGTAATACTACATCATCCTACGGTCTTTAGTAAAGAAAAACAGACAAAACATGGTTAAATCATAATGCAATTGATAGAGTACCTATAGAGTGATAAATATAAATAAATGGTACGGAACTCCACACGGAATTTGTCAACTCATTGTATAAAAATGGACATATTTACTCAAAACTCGTAATATATATGTGTAATGAAATAATATGCACTAAAAAATTCGAGCACAAATTGTAATATGAATACGTAAAACATTTTTTGACTTCTGGTTTAAATTTTACAATTTTATTTTTAAAGAATTTAAGACCTCGTTTGTATATTTGGACCAATAAAAAATATCGATATTGGGCCCACAAGGGTCAACACTTTGTAACGTTAACTTGCAGTTAGTTACAATTGGATCCATCCCGTTATAATGTTGATACGTAACTATCAAGAATTCATACCACCCGCTCAATAATTCCGACCTAAATAGAATCCCTACAATGGTACTATTCTCTGTTGTAGTCCCTGTAGGCTAATACGGAAAGATAATACGACACAGTATATTTCATACAGTACAATCTTCTGTAATATTACACTCATATTTGTTCAGGAACTTACCTTTGAAATCTTCTATCACTAGCCGCCACCAAAGCTGAACTACACCGTGTAGCCAATGTGAAGAATGGGGCCGAGCTAACGAAAGTCTACAATCAACGCGTGGTCATTCTCCGTCTGGTCAGATTGAATCTGAGGAATGACAACATGGAGAACGCTAGAAGACAACAATCCACCCGCCCTCTGACGGATGTCAGATGAACTTCCCCAAACAACACAAACATCCAATGATCGCCGACTTGTTCTAATTTTCCGATGGAACAACTCTACAAAGTGCCTACGTGACCGAAGACAGCTAGCAACTATGTGCTAGAAATTACCTCCCCTCTTTCCGTGCAACGAAAATCACTATAAAACAGGCTGACATTGTCTAAAAACTTTGACTATCTAAAATCTACGAACGAGGACGGATCATTGTCGTCGACCTGGACAATGATCGGATAAACATTCATACATCATAAATTGGAACGTAACTATGGCTGTTACTTATAAAGAACTCTATTCATTTTCAACTTATAATATTTTCGTGTTAAAATCTTTATATTGTGTTTTGCTTATTATTTAACTTTTTTCTTTATTATCTCAGTCGTTTAAATGTAACTTGTATGCCGCCACTTAGGCGCGGTTGGTTAGTTTGTTAGTTTATTAGTTTGGTTTGAAATCCACCATTGGTAATTTTGTATTGAGTGAATTTAAATGTAAATTGTTAAAATGTGTGGACTTTTGTATTTGGCTATTTCACGCGACTGTAGAAAAAAAATCATTCTTGTTATTTTTTTTTATATAATTTAATTTTGTTCTAAATTTCAATCTTTAGTTTTTTCTAAGATATAGTTAGTCCCGGGAGATTTTGACTTGAGTCTGGAAGTCAAACTCTCGCGTTATGTTTTATGTAATTGTAAATTTCGTATTGTAACTTGTAATTGTTTGAGGAGCCCATCAGGCAAGAATATTTAATGTTTGTTTCATTTTGTGGATATCTTACTTCACTTCACTTTTGGTAGTTTAACTTCTCTTTTGATGTTATAATCTACGTAATTTTGTGTCTCTTAAAGACGACCTGTAATAAATGTAAACATGGAATGTTTACATTCTGCGCTTCACGTTATTATTTTCAGCATTATTCAGAATGATATAATGAGACCACTGTACTTTGCTTTATCTACGTTTATACTGAATAAACCATATTATTGTTATATTTTTAATTCTGCTTATATTTTCCCTTATGTAGATTATACCTTCTCCCTTTTATTTAATTGTGGTCGTTAAGTAGAAGGCACGGAGACGGTGTAACACTGCGCAACTCTGCTGTCCTTTTAATTAACTGATCTTCCTGTTTAATTAGTTAATTAATAACCTATATCATTGCTAAAAAATGTTGAAAAATTATACTGTATATTTTTGTTGTTGTTGTGAAATCATAGCCTGAGTTTAACCTTTTATCTCTTTCTGTTTCATAATGGAACACAATTTGACTACGGACGCTTCGACTGAGGGAGTAGTGACTGGCGAGCCGAGCGTGTTGTCTAAATCTGATGTTTACCGCCTCAATAAAGAAAGCCTTATCTCCGAGCTTGCTAAGCGTGGACTGCAATGTTCAACCGAAACCACCGTAGCAAGACTTCGTGCAGTTTTCGTGGGAATCCTTTCGGAGAGCGATACGTCTCGAGACCAGGCAACAGTGGGAGTGGAGAATCATCATTCAGTACCGGTGAGGGTTGGAGATCCAATTGAAATGTCACGCGCTTTGGTGAGTGATAAAATCCAAAGTAAAATTCTCGTTGATTTTGTAAATCGAATACCACTGTGTGATGGTCAGGACAGCTCATCTCTTTTTTTATTTTTAATTGAGGTTCAAAGGATTTGTCATTTAAATATCGGTTCTGAGTCCGAGTTTATTGCATTGTGTTTAGGTAAAACTTCTGGATATTTAACTCGTTTATTTTCTGAAGGGCTAGTTAATGGGTCAAGTTGGAAACTTATTAGTCGTAAGATATTAGACTGTCTTGTCCCTACTAGAGCTAGAGATAATTTGTGTAAGCAGTATGTACATCGCTTTCAACGTCCTGATGAGTCGTTAAGGAGTTTCATCATGGCCATTTCTGAGGCCGTTGAAGTTTTAGGGTTAGATCTTTCTGAATGTCAGTTAGTAGATATTATTTTGGAGAATGTGTCGCCCTTGTCTCGACGTCATTTTGTATTTACTTCTAAACCTAGTACGATAGTTGAGTTACATGAGCTAGCTTCCCTAATTGAAGGTACTTTGTTGTCTGAAAGTGAGTTTCTGGAAAAACATGCGCCTTTTATTGTTGACAATCCAGGCGTGGGTTCGAATCCTAGTTATTGTGGTAGGTCTAGGAATAATACTGCGATTTCTCAGTTGGGTGTGCAACCTGTGAAGAAGAACCATATTGGCCCGCGAGCGTTGGATAGTAAGTTTTTGTCAAGAATACGCTGTTTTAAATGTAAACAGTTAGGACATGTACAGAGCAAGTGTAGTTCAGGAAACTAGTTGTGCGCCGTAAGAATCATGGGTCTTACGAGTCAAGCGCATTTCCATGCCCCCCTTCCCCCGTTGTAGTTCTTGTGCTTGTTTCTTTATGTTGTCTTGCATTAAATAAATATCTGCCAGGCTCTCTCCCAGATGGGATAGACCCTGGTCAGTTGAATCTTTCTTAACACCCGTGTCGATCAGGTTGATGTGCCAGACAGACCCGACCGATACGCGAAGAGCTCATGTGAGCCATCTTAAACTAATACCGACGCTTTAGAATGTCGTAGTTTAATGGATAATGTTCGTAAGTTATTGTACTTACAGATTTAATTACTCCATTTTGGATTTACTTCGGTAAATGTAGGATGCCAAGAAATTTTTTATAAGTTTATGGGGACTTGTATTTGATCTTTTTGGTATTCCTGTTTTGGGTAAGACTTGGTGTCTTGATATTATTTGACAATTGTTGAGTCATTTAATGAACGGTCAATTAACGTAATCTCATTTTGTTAATTATAATATTGACCGGGTTTATTCATACTCTTAATAATAATGTGGAATCATGCCTAATTTTTATAGGTATATGGGGACCTATAATTAATCTTTTGGCATCCCTTATTAATTTGAGTTTTGTTTGATGGCATTGTGCCCTGGCTGTGAGCCAAAATCGTGTTTAAAATTTAAAATTTGTTTACCATTAATGATATGTTATATATCAGTGGTTTGTAGATATAGTGTGTTGTTATATATATATTGTTGGCCATGTGTATAGTTCTTTACAGGTATTGAACCGTAATTGAACTTGTGGATATTATGTGTTTATAAAATAAGTGAATAGTTTATAGATTATTATGGCACGAATTTGTTGATGTTCCACTTCATGGAATTTGGATCACGAAATCAAATGTTGTTTTGATTTAATTATGACGAAACTTTCTCTATTCTATGTTTTGAGACACTCTATTCTAGAATGAGTGCTGAGAATGGACTTATATAGAATATAGTGAGATATAATATTTGAAACTCTCGAACCTTAGAATAGGAACCTTCAAAAGTGTTGAGGGGGGGGGACGCTCCTCCGATACATCTATGTAGGATTTCTATAGGATTTTAGGATTTCTTGAGGATAAATTTTTGTGACCTTGTAGTCTAAGTGAACTTTATTGTGAGAACTTGAGATTGAACGTAGAAGAAATAAGAGATTCTTCATGTGTTCATACAGACAATTAGACATGTGGTTGCGTGTGATTCAACGCCACTTGCATATCGACAACAGACTTGTTGTATATGAGTTTTCGTTGCGCATCCTGTTTTCCTTTCTCTCCTGGTTTCTGGTAATGTCTACGTAGTGGTACCGACTGCTTCTCTAGATGATGGAATCTAGAGCTGAAAAAGATGGATCATCTCATGCTGTTTGGGAAGATGATGTACAAGAAGGCAACCTTGAGCCCTTTGATGTTCCGCCTTGCTGAGGACGGATGCTGCATCTTCTTATTCTCCTGGTCAAGGGGGGGAGATTTGTAACGTTAACTTGCAGTTAGTTACAATTGGATCCATCCCGTTATAATGTTGATACGTAACTATCAAGAATTCATACCACCCGCTCAATAATTCCGACCTAAATAGAATCCCTACAATGGTACTATTCTCTGTTGTAGTCCCTGTAGGCTAATACGGAAAGATAATACGACACAGTATATTTCATACAGTACAATCTTCTGTAATATTACACTCATATTTGTTCAGGAACTTACCTTTGAAATCTTCTATCACTAGCCGCCACCAAAGCTGAACTACACCGTGCAGCCAATGTGAAGAATGGGGCCGAGCTAAAGAAAGTCTACAATCAACGCGTGGTCATTCTCCGTCTGGTCAGATTGAATCTGAGGAATGACAACATGGAGAACGCTAGAAGACAACAATCCACCCGCCCTCTGACGGATGTCAGATGAACTTCCCCAAACAACACAAACATCCAATGATCGCCGACTTGTTCTAATTTTCCGATGGAACAACTCTACAAAGTGCCTACGTGACCGAAGACAGCTAGCAACTATGTGCTAGAAATTACCTCCCCTCTTTCCGTGCAACGAAAATCACTATAAAACAGGCTGACATTGTCTAAAAACTTTGACTATCTAAAATCTACGAACGAGGACGGATCATTGTCGTCGACCTGGACAATGATCGGATAAACATTCATACATCATAAATTGGAACGTAACTATGGCTGTTACTTATAAAGAACTCTATTCATTTTCAACTTATAATATTTTCATGTTAAAATCTTTATATTGTGTTTTGCTTATTATTTAACTTTTTTCTTTATTATCTCAGTCGCTTAAATGTAACTTGTATGCCGCCACTTAGGCGCGGTTGGTTAGTTTGTTAGTTTATTAGTTTGGTTTGAAATCCACCATTGGTAATTTTGTATTGAGTGAATTTAAATGTAAATTGTTAAAATGTGTGGACTTTTGTATTTGGCTATTTCACGCGACTGTAGAAATAAAATCATTCTTGTTATTTTTTTTATATAATTTAATTTTGTTCTAAATTTCAATCTTTAGTTTTTTCTAAGATATAGTTAGTCCCGGGAGATTTTGACTTGAGTCTGGAAGTCAAACTCTCGCGTTATGTTTTATGTAATTGTAAATTTCGTATTGTAACTTGTAATTGTTTGAGGAGCCCATCAGGCAAGAATATTTAATGTTTGTTTCATTTTGTGGATATCTTACTTCACTTCACTTTTGGTAGTTTAACTTCTCTTTTGATGTTATAATCTACGTAATTTTGTGTCTCTTAAAGACGACCTGTAATAAATGTAAACATGGAATGTTTACATTCTGCGCTTCACGTTATTATTTTCAGCATTATTCAGAATGATATAATGAGACCACTGTACTTTGCTTTATCTACGTTTATACTGAATAAAACCATATTATTGTTATATTTTTAATTCTGCTTATATTTTCCCTTATGTAGATTATACCTTCTCCCTTTTATTTAATTGTGGTCGTTAAGTAGAAGGCACGGAGACGGTGTAACAACTTGGTATTGAAATTTCGACTTCTGGTTAAAATTTTCGAAATTATTTAGGGGTTGCACAGCTACAGGTCATCAAATTGCTATTAAATTCCTCATTTATTAATTTTGACCAATAAAAAAGGTAAATTTTTATTATTGAGTCTAAAATGATGGAGTTAGATCATTGCTGTACAAACATTTCCCCTACGAGGTTAAATAAAACATAACATATACCTTTGAGAAACTTACTAACTTATCTACTTACTCTTTGGCATTAGATAATTACTACGTTTAAATTTAATTAAGTAGTATCTATTTACAACTAAAGCTCATAAAATTGTATTAATATATTTGCCAGTGTCTCAGAAACTATTGGTTTTATAAAGATATATTTCAAATAAAAGTTTTGTATTTTTAATAATACTACAATTTTGCAATGATAATTTATTTATTATCTCAAATAGTTGCGGAGATACGGATGTACTATTTTACCCATAACACTATTATTACAGAAACAGAAATGAGAATATTGTACAAGTTTAACAAATCAGTTTATTTATATAGAAACATTTCATAAATAAATACATATATTTACAGTTATAAACTATACAAACCATCCATCGATAAGCCATAAGAATAAGAAAGGATACAATAATATAAAAATATACCTCGACAAAGGAAGATCAGGTGTGAAGCACCTTAGAACATTCTATTATCCACTCTCATTGATAATAGGTGTTATTATGAAAGCTAGTAACTCGTTAAAGCAGGGCATATACTGATTTATCATATGTAATAAAGGCAGCGGCTCCACGGTACTATAACTTAGTGGTGGCAATCAAATCTATATTCATACATACTAATCATTAATTAACACTAATCAACTGACTGAGACTGGCAGCAACTGCTCTCAACAAAATATACAAAAGACTAAGCCACACAACATTAGTCCTACTTACCATGTGACCTGGTGGTTTAGGGGTAAGGTGTCGGACTTCTGAGCTGGCGTCCGGGGTTCAATCCTCGGTCCCGGCACATATTTATCTGATTACCAAACCCTTCCTTCACCTCTGACAAGATGTGTATTAATCACAACTTGTGAATGTGAGGAATGCCAGGCCTCCACCGTGGTTCGGATTCCCACGTTAAACTGTATGTCCTCCATTTCACCTCACAATCACCCTACCATTACACATTAGCGTAAGTGCGTATAACCCGAACGGGTAGTAAGACGCGGTGCTAATAATAATAATAATAATAATAATTAGTCCTACTTTAAGGCGCTATGAGGGAGGTAATTAGCAAGAGCTAATCATCGCGAGTTAACTCCATTGAAAGTTACAACAGTTTGCATTATAACGTTATAACCTCCTAGAAAAACTACAATATTACAATAAGTACTAGGTGAACTACCAGGAAAACTAGATGCTACTAATACTATGAACGGACTCTTCCTAATTAGTACTGCCTGAGCAATCAATAGTATCTTTAATCTATTACCCTACTAATGGGACTACATCACTATCCATAATAGTGAAAAGTTTTACTAACATTAAAGGCTCCTCAAGAGGACCAAACACAATATACTAAACCCCGCGGGCCACTACTATGGAATAGTAGCACTTCCACAGGTTGTGCACCGCAAGAGGGTACACAGTTAGACTTATAAGAGACAAGAGTCAGTTAATGATCCAATTAGATCGTGAAACATAGCAATAGATAACATGGTCTCGTCCAATATTAGATTCTATTCTTTAAACTAGCCGCAGTATGGTCATATAGTCTGAGGAGACTAATCATAACCCTAATATTTGCGACTAAACCTAATAGACATAGAAAGGTAGTGCATAAAGCTATAAACTATGCCATATGAGCATAGGTAAACAAGTCAGTAATGCTGACATATAAAAACTACGTCATAAGGACAATAAACAAAATAGAGCTCAACGCTCAACAATATAAACTATGCCTGAAGGGGGCATAGTGAGATGAATCAGAAATACTGACATAAAAAACTTTGTGGTATTCCTCAATACTTATAATATCCGCCGTAGCTAGCTTTGCGGCGAGGAGATAACTCCAACGCCTCAAACATCGTGGCCTTCTGTACTTCTTCCTGGTTGAAGTTTGTGAAGCTCTTCCCGCAGTTCCTACGTCAAGTGATTACAATAGAAAATAGGTAGACGTGAACCGAGGACAGGCCCATTTATACCAGCGGGACTAATAAAATTTGGCAATGTACGAAAAGGGGGGGAGGGTTATCCATCAGAGATCACGCTAGCCGATAACTAGCGCTAGTTAATGTCTGGTGGTATGCTCTGGACTGATGCCTCTCTCATTTACTCGTCGACTGGCTCAGGTATTTGAAGTGTGGATCGTGTTGGTCTTCAAAGTCGAGTTGCCTCGTTCGATGGGGTAACTTTTGCTGAGAACTGGGTGTCTCCCACTTGTGATGTCTCAGTGAGTCTATATCTGCCACACATAATTATAACTTATTAGATCTGGTATTAACAGTATTAACCTTTTATAGGGTTTTGTTGTATTAACGTCTTAATAGTTTGTCAACAAGTTACACGGAAAATTCCACTTCTGTAAAGTAAGCTAAAATTCATTTTCATGGAAAAATGAAAATAGCAATTTTATTTATAATCTTGATAAACGCCTAGATTTGAATTTTAATCAAAATCTTTAGAACCGATTTTGAAAGAATTTTTTTTTTATCTTTTCAGACTTTAGTAAACCACTCTTAATTTTAGGGTTGAACACACACACAGACAGATGGGATGGCAAAAACAATTTTTTACGGTTCGGGGGTCATGAAACGTCGACATCCATCATTGGTTTTATAAAAATATGTCTCTAACAAAAGATTTGTATTGTAAATAGACTTACATATTTGCAATGATAAGTAATTTCATAGTTAAAAGAGTTTCAGAGATATGATAAAAAAAATTTATAATATATGTATCAGACCGAAACCCTTAAAGTCATTTTGACGAAAAATTGAGAGTGTCTATTTTATTTTTAAGATTTATCAATGCTTAGAAATTAAATTTAATCATAATCGTTAGAGCCGATTTTGAGAAAATCAATTTTTTCTCTTTTCATCCTTAAGGAAACTACCCTTAATTTTAGGGTTAGATATCCATTTCCAAAAAACCCTCGGGGATACTCTATGAAAACCATAGATACCAGGTTTTAGCTTGATAGGTAAAAAAGTTAGGCTCTACTCTAATGTACAAACAGACAGACGGCAATCCAAAAATCTCTTTTTCGGATTGGTGGGGGGTATGAAACTTCTACATTCATCAAAATCTCGATTTAAATTTTTTTGACGATCACAATACTTTCCCTACCTGTAAGGTAGCGAGAAAGTAAAAATACCTGTATATAAAAATGTACGTTAAAAAATAAAGTCGAGAAATAAAAAATGTATTACAAAGAGGCATATTTACCAACTCTTTGCGATTATTTTTAATTATTTATATCTCTGCACAACACATTAATTATTATTGATTCACAAATAATATTTAACAAACAATAATAAGACACGTGGTCGGGGATTCTACACACATCTGCTCTATCAGCATAGTTTAAATATTAAAATCTAGTTTAATAAAGACTTTTAAAATGAACTGCAATGAATATATCTTTTTAACACCACGTCTTACTACCCGTTCAGGTTATACGCTGTAATGAATAGTGTATTAGCCAAAGTTGTGCGTTGCTCACTGGATAATCTCCTACAAAATGTCGGTGAAGATTTTATCAATGTGTTCTGATAGTCGCTTGTACTCAAGTGGTAGGGGTGTGGTAGTGGTTTATAATATAAATTTGTCCTAAATAGCCTATATGGAGGAAAATAAATATAGCAGTGTCAATGAGGGGAAACCACAATTGTAAAGACATTGCTGATATATTGGCTGTATACCGCTAACGCGATGTTTGATTGTTACTATTAGAAACACTTTCTTTATAAAACAAAGTGTGAGAAGTGTGCTCAGCAAAAGTTAAGACTTATCAATTGATGAGATCTCGTGTCAAGGGACTAATTTATATATATATATATATATCACTGATTGGTTACTCATAGTAGCGTTTTATTTTAAATTGTTAATCAATGTTTAAATTGAATTGTTCTTGAAATCGACTTTTTAAAGTGTTATCAATAGATAATTAAATGTATTGGATTTCAAGCCATTAAGCTACATATATCTAGATGTAGAACATAATGTATTTTCTTTCACTTAGTTATATGTGTGTAACCTACTATATTTAGTTTTACAATTGGAATTTTAATCAAAATATTTGTGAGTCCTCGACTACTAATGTTATACAAGAGTGACTGAAGGAGGTTCCTGTGTTTGCCGCAGTGTGGAGCGTGGCGCTGGACTTGCAGGGCCCGCTGTTCCTCCAGGAGCCCCCGCACAGGGTCGAGTTCTCCAACAGCTCAGGGGGGCGTGTGGAGTGCTCGGCGCACGGCTCCCCGCCCCCGGAGCTAGAGTGGTTGCTTGGAGACGGTACCCCGGTGGGGGCAGTACCGGACCTCAGGGTAGTAGCGGCCAACGGTTCCCTCGTGTTCCCGCCCTTCCCAGCGGAGCGCTACCGTCACGACATCCACACGGCGCTGTACAGGTGCCGCGCCCGCAACCTGGTGGGTCAGATTCTGAGCAGGGACGTGCACGTCCGCGCAGGTTAGTCCCGAGTTCATTCCCCCACTATGTGTCTTAGTTGCAGAACAGAGTGATTCCGGTCACTGAAACAAGCAGTTTGTTTATTTAGTTCACTCGTTCACGAACTAAACCTAATACTAAAGTCTAAAGTCATTTGTTATTCACAAACTAAAACTTATACTTTAGTCATTCACGAACTAAATCTTATAATTCAGTTATTCATTAACTACCACTTTCAGTTTAGTCATTTATGAACCACAACTTGTATTTCAGTCATTCAGGAACTACAACTTTCAGTTCAGACGTTCTTATAATATGTACTGTATATGTTTGGTCGTTAATTAAATATTACTCGTAGTTAAGTTTTTTCAAACTTCAATTGTAGCTCATGCATACCCTTCCAACCCATTAAATATATATTTTCAATTAGATAAAATGATAAATTTAAAAACAAAACTTGCAAAATATGAAATAAAACAAAATAATTCAGTCAATTTTAATGAACCACTACAGTATTTTACTTTAAGAGAAAATTAACAATTTAACAATATTAAACAATAAGAAGTGTTTTTTTCTTTAGTATTTTTTATTGGGGTTGTGAAAGGCTCGAAAATATCTTGAATATTCAAGAAAAATATATCTCGATCACGTCTCGAAAGTTAAAAATGAATCCCGAAAATTCAAGAAATTTGTATATATATATATATATATATATGGATATATATATATATATATATATACATATATATATATGGATATATATATATATCCATATATATATGGATATATATGGATATATATATCCATATATATGGATATATATATATATCCATATATATGGATATATATATATATCCATATATATATGGATATATATATATCCATATGGCCCCAAGAAATTCAAAACCAAACGAAGAATTTATTATTTCTAATAATACTGTGATAACCCCAAATAGGCCACAATTTTCTACAAGAAATAGCCTTCGTTAAGTAGTTTTTTGTTTACGCTTAATATTTTTACAAAATCAAACTTCGGACATTACAAACTGCTACACTTTAAAATTAAATTATAAATTGAAATTATCAGTATTTTATTAATTGCATTTAAAATATGTTGAATTATATCTTAAATGTATCTCAAGTGATAATCCAAAGCAGGTGTCAGCCCAATTAATGTGAAAAAGAAACTTTAGCTCTCTGTAAAATATATATTTTATTTAATAAACGTAATTTACATTTTTCTAATTTCAAATGAAGGTTTCTCGTCTCGTTTTCGTGACTCTGTATTTTCTCATACTATCAAAAACATAATATTTTGTGTCATACCTATAAATATACATTTTAAATCAATTGTACGGTGCGCTGTAAATTGGTGGCATTCGTTAAAAGCTCAAGGTTTTTGAAACAAAGTAAAATACATTGTTGCAGAAACCTCTCACCAACGAGCATAAATGAAATAATATTTTACAATGATATGATAGTTCCTATCTCAAATAGTTGCAGAGATATGATAAAAATTAGAAATTTCTTCAAACGTAAAGTACCCTTAAATTCATTTTCATGGGAAAACGAGAACTGCAATTCTGTTTATAATGTTAAACAGTAGCTAGATACCAAATTTAATCAAAATCGTTTGAACGGATTTTGAAAACAATCTATTTTTTCTTTTAGGTTTCCCGTTAGTAAATTACCCTTAATTTTATGGTTGGGAATTTAATTCCAAAATTACCCCAGGAGTACCTTTGAAAACCCCAAATACCAAGTTATAGCACAATCTGTAAAATATCCTCGACTCTAGCCCACGGTAGACAGACAGACAGCATCTCTAAAACCATTTTTTTGGTTTAAGGTGGTCATGAAACGTCGAAATTTATCAAAATATCGAGTTTAATTTTTTTTTTTTTTTTTGCCGATCACAATACTTCTCCTTCAAAGGGGTCGAGAGAATGAAAAGAGGAGATCGGTTTATTTGGAATGATGAATAAGTCTTTATAGAATGAGAAAAACAAATAAATATGGAGTTATAATACAAAAAGGCCTTTTACTAAAAATAACAACAAAGCAAAATATACATTATATACTGTGCTTTGTTATTATTTTTATTAAATAGGTCTACCTGAACTATTATACTATTTATTAATTCCTTAAATATTTTAAAACTTTATTAGCCACTTTAATTTAAGCACCAATGTAATGATGTAAATTATAAAATCTAATATGATGTTAAATATATATCCAACTCATAAATACTCAATAGCAAGTTTTATTTTTAAAAAACAAGATCATTTAATAATTTGATATATTATGTAGTATTTACAGTTTATATGATCGAGTTTATTTTACTACACGTAAGGGATCTATACGTTTATTTATGCTAGTAAGGTTCGAATGAGGAAGGTTGTACTTAAAGGAAATATTTGTAGAGCGAGTGTGAAGCAATTTTAAAAAAAATCCTCATTAGACCCAGCCTGGGTTTTAACTATGTCCTTCCCATTACCAGCAAACAAGACTGGATTAAATTTATTTCAAACATGGGTTGAAAGTCACTAATGTGAAAATAATTACTATTTTCTTAGTTTTGATGAGGAATATTGGTAGCCTGGCACTTTGGTCACGTGTGAATGAATGAGTAAAAGGAAGCCAGGGAGTAGGTTAAATTTTAAGCCCAACATCTAAACTGTTTGTAAGAAGGTATGCATAGGTGTAATCTAGAATTCTATGGGTATGTATGAAAATAGGTATTCATATAATTATGTTGGTTGCTGGTTTTGTTCCGGTTGAGGGTGAAGACAGAGGTATGAGAGTGGAGTTTTGAAATCAGTTCAATGAAGTCGTGAATGCATGTGAACCGGGTAAAAAGATATTTAAGAAAAAGTGTTAGGAAGATATGGTAATGTTAGGGTGAGTGAAACTGGTAATGAACTAGTGAGTATCTGTTTGCAAACAGGTTTTTGTGTCGAGCACATGATTTAAGCACAATAATATTCAATTGTAAACAGGGCAAAGGGCCTTGTCGAAAACTATTATTGATTTTGTTATGTTTGATGAGGGACTTAGAAGTTTAGTAATGAATTCTAGGGCTGTGCGTGGAGTTGAATGTGAAATGGATCACTTTTTGGTGATCTCAGTAGTTGAATTAGTTAGGAATTTTGTGAGGAACCAGTGCAAGAATATTAAATAAGTAAGAGTGAAAGTGGAAAAATTGTGCGAAAAAAGTGTGAGAGAACAATATGAAAGATGGCTGGGCAAAAAATTAATTTTACAAGAGCGTGAATAGAATGTCTAAATAAATGTTAATGATATATAAAGTGCTTGGAACAAAATAAAAGAATCTTTATTTGAGTGCGTGAATCATGTGTATGTATCTGCGGTGGTGGGAAATTTAAACATGGTGGAATGAACAGGTGAAAGAAGATGTGAGAGAAAAAAAAAGAAGCATACATACGAATGATTAATATGAAGAGTTAAACAGGACGTAAAAGGTTTTGGGACATATACAAATACAAATTCTCTATATTTTCAGATAAATCAGAAATTCTTCTTTGAACTGTGTTATTTGAAAGAGGTAGCTTAGCTGCTGGATCACCTTTCATTATCTTACAAATAACAACTGCAGCCGGGAGAATAAGCTCTTAAGCCATTGTATGAGCCTTGCCAGATTTGCCAATAAGCTGAGCAACTTCATATGAAGCTAGGGTAGCATTCTCATTCACATTGTGAGTTTAAGATTTAATAGCATTTTGTGATCTTTTTAATTTTCCTAGCTTAATTTTAAAGAATTTCAAATACTTACCTTTGTATTCTTGATGTTTAGTTTCAAGATAACGGCGCAAGTTAGTTGGTTTCATGCATCCATTTGACAAAAGTTCCATACAAATAAAACGTTGTGGCCTTGTATCAGCTTCAGGGCCTACAAATGTAAAGTCTAGTTGTAAATACCCACTGTTATTTTGTCTTACTTTGGCAATTCCACTACTCTTCAATCGCTCATTTTTAAGGTTAGGTCTGGAGCAGTTATGTTCATCACTTAAATCACTTGGAGTTTCTTCAACCGATTCTTCCTCTTCAACCTCACTTATTTTTCTTTTAAAAGAACCACTTTCAAGCCAACGCTCCATGATTAAAAACAATCACTCGAAAATAATAAAACGTAACAAATCAATATGAATAACACCCGCCTCGGTGGCGTAGTTGGCTAACGCGCCAGTCGTGTTTAGTCAGACCACTGAGGACGGGGAGATCGAGGTTCGAATCTCGGTCGGGTGAACTGGGGGTGGTTTTTCCTAAATGGTTTTCCACTCTCCCTCCACGCAAATGCGGGTTCACTTCCTCTAAATTCAACCTTCCCAATTCCTAATCCATTAGTGTAATTAGTACTTAAGCGTATAACCCGAACGGGTAGTAAGACGCGGTGCTAAATAAAAAAACTTTTCATTTTGTTAAATTTTGGCGGTTGTCGTGGACCCTCTAGTAACAGCTCATGGACTCCTGGGGGTCCACGGACCACCTTTTAGGAACCACTGATTTAGACTATTGCAAAGAATGAAGTAGTATCAAATGAGGCAAAAAAATGGCAGTGTATAAAAGTGTGTTAACACCAACATTATTGTATGGATGTGAAGCTTGTGTTTTTCAGGAGAAACACAAGAGCAAAGTGAATTCCAAGAAATGCTTGTGGAAAAACTCGATTTGACAGAGTCAATGATAAATGGGTGTTGAATAAGTGGGGTTTGAAAGGGAATCCAATAGGTCAATGTGAAATAGATGTCTTACTTTGGTTTGGTCATTTTGAGAGGAAAAGTGTGGATCAAGTGACGAAGCAAATATATGAAGGTAGAGTGTGTGTGTGGATATAAAGGAAGAAGTAGGTCATATAAGACTTGGTTAAATGCTGTAAACGAATGTGGAATAATGCGAGACGTTAAAGGTGGGGACACATTGGCGTCACGTCACGTGAGGTCACATGAGCTCACGTAAGCAATCAAAGTGTGAGTAGATTTATTTCTGTTGAGAAGAGGGGTGCGCGTTCACACTGGGGTCACTACATACACATCACGTGAGGTCATGTCTACTCATGTCTCGTCACGCCCTCACGCGCTCTCACAATATCTGCAGCAGCACATATTTCGTGAGCCGTGAGTCCGTTGAAGTGTCGTTAGTGGACAAGTCATTTAGTTTTCTTGGTTGTTAGAATGTGTGTTAATTATGGAGGAAATTCTTATTGAAAAAGTGCGTAGCCGAGCTCCTTTATAAGATCATGTAAGAACTGAAATTCTTCCTTTGTCACTCTAAAATACATTTCATATCGACTTCGGTGTTCTTTAAGTTCCTTAACCAAATGATAAAACTCTCCCTCTCCTTACTTTTCAAATTTACTTGATGCACCCACACCCTTTTCCTACGAGCCACTGTATTAGCCACTAATACTGGACAAGCATTTTCCAACTCTTCTTCAAACTCAGATGAACTGCTTGATCCACTTTTCTCCATGGTTAGTTCAAGAATGAAGAACTTTAGATAAGAAACGTATTACTGAAAACGAAACGAGAGCGCATGTTGAGTGACATGACGTGACTATAGTGTGAGTATGTACAGCACGTCACGTCATATCTCTACTGTATGAGGTAACATGAGCTCACGTGACGTGACGGCAGTGTGTTCCCACCTTAAGAGTTTTAAGAGAGAGAAAAAGTATGTATGACTCGTTGTTGGATGTTGTTGAAGCGAAGGGCGTAGGCAAAGATAGGGAAGTGTGGAGAAAGTTGGTGAGGATGGATTAAGTCAGGAGTCTTTTTTTTTTTTTTAGCTATTTGCACAGTTTCTTGCCTACCCCGCAAAGAAAGCCGTTATTAGATATGTATGTATGTGTGTGTGTATTCTTAGTAATACTATATTATCAATCAAAAGTATTAATAAACGCCTCTAATGATACTTCAATAAGGTGAACTGTATAACTAATGTTTTAGTAACCTACTGAAAGAATGAAATTATTATGGGTTTTTGTTTCACGGTCTGGCAACAAGCGTTCTTCTTATAATGTGCTACCAAAATAAATAAATGTTTTTAAGAAGTTATAGAAAAAGCCATACAAAATATTGGCTTCAAAATTAAAGGTTTTTATTTTGTAAGCATATGCTCATGAACACACCCGAATACGGTTTGTATGACGTCAACAACCACTCTCATTTCGTCTGGTTAACTGTTTTAATTTATGAAGAGAACGCAGCCTTTTAGACGCTCTCGTTTGTAAATCATTTTTAAGTGAACCACAGACACCTCTTGCTCAAAAAAGAAACATCCAAACGGTTATTTTCATAAATTCGTATTTTAATAATTATAAAAATGGTTAAAATAAAAACATATTCAAAAACAAATTTTTTTTGTGAACTTTTTACTACCACGAATAGTGACAACTCACCATAGTTATTATTATAGTCGTTAAAATCATATGGTTTAGCGAATGGATATGTGAAAGTAGATTTTTAAACTTTTTCTAGCTGTCACCACCACTCCAATCATGGATAGACTGTAGCTTGGAAGCTAAAATTGTCCTGGAAAACCTGGTTACACAAAAGTCACTATAATTCCCAAGAACCAAATCCCTCTCCCTTTTAATTAAAAGTTGAATTTTTTCCTTTCTGACTTTTTTTTTTTTTGCTTGGAGTGCGTGATTACCTTTAAAACCAAGGGAAACCTTCTAAATTTACGTTTTTGAATCCCCTACGATCCTGAAGCCTACTTCAATGCTGTTCATGGGCTTGTCTTCTTTGCCCGGGGCTGAGGGGGAGAAAGAATACTAACCAGAATAGGATTATCCTCCGTTCACGTAGTATAAAGTTGGTTGTGTAAGAGATTCATTACCACTAGTAGGCAGCCTGATGTGCAACGCTGGGAATTACGGCGATGCTGCATCAGCTTGATGAGGTTTTAGGCCGTCCGTTCCTCGTCACGATCCATATTTAACTGTAGAATATGGTTTGTCACGGCCCCCACCTACGGCAGGGATAAAACTGCTGGATCCATATAAAGAGAGGTCTGGTATTAAAAAAATATCACCTCCTAGAAATATTTTAAAATATTTTAAAAATTTTTTTATGAAAAAACACGTACATTACATTGTTTGTAAAACTGCTTCTGGCAGTATATTTTTGACTGGCAGAGCTAGCTTAGCGTTTTCGGGCTTTACCCAGAACTGTTATGCCGGAGCTCGAATCCCGGATGGACCCTTTAGAGTTTGGACGAAAGTTTTTATTGTTATTGTTTTTGTTTTTTTGTTCCTTGTCTTAATACCCATCCGGTCTATGCACATTTAATTATACTGAGGAGCTAGCTATGATGGAGGTAGAATTAATAAGAAATAAGCTCTCATTTTCGTGGAGGAAGAGTAAAAAGTAACTGAGCAAAAGTTACACTCATTACACCCCACCATAGTTCGAACTCAGACTTCCCCATCGCCAGAAAACTAGACTGTATGAGCTTTACTTTCAGTCCGTAGACCTGTTGAGGTATTTATTAGTAGCTTCATATAAATTTTTGCAGAAAAATTATGGGTGAAACTACTTAAAATTCGCCCTTCACTTGCTGTGTTATTATATTAGTTATTTTAAATGTAGCCCACATGAATGGCAAGATTCATATCACTTTACAGGGTGAGGGGGTTAAAGTGCTACGAATAAATATCTCTGAAATTAGACGACCACTTTAAAAATTGTTGAAATTACTATCTTTGTGTATTACGTTACACTGTTACTTGGACAAAATTTAATAATTCTTAGACCCGCCTTCGTGGCGTAGTTGGCTAACGCGCCAGTCGTGTTGAGCCAGACCATTGAGGACGGGGAGATCGAGGTTCGAATCTCGGTCGGGTGAACTGGGGGTGGTTTTTCCTAAATGGTTTTCCACTCTCCCTCCACGCAAATGCGGGTTCACTTCCTCTAAATTCAACCTTCCCAATTCCTAATCCATTAGTGTAATTAGTACTTAAGCGTATAACCCAAACGGGTAGTAAGACGCGGTGCTAAATAAAATAATAATTCTTAGTCTGAATAGATTATCAAAGTACAGCGAAACATCCCTTAACGGACAGTTCCCAATTGCGGAGTCTTCTCAATAATGGACCATTTAAATCTCCCCAGTAAAATGACATGGGCTGTGTGCAGAGGAAAACCTGCTCAATAACAGACACGGACACTGCTAGAGATGCGTATTTATGGTGGATAAAAATTGCCATTACCAGCTATATATTTTACAGAAAAGATTCTAGAAATGTAATTGTCTTACGTACAAAAGGATTAGATCCGCCTCCCCATGCTAGTGAAACAGTTAAAGTGCTATAAAAACCTAAGTTTTAAAAAGAAGGCCTGAATGCAGAAGCAATTTTTTTAGAAAGCTTGGAAATAAAAATGCAATTTTAAAATAAAAATTACACACAAAAAAAATATTCTACATGTTTAAATAACCAAAGGTTTATCAATAAAATATTATTGGGTGACCTGGTGGTCTAGGGGTAAGGTGTCAGACTTCTGTGTTGAAGGTCCGGGGTTCAATCCTCGGTCTCGGCACGGATTTATCTGAATGCCAAACCCTTCCTTCACCTCTGACAATATGTGTATTAATCACAACTTGTGAATGTGAGAAATGCCAGGCCTCCATCGTGGTTCGGATTCCACGTTAAACTGTAGGTCCTCCATTTCATCTCACAATCACCCTACCATTGCACATTAGCGTAAGTGCGTATAATCCGAACGGTAGTAAGACGCGGTGCTAATAACAATAATAAAATATTATTGAAAGTGTTAAGCTCATTGATAAAATATTTTAGTTTAAAATGTGAGGTTGATTAAAACTTTTTTATTATATATAAAACGTTCTTACTGTTTTGAGGTAAATAGATTATATTCTTCGTTTTAGTTTTTTCTTTTATGTTTGCTGTCTTACAGCCGTCTTAATTAAATACGGTACTGTGTTTTCTTTCTTTTCATCATCTGGGTAGAATTATTAACTATACAGAACAGTAAGATTACTGTAGACGTTTTGTTTTATTTACATGCGGTTTTGAGTACTATACAAACTGCACAGTAAGCTACGTAAACTCTGTTTACCCTGAAGGGTATTGCGTTTACCTTACACGTTTCCACTATGAAGTAGATCATAAGTAGGACTACGTCATCAAGGAAAGACTGCTTGCTACCTTTCAGGACAAAGCGCTCAAAAGTTATTCATTCATTAATCATAATTATACAATATAGTACTGCAGAGTCGTTCTATTTTTACGATATCTATGCAAGGCTTACATCCTCATAAAGGATAAACTATATAAAAAAATAATTTAAACCCGGTTCGGTGTTAAAATAGTCCAAAGGCATCACTAGCACAACAAACTGGATTGCCGATGACGGGAATATTTGGGTTCAAATTCTGGTCAGGTGTACTGAGATTTTTACTATCTCTCCCCACGCATATGCGGGTACATTTAAACTAAATTTAACCCTTATCATCCCTGACACATTCCCTAATTATTGCGTATGCTTATAGCCCAAATGAGTAGTAAGACACGGTGCTAAAAAATCAAATAACTGGCCCTTCGCAATAACGTAATTTTTTTGATCCATAAAGGTGTCAGCTATTTAGAGATGTCACTGAAATATTATAGACCTAAAGTTTCTACACGACAATTATTATTAACACCCACTTCAGTGGCCAAGTGGTCTAAGGCATCAGGTTCATGTTATACTGGATTGCTGAAGCCGGAATGATCGGGAGACGAATTCCGGTTGGATCTACTTTGGGTAGTTTATCATAAAGTGTTTCCACTCTCCTTCTACACCAAATGTGGGTATATTAATTCTAAAACTATTCCCTCCTCATCCTTACATCATTAAAGTAATTAAATACGCGAATACTAACAGGCAGTAATACGCGGTGTTAAAAAAATTTTATTAATAAATGGTTTTTTTGTCACTGCTTCTCCCTATCGTTCGTTTTGTACGTATATGTATTAATTATGTTAGTGTAGTAAGTATTAGGAAGGTTTAATTTAGAAAAAGTTACTGCATTTTCTGGAGGAAGAGGGGAAAACGATCTAAGGGGAAAAAAATCTTACTGCAGATTACTGAGATTCAAGCTACGATCTTCACTTTCGGCAGTCTAGTCTGTTGCTAAACGAGCCTTAAACAAGCCATTTTCAACTAGTGTGCCGTGAAGGTTTCAGCAAGGGTGCCGTGAGAAGTTTGGAGGAAGATGAAAAATAACCGAGAAAAATGCTGTTGAGCAAAAATATATCTTTTTATATCCACGATCAATATTCTATTTAAAATATCACAATTATTATAATATTAGCTATTGAACTTTTAAACACGATTTTAAGTCTCATCTTTATAACGATAAAATCTTTCTTTTAAAAAAACTGATGGTGTGCCTTAACATTTTTAGTGCCTTGTTCAATGTGCCGTGAGTTGAAAAATGTTGAAAATATCTGCCTTAGACTCTTCAACCTCTGAAGCGGGTTGTGGAAAGTTAAAAATTCTGCAAATCATGGTTCCATGGTTCGGGACACAAAGAGTATAGAACCAGATCAGAGAGAGAGTTGGTACCCCAAGCTCCCCCTGGAATCTCCCAGCATGCATTAGGGTCATCATCCTCACCCAAGCCACGCAAGGTTGCAGGTCATCTCCTGGTCAATAATCCGTGTGTTTGTTCGACCTTTCACCGCCCACTTCATCCCACACGCTCACATGTGTTTCCTTTGTGTGCAGTTGTTTGCGTGAGCTACCAGACCTTATATTGCCTGCCCCCTTGTTGTGTGAGGGCTAAACTACGCTTTTAAATGAACCTGAGGGGTCGTTAAATCTTCTCCCTAAACCCCCTTTTCCGCTATCTTTGTGAAAGTCACACAGCCTTGCAAGACACGCAGCACACTTTCTTTGCAGACAACCGCCTGTCATTGGAGAATGCGGACAAACTTGGGTAATTATCCGGGGTTAAAGTTGGTACCTCCTCCTTCTTCCTCACTTTTATTCCCTCCTGTTTCCAAACCCTTCTAATCAGGACACTGACAACTTCTCCAAGTTTAATACCTCCTTCACGTTTCTCTCTCCCTCCTCATTATCTGTCCTCGCAGGCGCGAATAAATAATCGGAGGGAAACTCTTTTGGGAAGCAATGAATCGTGGACCAATTAGGTCAATCGTTAGGATCACAATGGAAGACTGCTTGAAGGTAATAATATTTGAAAACAGCTTGTGTGCGTGTACTTTAAAAGTTGATAGTATCCTCAAGGGAAACTTTAACTCAAAGAAGTTGTTTTCGAACATGATAACAATTTTAGCGTCAGATGGTGAAGAAGTTTGCTGTCTTCACTTATTATACTATGGCATAAGAATGCACCCTTTTTAGGTTAGATTTTTTTGTGTTTTTTTTTTTACATTAGGATAAATACTTAGTACAAAAAATAATTAAATGACGATCAAGAAAGGTATTCCACTAAAAAAGTGTGAATTTTATGTATGCATTTATATTTTAACCTTTTTCAATGCTCTGCATTAGGTCAATACTTGTTTTTGAAATTTGATAACCTATCTTTGCACAACCAGGCTCGTATTTGTACAATTGTATCAATGATCCTTTGAAGTAAAAAGGGAATACATATTTTTTAATCCAGGCTGGGTGTACTGAAAAGGGGTAAGGTTTTTAAATAGTTTACGACTCTCCATCCTTGCAAATTTGGGATCACTTTCTCTGAGCTCTTCCTTTTCCATCCTTTTTTTCATATATTCGCCAATTTAGGTTCAAATCTTTATTTAAAATACATAATATATATGTATAAATATATATATACTGAAGCAATATTTAATTTATTTTGAAGGTATTTTCCTGTGAAAACTTGAAAATACGATTTCTACTCGAGTCCTCTTCCATCCTACTTTAAATAAAAATATTAAATTTTCAAAATTCAGATGTATCATTATTGAATTTCTCTTTTTTGTTGTATTTGTCCTTGTGTTTATTTTAAAACTTTCCATGTTCGATTAGAAAAAAAAAATTAGAAAAAACAAGCCAGGTCCATCCGACATCAGTCCAACACATCTGATATTTAATTAAATGGAACATACTGACAAGAGAGAATATATGATTACGTTTCTACTCCATCGCGAAATCAGAGAGATTTTTTTTCAGGGGTTCTTTAATAAAACACAGAAACCTATACGAATATTATTTTAGCGTCGATACCTATTTTAAAATAGAAAAAAAAAAATCTTGCGTAGTGTGTGACCATCCATTAGCTTCAAGTTTTATTTTCTGCTCTATATCGTTTTACATATATGAAACGTGAATACAGCCTTGCATAAACAGAAGCTTTTCTTTTATTTTCACAAAAGTTGCTTTGAAAAAAAACACTGAATTAAAATTCAAGCTGAAATATATTCCAGAGATAGAATTAAATATAAAAGAAGGAAAAGGTAGAGGAAGATAGAAAAAAATATATATTTTTATGACTTTTTATATATACTTAAAAATATAATAACGTTAATAAATCAATCAAATATTAAGTTCCTATTCCGTTAAAGAGAATATCGGTGCTCGAATCCAGGTCAAGTGTAGGCCTACTGAAGGTGATTTTTCCTAAATGGTTTTCCACTTTTCCTCCACAATTCCTCATAGAACTTTTGGCACAATCTGGGATTATCCTAGCTATAACACACGGGTTGTTTGTACCAGGTTGGTAATAGAAGGTTTGGCGTGGTTATTAAAACACCAACTAATTCTACCTGGTGTGTTTGTTTAATTCTGACTCAAGTTTCTATAGCCAATGTATGTGCAATCCCCCGATAGTTACGTTAGATTAGGTTTGCGAAACTAAAAGAAATTTGCCTGATGGTTAGGATATTTTATGTTTTGTCAGGCGAGGTTTGCAAAAAAAAAAAAAAAAAAAAAAAGATATATCCTGACAATTAGGTTGGGGTTCCCCCCTCCCCTCCTTGTAGTGTCCACAATTGTTAACTCTTATTTGGTTCCAAGTATATGGATAAGCTATGTCCTGTGTTCGTTAATATGTTTCTGTGTAAAATACTGTTAGTAAATTTCCCTACACACTTTATCCAAGGATGAGATGTCAGTTTTGAACGTTATCATTTCTATTTCATATTTTAAATTCTAGTTTTATCTTTATTAATAATATTGTTTTAATTATTTATTTTTCATTTAACATATTAAGCCCTTCAGGCACTTTAAAAGTAAATAAATTTTGATTTTAGTAAATTTGCTCACTAAGTGAATTGGACGGTGAACAAAGGGAAAAGGCACATCGTCTTTCTCTGTCTTTTCAACAATTGGTTATCGCTGATGCAGCAGGTTAGTTCCGTTCTAACAAATTACCGGACTTTCCCTATGCACCGAATGATGTCACTGTCCAACCAATCAGAAGGCTGATAACTAAACGCCATTCTTATGATAGGTTGAGACCATCGCACCAGATAAGGACATTTTCTAACGTCAGCAGAAGGTGGGGAGTGATGTTTTCAGAGTAACAAAACTGAAAGCTCTGGAACTAGCCATAGAGAAAGACGCGAGCGAACCAGGAAAGTGTGGGGGCGGCCAGACTGGGCGAGCGAGCGCGCGAGCGACTGAGCGCGCACGCTCGAAAGATATAACTGGTTTTATTTTTCAAGCGCGCGCGCTCGACCCGGTACAGTATAGTTTACAGGCGCTAGGCAATATTATTGTATGTTGGTTCATTGAGTGCTAGGAAAACTTCTCATTTTGACATTTTTATTATTAACGATAGGTTTACCACATTTGCTACTAACGGCCTAATTTAATTGGTAAGATCATAAACCATACCTATATGTATAAAATTGATATGTTAAAATACTTCAATATTATCAAAGTAGGCCTTTACCAATAAGAATCGCCATTAGCATGGAGAGAGGATGAGTAAACCACAACAATAAATCACTTGTCAAAAACTACCCTTAGTTCATTGAGCCAAGATTTGGAGCCTCCTCGTCAATAACTATCGAGAGCTATCTGCTAATCACGTGCTCGCTCGCACGCTTGTCAGTCTGGCCGAATCCTTAGGGCGTGCGAGGTATGTTGCTAAAATTATAATGTAAAAAAACGCAACTAGGCTAGAGATAGGAGTAAAGACGTGCGCGGCACGGATTGATTATGTTACGTCGCTATAATTTGATATCAAATAAACTCAAATTATAAATTATCCTAATATTCTGCCTTTTTATTCAAGAGTAGTTTATCACTTTGTACGTAGGGAATATAATTATAATCTTCGTACGTAATCACTTAAAATAGAAAGTACAGGTAGGGAACCGTACTTATTACAATAGGATCCAGCATCGAGCGGCGCCCTTGGAACGCAATTGAAAAGGGACGGTGATCGTAACAATTGGCTCCATAATTGTGCGGCAAGAAACGAGAACGTCATAATTGGCTTCCCATCGTGGGGCCGTGAACGTAGTATACTTTAGCATTTTTTCCTCAGCGGTACACTATATATCATATCTGAGGGAACTGCATGACTTCTATTGGGAAACAACCTTGCAGTTTTCCTGTTTTCGTGTGGTCAAGCTTTTCTTAAATATAAGACAAGTCTCGCAACGCTGGTTAGTTGAGGTTTCCAGTAGCTCCTTCTTACCACAACACACAACCTTTAGACATAGCTGAAAGCAACAATTGACCGAGAGAGAGAGAGAACGAAGACAAAGCTATTCTTCATAAGACCTGTAGCTCCCTCGGCGATTATATTGAGTGTAAGAGACGAGTTACAGCTCTACAGGAACAGCTTGAAACAGGAAGTACTAACACAGCCGAAGCAATTTTTTTATTAGTAAAGCAAGACAAGATACACAAAGAATAATACATGTTACAAAGTATTTGACAGATGTGAGGCAGACAATGAATGTCATTTCAATCCTGTATCTTTGTGCTTACTTTGACTTGGCCGGTGTGGAAACAGCCATGGGCACCTCTTCTTCAGATTCCATCATGTCCCTATCAGAGGTGTTAGTCTTTTTATGTTCGGCTTCAGACTCCAGTTCCGTGTCCTATGAGAGGTGTCAGTCCTTTTGTATTCGGCTTCAGACTCCAGTTCCGTGTCCCTATGAGAGGTGTCAGTCCTTTTGTATTCGGCTTCAGACTCCAGTTCCGTGTCCCTATGAGAGGTGTCAGTCCTTTTGCATTCGGCTTCAGACTCCAGTTCCGTGTCCCTATCAGAGGTGTTAGTCTTTTTATGTTCGGCTTCAGACTCCAGTTCCGTGTCCTATGAGAGGTGTCATTCCTTTTGTGTTCGGCTTCAGACTCCAGTTCCGTGTCCCTATGAGAGGTGTCAGTCCTTTTGTATTCGGCTTCAGACTCCAGTTCCGTGTCCCTATGAGAGGTGTCAGTCCTTTTGTGTTCGGCTTCAGACTCCAGTTCCGTGTCCCTATGAGAGGTGTCAGTCCTTTTGTATTCGGCTTCAGACTCCAGTTCCGTGTCCCTATGAGAGGTGTCAGTCCTTTTGTATTCGGCTTCAGACTCCAGTTCCGTGTCCCTATGAGAGGTGTCAGTCCTTTTGTGTTCGGCTTCAGACTCCGGTTCCGTGTCCCTATGAAAGGTGTCAGTCCTTTTGTGTTCGGCTTCAGACTCCGGTTCCGTGTCCCTATGAAAGGTGTCAGTCCTTTTGTGTTCGGCTTCAGACTCCGGTTCCATGTCCCTATGAGAAGTGTCAGTCCTTTTGTGTTCGGCTTCAGACTTCGGTCCCGTGTCATTGTGGCTTCAATCCGCGTGAGGCTGGCCTCTATGCTTGATCCTTGTAGATTAATTGAGCTTGTGGGTCAGTGTGAGCTCAGCATGGAAGAGTGCCTGCGACACATAAATTGAAGGAATTTGCTTGATGGTTAGGTTAGAACAGTGGTTCACAAACTGTGGTACGCATAACACCAGTGGTACGTACGGTTATTCCAAGAGGTACGCCAAGAAAATCCAACCAAAACGAGCAAATTAAAGTCGGAAAAATATAGGACCTCATAAAATCTTATAAATATATTCCTACCAAGTCCAACCAATATCAAAACAGAGTTAAGCAGTGATTGGAGGGACAGCAACATTGATTCATGCTCAAACAACTGGTGCAGCCGCACAGTATGTGTTATTATATCCCAAGGCACAGTTAAAATTGTTCCTAAATAGTAAATATTCAGCTTTAACTTGGTGGTACTCCAATTTACGGAAATATTTGGGGTGGTACACCATTCAAAAATTTTGGGAACCACTGGATTATATTATTATGTTAGGTTATGTCTGAATAAATGAAGGGAAGAATTCTGCTCATATTTAGTCCAGACAAATAATCTCGTCTGGTCCAAAATACCTCCCATTTACTTACTATTACTACCTGTATAGATATGTCCAAAAAGGTCGCGTTTCAGGGGGAAGGTGAAAAAAACGATTTCTTTATCATTGCTACCATGCCCTAGTAAATATGTGGACAGCCCACACGGGTAGTAAGATGCGGTGAGTTCGTTAAAAAGCGTTTCCATATTCTAATCCCATATCCAAGTGTTATTTTACCACTGCATATAAAATGAAGGGTAAGGGGTAAATTGGGGAAAAGTCCAATCTTAAGTGAAATTGAATTATTTCTGCCATCTTTTAGACAATCATGAATCCTTTCTTTTTCAAGCACTCTAGATTATGGTTAAAAGAGGTCTCTGTCTTTTTTGATTAATTAACAAAAAGTATTTGCCAATATCCTTATGGTGTTTGAGATATAAATGTCGTTGTCTTGGAAAATGTGTGTAGTGTGACTTTCCACCTTTTCCCCCCGTAACCATAAAAATGTCCTAAAGCGGTGGCTGCGCAATATAATATGACGTTGGATTCGCACTGTTCTTATACTTTTATGGGGTCGTCTAGAAATAGAATCTCGACCATTTGCACTGGGGAATAGGGGATACGTGTGATTTATAAATGTAATTTTCCTGTCCTCTTTCCACGCTAATATCTGTACACTTCCTTTCGACTAAATGTATCTTTATATTAAACTATTAATAAACCATATGTTACATGTATTAATTTTAATAAAACATTTAAAATGAAACTAAACAAAGGAAGTTTTTGATCACTATAAATCGTTAATTTTTCCCAATTTGATAATCTTAGTCCTCCTGACTAAAATCAAAGTGGTAAAAAAAAAAAAAGAGAGCTGTATGACAGTCCAATTGCTTAAAATAGCGTTAGAACTTGCAAAGCCGTCATATCAATTGTATTTATTTCTAGCCAGTTTAGTTGGACGAAAAGTTCCATAACTTGTTGAAACGCGATTTTCTGACTTGCGGTAATTGGATTCCTAGCTTTTTCCAGACAGTTGGTCTAAAAATCTTCTAATAGGATAAGTTTGATAAATAAGTTTGAAAGCAAAATAAAAAGAGGCAGTTAAAGCATAAAACCGTACAAATTCTAGCTCAAACTAATCCAAAGCTCTCAAACTTTTTAAATACTTAAGAACACAGCATAAGGTCCAGGTATAAAAAACTTAAAATTAAACCACACATTAACTTGGCCAGAAATTCCTTAAAATAAATTATTCATTAATTTCGCCTCACTAGTTGACATATTGTGTTTCAAGGTGTAAATACACCTCTGTTCTGACATAGTGTATTTCAAGGTGTAAATACACCTCTGTTTTGACATGATGTTTTCAAAGTGTAACTACACCTTTGTTCTGACATTATGTGTTTCAAGGTGTAAATACATCTCTGTTCTGACATGATGTGTTTCAAGGTGTAAATATATCTCTGATCTGACATGATCTGTTTCAAGGTGTAAATACGTCTCTGATCTGACATGATGTGTTTCAGGGTGTATATACACCCTTATTTTAACAAGGCGTGGTCAGATAAATACAAGTTTTTTACCATTCTTAAAAATAGGCTTGCCAGTATTCATAATAGGACCTAGTTTGTCCTAGCTTAAGTTAGTGTGTAAGTAATGTAATAGTATATAAAATTGGTTTAAATAATTTATTAGTAACTTATTTTGATACAGAATAATGTGAAAACTACTACGTAAGTATTTTATGTGTGCTTGAAAACCACTTTTAATATGGGCCAGCTAGAAATATATTTACGAATATAATTCCTTTAGAAGCTACTACAATAAGTGTAACTCCCACACAAATATGAAATCTTGAATGATAATTTACTACTTAGACAAAAAGAAAATCAAAATTTCATTTCCGTGGATCCATAACGGGACCCTTGAAAGAGTAAGTAAATTATGATATATTCTAAGCGAGGTGCTGATTTAGAAAATATATATTTAAATAAAGTTTTAAAATGAAAATTTTAAAATGAAAGTTTCGCATGGAAATAGAGCCATAGACCTATGGCTAGCACACCAATGATTTACCACTGACGTATGCAGGCTTCGTGCCGTTCTTAAGATTCGGATGGACATCTCCAAGTTTTGCAAATCTCTCGTCCAAGTAGTTCCATGTATTATCACCTCACTAGAGGTGCGCTGCTGTAGTTATGGCAGTCACCCCACCGACCCCTCTCACCCCCTATATTTTACCCCCTTTTCAGAGTGTCCTTACATTCCACAGACAGACCCCCCCCACCCCCCTCCCACTCCCCCCCAAGCACCAATCCTTTCAACTTTGTTACTTGCTACTCAACAAAAGACAATCTATCCCCGTTATTCTTTCCATGATGCCGGGTTCTTAGCCGATATCTCGGGGTCTGTAGAATGACGTCCAAAGTCATAGGACTAGAGCTCGAATCCCTGTCAAAGTATAATGTTTCTGAGCTACCTTGGGAAATCATTATCTACAGTAAATTTTTACATTTTTATTTAGTTTATCTATTACTGTAGGAATATATAAATATATATTTTCTTCCCCATACTAAAAAATATATAGCCATTTCTTTTTGTTTTTTTCAATGACATAGTTTTTACGGTCACTACTTACGCTAATTATTTAAATACATGATATAAGGAGGTTAGAATTAAAATAAGTGCACCACAATTTGTTTGTACAGAAGATATAAAAACCAAAGTGAAAACCACACTTTGTTCTAGGTGATTGCCTGATAAGAAAAATTTGAAATATCTTTAAAAAAATTAATGAGTTAGAAAAAGTTGGCCAAAGGTGGTGAAAATTTTAATTTTTAAAATTTTATTTCAATAAAATATAATTTACGTACTGTACGCCTACTTCACTTTACAAATAGGCCCTATTGTTAAATTTTTTCGAACACCCTACTAACAAGAACATTGTATTTTATAATCTAAAAAAAATCAAAATTAAATAAAGCTCGCTAAACCATGGTTCCATTTAAAATTATTAATTTATTGCTATAATATGATTATAACCCGTCCAAAACTAAGTATTTTCTTTTTTATTGCTACGTTCAGAACACAGGTTATTAACGGCTTAATTTGATTGGGTAGAGATGAGGAAGGTAGCTAAGAGAAGTGAACCCGCATTTGCATGGAGTAAAGATGGAAAAACCAGAGTGATATATCACTTGTGGAAAACCGTTAAAGGTATATATATATACATTTAACGGAAAAACCATCTCCAGTTCACGCAGATGAGATTCGAACCATGACCTCCCCATCAATGGCGATCAAACCAACGGCAAGCAACGGCTGTGGGTAACTAAACTTTGTAAACTAATATTTACTTTGTCTCGACACCTTGGAGTGAAAATATTGTGATCGTCAAAAATTCGAAACCGAGATTTTGAAAATTGTTGACGTTTCATAGCCCCCTGAAACAAAAAAAGTTGTTTCCGCAAGGCCATCTGACTGTTTGTACCTTAGTTTGGGCTAGAAGCGAAACCATTCTACCGTTTGGGCTAAAACTTAGTATCTGGGGTTTAAATAAGGTCCCCCGTCCCCGAGGGGTTTTTAAAAATTAGATATCTAACCCTAAATTTAAGGCTAGTTTATTGAAAGGCAAAAAGAGAATAAATCTATTTTATAGAAATTTACTCTAATGGTTTTGATTAAATTTGATATCTAAACATAGTTTATCATTATAAACAAGAGGGACATTTTCATTTTCTCATGAACATGACTTTGAGGGTACTTTACATAGGACAGATTTTCAAATTTTCATCATTTCTCCGTAACTATTTGAGATTCGTAATATCTTATTATTTTAAAGTTGTAGTATACTATGAAATGTAAAAATCTTTTTTTTATAAAACCAATAAGTTTTGAGCTATAAACAAATATATATATATATATACTTTTTAATCAGGGGTGTAGTGGAGTGGGATCCCTGGTGAACGCCGTTCTGGCACTGCTTTTCGTGGCAAAATATTAAAAAAAAAAGTTTAGTAAAGTTTTATACTTTGCAATTCCAAGTTAACTAATTGATTTTATATCAATATTATGTTAAAACTTTTTTCATACTATTAATAAATAAATTCTGATGAAATTAACAGTGCTCTATGCGAATTCCAGGAATTTTAGGGGAAGTGCGTTAAGTAAGTTTCTGCTTTAGTAATCATTAAAAGATGCTCCAAATAGCTTTTAGAGGCAATTATGTTTGTGCAATTCTTTCGTCTATGGCGGTTGGGGGTCCCAAAACCCCACTTCAACTTTGGGGTTACTACGACCTTGCGTTTCGGCACTGCTAAATTTACGACTACACCACTGTTTTTAATACAGGTTTTTGAAAATAAATTTGATTCTTATGCTCTTTAGTTGACAAAGATGTTTCTTTTTTCCTCATTTTTTCTGTAACAGTGTTCCTTGTTCCTAATGCCATAGAGTCAGGGGCAGCCTGAGGTAAATTTCGCACCCAGGCGGTATTGCTTTTTGGCACCTATTTACGTAACCGGTGGATAATATAATCCATTCACCATAGGAGTGTAGGTAACTAACAGCTAGCAAAAGTTAGCAGATCAAATCTCATTTATCAATTTGCCAAACCATATTATCTGCAATGACCATAATACTATGTTGATTTATTGGCATTTTTGGCAGTCAAAACTTTCACAAAAACAATTTTATTTTTAATTTGGTTTTTATTTTGACAGTTCTTAAATCTTCTGCTAGCTGCCAGCTATCACATTTCTCATGGTGATTGTACTCTCGGAAAATATGAAAATAGTCCATAATAAAATAATAACGTGGCTTGGGCGTGATAGGAAAATAATCCACAAACCTAACAACTCAAAACCTAACGTAGCCTGGGCGTGATAGGAAAAAATGTGAAAGGGAAACTCCACAAATGTTAAACATACGTTAAACGTTTCACTTCGAGATTGTACAAAAACTGTTAGGATTACAAATAAAACTATAAGAACCTGTTTTGTAGACAATGTCATCCTCTATTTTTTATTATAAGTTTAACAAACACTTTGACATTATGAATGGTTTGTGTTATAATTGAAAAAAAAAAGTTTAATGGCGCCATTATTTCAAGCTGGAAAATATAAAATAACTTTTTAAGAGTGACATTAGATTCTATTTTACTAACCACAAATTTAAAGAAATGTGTAAAAATTTCATGTTAGTATAAAAAATCGAACGATTGTTAAGCTTAGCAACTCCACTATCACCCCCTGTCTACGTTATGTTTGGAGTTGTTAGGTTTGGGGACTATTTTCATATCACGCCCAGGCTACGTTAGTTTAGAAGTTATATATTTGGGGATTATTTTCATATCACGCCCAGGCTACGTTAGGTTAGAAGTTATATATTTGGGGATTATTTTCATATCACGCCTAGCTACGTTAGGTTTGAGGTTGTTATGTTTGTGGATTATTTTCATTTCACGCCCAGGTTACGTTAGGTTTGGGGACTATTTTCATATCACGCCCAGGTTACGTTAGGTTTGGGGACTATTTTCAGATCACACTCAGGCTACGTTAGGTTCGAAGTTGTTAGATTTGGGGATTATTTTCATATCACGCCCAGATTATGTTAGGTTTGAAGTTGTTAGGTTTGAGGATTATTTTAACATCACGCCCAGGCTACGTTTGGTCATGTCTATCTATGTTTGGCGCCCCGGGTAGCCGCCCGGTTCGCACGGCCCTTGAGCCCCCCTTGCATAGAGTAAGTAACAGTGTATATTATTTCATTTCACAAATCCTATCGAGTTTTTAGTAAATGTATATTTCAAGATAAAAGCAAGAGGAAGTCTGTGTGGTACACCGTACCATTTATTTTTTATTACTAAAATACAAAATTACCTTTACCTCTATGTGAGTAGGTTTGTGGACCTATAGTTTCCAAGACACCTTTATTTGTATTATAATTATTATTTGAGTTTACCGACGTATTGGCACAACTAGAGGTCATGTAACATCATTAAAATCATTACACACATGTTAATGTGTACAACAAGATCCATAATTTCTGAACCCCTTTTTTTAACAACCTGTATATACGCGTGTGTGTGTAATTTCTCTAAAATAAAAGATGTATTAAACTAAAATAATTTAATGAATATTTTCAGGGGATATAAATAATAGCTATGACACACATACCCACCCTCCCCTAAGTAAACTCCTGGATGTGCCACTGAATCTTAATATCTTCAAAATTAAATCTGCTATAAGTGGGAAAAGTTCTTGTTCGTCTATAAAACATGAATAAAACTATTTAGAGAAATCCTTTTCACCTCTCTCTTCTTACAAAACCAACGTTATACAAATAGGTTTTATCTAATCAAGGAAACACTGTTTATGCAAATTATTTATAAGGTAAACATAATCAAGTTTACCCTATAAAAACTTTTAACCTAGATCATACAAATACATCACAGGGAACCTTCTCAATAGCTCAGGTTTGGCGGTGGCAGACAATTAGTGTCCAGTCAAGGGTTTTACCTGACTGAACAGGATATAAATAGTTCGTATGAAGGGGGAGTAGCGGGGTTTACATGGGGAAAAAAAATGGTAAGAAAGAGAATGCCAAAAGGGGTTTGGGGAGAAGAGGGAGAGGTGCTTCCGAAGACAGAGCACTCTACCAGGAAAATGCTGAACTTTTTCAACAGTTTAGACATGATTTAATTTGAAAATAACAAATTTTGTACCCGTTATTGTACTATAAATATATGTCGTGTATGATAGAACATTATCTTATTCTCTATAATAATATGATAAATTCAAAACTATATTCTTGTATTGCATGTTTTATTTCATTTAAATTTAATTGAAATTTGGTCTTATTGCAAAAAAGTAAATAATAACTTGTAACTTTTTTTTATTAATATAGTTCATTTTAAATTTACAAGTTTAATGCAATGCAAAAAACCGCATGTTGTTACTATGCATATTTTTTAAGCTATGGCGGGCACAACTTTATCGTTCTTATATAGTAGGTGTCCATCCGAATCTTAAGGTCATTCATTACCCATTGTATAAGGCAAATTATGTTATGTTAAAGAGAAAGTAAACACCGATTACCCTGAAAGATAGCAGTCTTACCTTAAGGTGATTCGTCCAGCAAGCTTCTCCTAGAATGAATAGGCTATAACATTTTGACAGGGAATTTTAACAATGGTTGAAAGGGGGGTGTTGTGTTGTAAAGGGGGTTGGGCAGGTGGAGTGGGCAGGTGGAGTGGGAAAGTAAGCTGGAATTGCCAGTTCTTTTTCACAACAGTGTTGTCATATCACTACCTCTTTTTTCCGCTAAGGAACTTCACTGTTTTTAGTAATTTTAGAACATGAATGGTCACTGCATGGCTCACCCGGGAGTTGTGGTCTTGAGTTTGAATCCTAGCTACTAAGATTCATAGAATATTAATAATTTAAAATAATGAGCTTATTACACCTGTAGCAAAGTATTTATTGTACCGAATACTATTAGGCCTATATTTACAAAATGTGTTCTTAGAAGAAAAAATATAATATGTATTACTAGGCAATTTAATGACATAATTTGAGTGGTGAAAGTTTAAGGGTTCTTTTATTAATCTTTTAGCACCGAGTTCTTACTATCCGTTCGCTGTATACTCACATGTACTAATTACGCTAATTAGTTAGGAATTAGGAAAGCTGAATTTAGAGGAAGTGCAGTCGCATTTGCGTAGAGAGAGTGGGAAACAATTTATAATAAAACTACCTCTGTACACCTGACCGAGATCAAACCCCGAATCTCCCTGTCTTTAACGATCTAGTCTACGAGAGTGACGCCTTAGAAATCATTATGGACTGGAGTAGGTTTTAGAGTTTTTTATTTGTAGTAACAAAATGTATTACTTTTCGTTGTTATTATTATAATAGTTAACAGAGCTCATGATTGGCATCTTATAAACCGGCCAAAAAGCTGTAAAAATATTTGAATGCCACGTAGGTCAAGTGGCCTACAAGACTAGGACCAACTGGTCGACAAACTTATGCATAAGAAGGCAAAGTGATCGACAGCCAACTGGTTGAACAAATAAATAAAAATATCTCGTGTCAAGTGATCGACACGTTTAAGACCATGTGATTAGATATACAACTGTTTGACTTGAGAGGACCTACTGGTATACAAAAGTCGAAATGGACTGACCCATTGACCAACAAGTTAATACATTACAAACAACGTGTTCGACAACAAAATCGTAAACGGAAAATAACAAGTAAAGTCTATGAAATATTATTTTTTAATAAAATTTATAACTTTAATAAATACCCACATTTGTGGTCACATGGTCTAATACGTTATTCGCATTCCTTATTTGCGTGTAGCTCAAACGGGGAGTGAGAGCTAAGGAAAAAAACAACAATTTAGTGGATTTTTTTATCACCGCGTCATACTATCCGTTCAGTTATATACTAATTTTGTGGATTAAAATCATCATTAGTAAGGCATTAATTTTCTAAGTTGGTCTTTTTGGGTTTATCAATTGGCTGTTGATCATTTTGTCCACATATGCATGAGTTCAACCAGTTGGTACAAGTCATGTCCTACTCGTGTAACCAGCCCCGAGACATCAAACAATAGTAGATTATGAACCAGTGGTAACAAGGCGCCGGGACATCAAATAATGGAATATTATGAACCACTAGTAACAAGGACCCGGGACATAAAAAAATAAAATATTATGAATCACTGGTAGCCAGGTATCGGATATCAAATAATGGAATATTTTCAACCCCTGATAACGAGACCCCGGGACAACAAACAGCAATGGGTTCCGATTTGAAGCTGTATTCAAACTAAGATTCTTTTTTTTTTTTCTTAGCACCGCGTCTTACTACCCGTTCGGGTTATACGCTTAAGTACTAATTACACTAATGGATTAGGAATTGGGAAGGTTGAATTTAGAGGAAGTGAACCCGCATTTGCGTGGAGGGAGAGTGGAAAACCATTTAGGAAAAACCACCCCCAGTTCACCCGACCGAGATTCGAACCTCGATCTCCCCCGTCCTTGGTGGTCTGGCTCAACACGACTGGCGCGTTAAAAAACTAAGATTCTTAGTGGATAAGTTGAATGTCTGATTTAGACTGATGTTAATAGGAAGATCATTATTTGACATCTATAAAAGTTACTAGAAATGGGTTCACTAATTCATACGTAAAAACATGTGATCTACAGCTGTACCTTTGATAAAGGCCTATACTATAATATTTACATAAGTTATAGTCTGAACTGACTAAACTGACTACACTTTTATATCGTCAGTGCGCGTGGATATAATATAATGAGCGAGGGACGAATCTTGGATAGCTCAGTGCTAGAATATTGACGCGCTAAGAACCCGGGCTCAATTTTATTCTAATGTCAAGGTGTCATTTTTCAACAAATTTAAATTAATGAAATTGTATTCTCCTCCATACGGACATTCCCGTACTTAAAATGATTTTGCAGCTTTGTGTGTTGATATTAATTAGTAATTATTTAAGGAAGCCGTAATTCAAACCAAGACTCTTTGTGGTGAATTTAAATATATGATATAGTTCCATACATATATATATATTAATATATATATTACCTTTATTATGAGTTTATTACGTACCTAAGACAGTAGCCAGCCAATAATTTCAAGGGTGGGGGTGTTTGATGGACACATCCCCCAATTGCTGGAAGCTAGAATTTTAAAAAATGATAAACAGTTCTAGAATCTATCTGAAGTGGTTTTTTTTTGCAACATAACCTCCTAACTGCCAGAGGCTAGGACAAATTCTAAATATTAAACACCTCTAGAAGCTATCTGGAGTGTTTTTTTGGGAACATAACATCAGAGCTGCTGAAGGCTAGGAAAAATTCTAATATTAAACACCTCTAGAAGCTATCTGAAGTTTCTTTTACATAACACCATAGCTGCCGAAGGCTAGGAAAAATTTACATATAAACACCTCTAGAAGCTATCTGAAGTGTTTTTTTAGGCAACTTAACCCCCTAACTGCCAGAGCTTAGGACAAATTCTAAATATTAAACACCTCTAAAAGCTTTCTGAAGTGTTTTTTTATGGTTACACAGCTCCCTAATTTGTACTTGTATCTTAATTTTGATATTGTTTGAACTATAAATAAAGTATATTATATATATATTGTTTGACAAACACTCCCCAATCCCCCACGGCCTTGTACTTACCTGAAAACATCTTAGATCAAATCTTTCATTGTTTTAAGTTTGTATCGATTCTTGTTCGATTTCGCCTTTTTGTTTCATTTTCTTGGGGTTTATGCACGTTGCTTTTTAGGGTTGAACTTAGCCATTTTCAATAAGCACGCAAAATTATTACTATTTTTTTAGAAAATGCCTAAAGGAATGCAGTACTCATGTGACATTAGATATAATTTTCAAAACTTTAAAGATTTTATATACTTTTTAATGTTTAATTTACAAGCAGTAATAAAAGTTAAACTCATATATTTTTATTCATTCATGAAATTAATTGTAATATTCAGATAAACAATAGGTTTAAAATCATTACGCGCTTTGATGTACCAAGAGATGAGTTCCTTTGACACTTTGAGTTGAAGAATAAAACTAACACAGTAAAAATACTATCCAGTTGCCAAATTACTAGAGGAAGGAAAAATAGACAAAATAAATGTCACAACTCGTCACTCAGGTAGTAAGACGTGGGGTGAGTGGGTGAGTCATTAGTCTGAGACCGGGGTAACCCGACCCTTCCTGGTCTGCTAGTCAGTGTTATTGGTAGGTACAGTCAAAGCAAGAAGTCTTAGCAAATGGACATAGAAAATTTACGTTTGCATTGATCAACGCCGAGTAATTAATAAAATAAAAAAGTAGAGTTAGATTAATAAACCAAACAAATTTGAAATAACGACATTATGTACTACAATATGATATAAAATCAAAGTATCGGGGTATAAAACGAAAAGTACTTATATAAGATCAAAAATTATGTAATTTTACAACTATTTAATAGCTTATATATTAAAAACTGATTTTATTTAAAATATTGTGAGTACTTCATTGCATACACTTCATATGCATGTCTAGATAGAATAAATTTAATCCCCATACATTAACTACTTTACCTTAAAATTAGTACGTAAAATGGTTAAATAGTAAGTTTGACTACTTATAACTCGAGAACTGTAATGATTTGAAATCATTGAATCAATATTTATAGCTTATATTTATACACTTATTAAAATAATACAATAAAATGTTGATGGTTGAATGACCTTAAGGCAACCACCTCAGTCAGCGAGAAAGAAAGGATCAATCGCTGTCAGGCCAAATGTCCTAAAATACAATGGTCTTTGTCGCTTTCTGTAAAAACTTCTCTATTTTTTAAACTTATGCTTCCTTTCGTCCTTCTCCTACAACCGCCCTTTGTCATGTCAATAATAAAGCGCAGAAAGTAAACTACTCAACCTCGTATCTCAAGAGGAAAGCTCTATGATAGTTCTGAAATTACTTTAAATGTTCTGTTGTGAGCCGATAAATAAATTACTACATTTGCTAGAGGAAGGTTAAATTTAGAGCCCTTTTCTATCAAACCTAGTCTGATAGCTCCACGAATATGATGAAAAATTCGTTAAAAACGATTTAATGTTACATTTTCACATATATTTTTCTAATAATAAAACTCAAAAAATAGGAAAAAGAGCCCTGTTGGAATCCCTAAATTTTAACTTTTGGTGTGAACAATATTTTTTAATAGATCATCACAGAATTAAATATTGCGATAGAGATGGACGTCTGCACGGAAATTTCTCGCTTACTGAGGCGGCTCCCTTAACGGATTACACTATGGCCTTATTTTATAAACTTCACCGTAGTGGAATGATGCAAGGCAATCTCGCCGCCACCTTACAGAGTAAACTAAGGATACATTTCTACATATTGGAGGGATGTCACTACTCATGTGTATGTTTGTTGTCCTCAGTGGTGAGGCAGAAGTACGAGGTACAGGTGTACGACGAGTACGTCATCAGTGGAAACACGGCCGTGCTGAGGTGTCAGGTTCCTAGTTACGTCGCGGATTACGTCATGGTGACGTCATGGGTGCAGGATGGTTCCGTCAACATCTACCCTAACACTGACACAGGTAAAACAACCACCAGTCCTCATCATCATATTCCCTTGGATAGAAAGAATACCTCCTCGAGAATTAGAGTGGTTGACCAGGATACCACATTCGATTCCAAGTGGTGCTGACGTAAATAATCACTAGTTGGTTACTGGTCCGTTCTGATTTATAGCTAACTGGCCATTAAAACCGGATGTATAGTAGGCTACTAGTAATTCTGTGAGTAGTAAACCTTTCTCCCTTCATGTTATTAGCGTTACTACAGTCTTACTAGTAGTTCTGTGAACAGTAAACCACTCTCCATGTTATTATCTTTAATACAGTATTTTAACATTTCTCTTTGTATTTGAGTTTAAATTATTTTCTATAGTTTCTCATTGGATTTGAAGTTGGTATTTTTTCTTGGTGATCAAGTTAGATGGAAAATAAATTAATAATATATTTAATATTACATTTTATTCATAAAGAATAACGGTTGTTCATGGGGCTTAAGACTTCAGTCACATAATATATTTCAAAGACATTTTTTACAGCTATAAGTAATCATTTGATAGATTGTTTAAAATTTAAAATTCAAATCACTTTACATGAGCTATTAAACAAAACGCCTTTTGAGTCGTTTCTATCTCTAAACGAATAACCAGATCTTAAAAAAACAGTCCACTGCGTTCACCCTGAATGGAAGCAGTTTTCTTACCTTATAACTTATAAGCTATACCATAGTGGAATAACGCAAGGTAAAAAAGTTACAGGGTAACCAATGGGTACATTCATTGTTCGGCCTAGGTTCAAAGAATGTATCGCCAAAATGTATTAAAATTTGGTAAACGCATTTGACAGTAATCGTTGAACCAACATCCAATTAGACATACAGATGAGTTGTCAAATGATCAATTAGCCTAATGTTCTAGTTAAGTAAGTATGTATTAGTAATATGTTGATATAATGTATGTTTTATGAAGGATCATCTGTAAATACATGATAAAAATATAGTTCATGTTTTAGAGGTATAAATTGCATTATTTGACAGCGTCGAAATCTTTATAAGTGAGAAGTGATCTCTGATGACTGAAAAAATTACCATTATTTTTTACGTAGACCTACTTATTACAACTCGGTACAAACTAACTGCTATAAAGCTTAACTACCAACTCCCATGGCTTTTATTAGCGAACACAGTAGTTATCATGACAACTTGTTTGAAAGTTAAACGCCCATATTACCTAAGGTAGCTTAACTAGGCGTCATATCAGGATGCGGCTTTCTGTATTAAGATGTAGATAACAGTGAAATTGTGACCAATAAAATGGTTTTATAACATCAAAAAAACACAAAAATTAATAAATTACTATTTTAAAATTAAATAGCTAGTAAACCTACCACAATCACGCTGTTGTCAAATTAAGATGTGATTTCTGGCGTGTTCATGTTTCTTGTATATAGTTTCCCGGTTAATTGGTCGTGAGAGATAGCACAGGTAATATTTTTCAGCAATATCCAAGCACAGGCGCATGCGCAGAAGAGATAGACGTATTTAGTCCGTCAAGGTGGGAGTGTAGGGGACGCGAGAAAAGGCCAGTGTTTTTGCTGTTTTTATAGCTAGACTTTTTTTGGCCAAAATAAATAAAATATTGCCCAGTACAAACATAAGAGTTTGATTTTATTCACATGGTGATATCAACAGTTGTTGAATATTTGTCAAGAGGATAGCGGCATTATATGACAAACATTTAAATCAAGAGAAAAAATTTGTAATTTAATTTCAGGACAACCTTGTCAGATGTTCAAAATTGGTTAGGTCACCCACCATGTTTCTACTGGGGAAATATTTTATTTATTTTGACAAAAAATAATTATATAAAAATGCTCCACAAATACTATCATAAACTCGCGTTCACTACACTCCCACCTTAATAAAGTATGTACAGTGCCCATAAGTTAAAATGTTTCTATTCAACCAATCACTCGCGTGCGCGCGCACGCACCACACACACACACACACACACACACACACACACACACACACACACACACAGCTCCTAGGCGAAATATAAACTCAATGCAGACAATCACCGATAAAGATAGGTATTTGGTAGAGTTCTTGACTATGGAGATGCTATTTCACCAAATGCTTTCCAAACCTTCCAGCATGGTAATGGCGAACCATTTTCCTTATATACACCCTATATATAAGTATATAAGAAAATGTTATAATATGTATTAAAATTTATGCTATGTATATATTTATATAATATATATATGTATATAATTTATATATAATCTTCTCATTGATGGGTAGAAATTCGCCATTGGTCCTTATAATATTGGCCTTGAACCGTAAAACCGCAACACCAAGGGTGTATAAATAAACGCCACATGGTTCTCAAACTGTAATACGCGTACCACCATTACGCGCTAATGGAGTGGGGTTTTATTTAGCACCGCGTCTTACTACCCATTCGGGTTATTTACTATTTACGCTAATGGTTTTAGGGATTAGGAATGTTATATTTAGAGGAAGTGTACCACCATTCGCGTGAAGGGAAAGTATAAAATGATTTTGCGAAAACCACCCTCAATACACTCGAATGAGATTCGAACCTTGATCCACCCGTCAACTGCAGTCTAGTCTACCCGAGGTAGCACGTTAGCCCACGCGGCCATCAAAGCGGGTTTGAGTTTTATTAATAACAAATATGTTTTGATAAAAGTGAGTCTGATAAATAAAATGCTAATGCACATCTAACATAATAGCATGTACTGCTATAAACTTTTCTTTTCTGAGTTCACGACTTTGTTTAGCTTACCACAAAGCCTTATTAAAATTTGGAACGACCTTTATACTTTACAAGATAACAGGTTTTTTTTTTTTATGAAAATCTGAGAGAGATATGTTAGTTAGACCATGAGCCCGAAAGAAGTACTGTAATGGTAAATGTTTGGGAAACGCTGTTGAGCCCGTTCTGAGCCCTGTCCACCATCCCTACAAACCCCCCCACATTGCTATGGTGGGGTTGTACCCGCTGATTACACTTTAATCCACACCGGGAGCGCCAAACAAGCGTGATTCTCTCCTGGAATGGTTGTTCCATGCAAATACTAATTACACTCGCGGTAACGTGACGCCTGTGAGCTATGTTACCCCGCGGTGACGGGACTGTAAAACCTGCTGGAGGGATGTAAACCAGACACGCTAGCCGCACCAAGCCTACTGGAAGCCAGGATTTTATTTGTAGTAATACGCACGAGGGACAGTAGAATACCATCTATTTAGAGCCCCTAGTCTGAGGGGACAGGATGGAGGTAGGGAATTTCAAGGACATACATTACCCATCAGGGAACAAAAATATGTGTATCTGTCTGTAACTAGACAAACTATATATATCTCAGAAGCCCAATATATTACTACTTAAAATTAATTAAATTCATATGATGATTAGATAACCTTTTAGGGTTATATTATAATTTTACCTCAATTGTTGACATTTATAGGACTAACGCATTAATCCTATAAATAAAGAGAGTGTATTAAGCAAATAAAAATATTTTAATCTAAGTAATATTATTACAGCCCCTAAATATATGTCTGCTGAGCCTATACATGTCCTGTAATTTAAGATATATTTTATTAGGCCTACAAAACTAGTATCAAATTAATGAACACTTAATTCACCAAATTAATGGTTATATATATCAGAACAGCTGGGATCGTTATAGCCTTGGGCAGATCAGGAATGGAAAGGCTTCCTTAGATTTGAAGTATAATGCACAATTTAAATCACTTAAAGCATTATTAACAATAAAGGTATATTTGTTTGGGTATCGGTGTAATGTAAGATCTATTTATGGCGTGATCTATCTAGGGAAAGGTAATAATAATCATTGCAATTACATTCTTTTGGAGGAAATGTAAAACTATTATCAAAGTTCGGAACTCAAGAGAGTTGGTCAAGATTGAACCCAGATGTCCCGGGTTTGAGTCAAACGCACTTCATGCCCAGCCAGCCCAACCCCCAATCTAGGGTTAAAACCACAAGCTTTCATAATCATGACTACATATATCATAAATCATAAAGTCAAGAGCACTTCAATCTGACATCCATTACATTAAGTTCAAAATGTCTCCCCTGATAGTTTGAATATACCTTTATCAATAGAAGAACCTACAACAATAGTAACATCGTATAGAGCAGGGATGGTGAAATATTTCCGACCAGTATGCCACTTTAAGGACTAGCTGAATTTTGAACTAGTCCAGTGGGCCAGCTTATATTTACGTTTTTAATAAGTATTTAAAAACAAAAACTTATTGAATATTATTAAATTTAATAAATAGATTGGATCATATTGTAAATATTTTAATAATATCTAAATTTTAAAAAATGTATTAAATTGCAACATGAGTGTTTTGAACAATATTAATTTCATAACTTAAAGTAATAACATGAAAGTAACATTTTCAGAGAAAAAAGACAATATATATTAAAATCAAACACATATTTTACTAATCAATATTTATGTTCAGTTCACAACGTGTTGTCTTAAACAGAACATAAGATGTACAAGTAGGAGCTAAGATGATTTTTAACCAATGACTTTACAAAGTTAATTGAGACAAGACACTGGCTGTTGAAATATATTGATTACAAATATTGCACTACGTAAGTAAAACTTATTTAATGTTTAGTTTTTTATGTCGGCGTGCCACCCAAATAGTGTTCGCGTGCCATATATTTTCCGTCTCTAATAGGCTTATAAGGAGTCAGGCTCTCAATATATTGGACTGCCATTGATGAGAGGTCCAACTTTGAATCTTGGCTGGATGCACTGAAGGTAGTTTTCCTCATGTGATTTATTATTGTAATTTTTTTTTCATTTCTTCTCCACGCCAATATGGATACATTTCTTTTTAGTCACCCTACCAATATTTTACTTCTAAAAAAATTAAAACAAGACGTTGATTTTGTGTGTGAGATTGCCAGAAGCATCTTTAAAAATGTTGTCATTGAAGTAAATATTGGTTCTTAAATATAACTACAGTACAGGAAAATTGTTACAAACTCCGGTAATATTAGAATTGAGTAAGTCATAAATCAAAGATAACGGTTCATCAGATTTGATTACAAATTAGTATTTAAGATGTCTCTTGCCCAAAAATATTTTCTAATTATGAATTGGAATACACTAAACTACCCGCTTCGGTGGCCGCATGGTCTAAGGCGCTAATCGCACAGTAGACTAGACTGACGAAGACCGGGAGATCAGGGTTCGAATCTGGTCTTGTGTATTGAGGATGGATTTTCCAAAATGGTTTTTCATTCTACCTCCACGCAAATGTTGGCACACTTCCTCTAAAGATAACCTAACTAATCTCTAAGACCATTAGCATAATAATAGTACATAAGCGTATAACCCAAACGGGTAGTTAAACGTGGTACAAAAAAAGCTAATTTGATGATTACATTTATTTTGAGTTAAGATTATATTTTTTATTTCTCTTAAAGTCTTTAAAAATTTTCAATAAATAAATTGTCTTGATTTATGTAGTAAAACATTAAAAATATATATTACCCTCCTCAAGCGGGGTAATTGGCTAACGCACTAGTTTCATGTTGAGCTAGACTGCCGGGGAAGGGGAGATCGAGGTTGGAATCTCGGTCGGGGGAGCTGGGGTGGTTTTTACTAAATGGTTTTCCACTCTACCTCCACTCAAATGCGGGTTCACTTCTTCTAAATTTAACCTTCCCAATTCCTAACCCATTAGCGTAATTAATACTTAAGCGTATAACCCGAACGGTTATTAAGACGCAGTGCTAAATAAATAAATAAATTAATTGATTAAAAATATATTACTTTTTATTTCAAATGTCTATTATGTTATTTTTCTTGGCAGGCAAATATCTATTTAAAATAAAATTAGCTATAGCACGTACATAAAATGTATTAAATTGTTAATATGATAAATTATATAATGACACAGCATCTTGTGTAATACAATTTATATGATGGTTGGTGAAACGGTAGGATATATATTTGAGCAAGCCCATATAACGCCTACATAAACAGTATTACTATTACTAATCCATTGCGGACATTTGCATCTCGCTCTACTCTGGACCCAACCTGATTTAATACAGACGGGCCGAGGTGAGAGTACAACACCGCCCCTATAAAGTGAATGAACGCAACACAGGCACACAGCTGTACGACTGGACAGTCGTTTGACGTCTGTCACGAAGAGCCGTGTCACTAATATTCATCTCGCCACACATATATCGATGGTTAGGAATTTTACAGGAGTTCGTGTGTTTAATAATACAGTTTTTTTCATTTGATTCAACCTATTACCATTCAAAGCAACGCATGAAACAATATGCCTTCAGTAATTCATGGATACTAGAGTATGATGCTCACTTTTGTGGCAAGCCCCTCGTGTTTAATTTAAAGAGAGAATTAGGAGGCTATATAATATTATGACTAACTTAAGTTTTATTTCAAATGAAAATAGTATATTCATGCAGTGTTCTCCCCTTTTGTTTTTGTTAAAGTTTAAAAGTGATTAATGGAATTTGACCAAAATTGGTACACAATTAGCTCTACTCCACTGGGACATCTTTGTTTATAAAATACAGTAGTCATTTCTTGTTTAGTTAGAATACACCCGGTGAACGTATTTATACACAGGATGAACGATGTGTGGCACGTGGCAAAACAACGATTAAAGTTAAAAAAAACGAAACGCTTTCAAGCTATATTTTATATTATAATAATACATAGGTGTACGTATGTTTATATCTACAAAATTATGTTGTAATTTGCTTCTTTAAATATGTATTAAGTACTTTTTATATACGTAAAAACAGCGTAGGAATTGTAATAATTTTCAACTATTCATTTAATTCGAGTTTTCGATAGATCGAGATGGGCCGGTCCCATTAAACTCGAACTATCAAAACTAGAGTCCATTCGCTACTGGAGGAGTCGTCTAAGGTGACAGTTAGCGAAAGTTACTAGATATATACTCTAATGTAGCCAATCGCCAAACCATATGATCCGGTCCGACACCCTAGCTCATTCAGTGGAGTGTCTCTCTACTGAGAAAAGGGCCTCAGGTTCGATTCCTAGCATGGTCGATATATTTATCATTGGTGAAATGTGAGTTCCCCCCCCCTTTTCACATTGAAAAATTAACGGCTAGGGGATGGATGTTGTGTTTGTCCTAGTCTTATGTTAGATTATAAAGTATATGAAACTACGACAGGCCTAGCAATTCCAGTTGTGGAAAATATATGTCTCGAAAATAAAACTGACTCAAGCCCCAGGCTGGAAACAGTAATGGATGTAAAAGGTTAACATAAGTTACCTTCAACCAATTTTTGCAATTAAAATTTCTGCTATTCAGTTACCACTCCCCACAGTGGGAATGGACTGCACACTGTAGTAGTAGTAGTAGTAGTAGTATTCTTCTAGACCAATAATTATAGTGTCAGGGTAGGTCATAATATTCAAACTGTTACAGCTCTAAAGGCTGACAGGAATATAATATATGGCCATCATAAAGTAACACAGCATTGAAAAGCCAATCCCCAAGGGTTGCTTAGATCCTACTTAACCTAACTTAACATCACGATTTTGCATTTATTTATTTATTAGGTTTTCTGTCTCACAACAGGTAGCCTACATTTCTTTTGTCAGTGAACTTAGACCACCAATGCTCTCTGTCCTCTGCCTCCTCCTTCATCTCACAAAATTTCCTAATTTCCTTAAAGTCATCTAATATTTGAATCCTTCTTCCTTATTCCTCTTTTCCTCAACCTGTCCTTCTATGACATCATGCAGAAGACAGTTCCTCCAAAGATGTGTCCAATCCAGTTTGCTTTGTACCGAAGATTCACATTCAAAATGTTTCTCTTCTCACCCACTCTCTTAGTACTTCTTTATTTGTCACCTTGTCTGTCCACCTGATATTCTCACGTCTTCTCAGCACCACATTTCAAATCTCTCCAAGTATTTATTTTCCATTTTCATAAGGGTCCAAGTTTCTGCTCCACACAACATGATGCTCCAAATGTAGCATTTCATCAGTTTTTTCCTCCAATTCTCAAATCAACTCGCTGGTCAACATTAAACATTTGTATTAAAATAACATCAAAATTTGTTGAAAATATTGAAAATAATACAAATTTCAAAAACATTCTATTGATATAAGTCTTAGAGATGAGAATATTGGTCAAAAGAAGTGTAGACACACTAGCATGGAGAAAAGATGGAAAAACTGTACCTAATGCACCCATCCAAGACTTTAACCTTGACCTCCCAGACAGTGGTACTCCAAATTATTGTGAGTAACTGAAGAACTGACACCTGATACTGACACCTGACACACCTGACACCTGACACCTGACCTGACACCTGATACTGAACCTGACCCATCCAGGGTTGGTATACAATCCTTAGGTCGATTATAACACACTTGGAGCTTTACAAGATGGTCAAATTTCCTTTCACTTAAACTTGTGTACAGAGTATGAAAAAGTATTGTGATTTTGAACAAAAAATCTAATGATTCAAGGATGTGTATGTATTGTGTTCCCCAGATTTATAAAAAAAAGTCTTATTTGAACAATAATACAACACAAAAACTGTCTGGCAATTTATTATATTTAAAAATGTTTCTAGCTTAAAATTTAAATATGAAAATATAAACTATATTTGGGCTATAGATAAAGCAACGAAACCTTCTCCATGATTAAATAGTCAAGCTAATATAATTAGTAATACATTTATAGCCGCATCTAAATGTAATATTCATTAAATTAAAAATGACACCTGGACACAGGAATCGAACCCAGGACCTTTAGCTTAGCTATACCAATGTTTCAACCTCTGAACTATCTAGGAATCATCCCGTGCTCACGGTCATTCTTCACTCATATTTTAAGGCAGAGTCTGTGATGGACATGCAGAAATCGTCAGCTACATAGGAGTGATCAATAAAGATCACAAGTTATCAAATAACGCAGCCACCTTCGACTTGGTAGAGCATTAGAGCATACTAAACCAAAGGTCCCAGGTTCGATTCCCATGTCCAGGTGTCATTTTACAATTAAAGACTATAAAACCTTCTTTATTTCTAAAAACAATTTTAATCTTTTTCTTAAATTTAGTTACGGTACTATGTAAAGAGTGTTTTGCCTAAAATAGTGTTATAAAGGTTAAATATTATTTAAAAAAATAAAGGGCTGATATCATAGCTCAATGCACTGTTTTAAAAATTGTTTTTAAAAATATAATATTGATCGTGTCCAACAAAAGAAAATATGGCATTTAGGGGGCGGGGAGGGGTGAGGGAAAATGTGTTTTCGTTCTTTGGTTTGAAAAGCACTGACAGTTGAAATGGTTGTGCACATTCAATTTGATAGCAAAATTTGGATATTAGGGGAATTCAACAATTTTTATCGGTACTGAGAAGTGTGCTAAGAGTGAATAAAGAAATAAAGTGATAGTTTTAAGAGAGAGGTGCTGATATAATGGTGTTTGAAGGGGAGTGTAAGACAGTAGTTATTTATAATGCGCAAAACATAATCAAAAAACACGAATGTAGGATGGTAAGATGTATGAAATGTGTCCCCTTGTCCTGAAGCTGATTCTGTTTGTAGGAGGGAAGTACGCGGTACTGATGAGTGGTGACTTGTACATATACAACGCTGGTCCCAGTGATGGCTACAAGAGCTACGCCTGTAGGACCGTGCATCGTCTCACAGGGGAGGTGCATAGCAGTACCTATCCTGGCCGCATCATCATCACAGGTACCATCAACAAGACAACACGAGCAGGGCCTCACCAACAGAAGGAAGTATTAGTAGACAAAAAAAAATCATATTTGGGGATTAATTGGAGTGCTCAGCAACTATTTATTAACTTTAATAATAAATTAAGTGATCTCCTATATATGTAACCATCCAATAAATATAGTAAATATATAAAATAGTAAACATATATCAATCTAAATCAGATGAACTATATTTTATTGACAACATATTCAAACTTAAAAGTGAATTTGTAAGTAACAGTGACAATATTTTTTTTTATTTCAAAACTTGTAGTCATCATAGTTGTTGACTATTGTTCTTTAACTAGAAATAATTGCAATGCTGTAAAAAAACTGTGCATGTAAAACTACAGTAAGCTACATATGATGATATGCTAAACATCAGTAAAATGAATGTAAATTTTGTATAGTTATGTTTACGCACAGAAACGTTTAAACATTGTCTACTTGCAAACCCTTTCATTTCTTCCCGCTTAGTCTGAACAAGCTTCGATCCTAATTAGTTCAGACTAACAAGGTTTAACCAAACTTACTGGAAACAAAAACTATTTCTATACATAAACATATTTTAAAACTTACAAACAATATTTTTTAATTCTGGCATTGCTAAAGGTTCTTCAATTTTCACACACATAACCTAAAATATGTAATATCACCATTGTTTCAAATCAGTCATCAGAATTGTTGTAATATTTTTTTTAAACAAACTATTAGAATTATTTTAAGAATATAAATGTGTAATATATAAACTATTCACCATATCTGAAGTTTTGTTTCTGTTCGGACAGAGCCAAAGGGCAGTGTCCAGCCGAGGATAACAGTAGAGAAGCATGTGACCAAACAAGTGAAGGCCGGAGATGACATCACACTGCCATGTGTGGCGCAGGGATTCCCTGTTCCTACATACAGGTAGCTCTTACACCATCTTATTCACCTTCTACTTTGAACTATTGAACCTCTTTCCTATTATTTTTTTATTGTTTTAAATAGGTACCAGGTATATATTCACTTTATATGGTTTCAATAAAGTAATGGTTTACAACCTCAGGGTTGCAATGCGTGTTGATTTTATAGCTTTGTGTTTACTATTTAAGTGGTTATACTGATTATAGGAGTGTTCAAAATTCAAGTAGAAATGTAATTGGTTAAAATGATAAAAACTGTCAAGTTATTGTTTAGGCTCCTTTTGTTTATTCAACTCTGACAGTTGCTTGCCGACTTAGTTTGCTGTAGCATTATCGTGTTCAGGCAAATTCCGCTGCTTAGTATAGCTTCCAAAATACTCACTGGGCTCGTTGATTCTATTTTGAGTCATCTTAGTTATATTCATATAATCATTATTATTATTATTATTATTATTATTATTATTATTATTATTACTACTAGCACCACGTCTTACTACCTGTTCGGGTTATACACACTTACGCTAATGTGTAATGGTAAGATGATTGCAAGATGAAAATTAATGGAGGACCTACAGTTTAACGTGGGATCCGAACCATGGTGGAGGCCTGGCATTCCACACATTCACAAGTTGTTATAATCATTAAATAAGCAATTTATTTATAGTAATTAAATCAAAAACACAAGCTTAACATTACGCTTATTTTGTTTGCTGGCTGGAAAAAGAGAGGATGCTAAAGAAAATTATGGAAATGAAGTATGTAGGAAAATAACGCAAGGGGACCAAGAAAGAGAAGCAGGAGCAGATAGCAGAAAGTGTGCAAGTGAGAGGAAAGGAATGGAAGCAATTAAAGAAGGAATAATGGTGGAAGTATAGAGGAAGGTCGAGGCATTTTACTAAACTGACCAGGCCACAGGCTGGAAACAGTTGATAATGGTAATGATTATGATGATTATGGTTTGTTGGTGAAGAGGTCAGGATTCAAATTCCGACAGAGAGTAATGGGGGTAATTTTTCCATAACGTTTTCCCCCTTCACGCAAATAGAGATACATTTCCTAATGATTTTTTGCCTAAACCACAAGTGTAATTAAATGTGGATAACTCGGACAAGTAGTAAGATTCAGTGAAAATAATAATTTAAAAACTAGGATATGAATACTTGTAGAGTGTAGGTTATCAAGGGATTGCAACGGCCTCAAAGATAAAAATTGAGGTCAAACCCTGAAAAAGTCTGTAAACCACTACAATAAAGTTTAGGACTCACATTATTTTGTGGTTTGATTGTATATCACTGTTAATAAAACTTATAAGTGTCTGTTTAGTCACCATTTAGGGAAAATGTTTTCCATAAATGAAGGAAACATTTATTTTATTTTATTTTGTTCAATAAACTCTTTATAATGGTGTGGCCTCAATAATGAAAACAAATGTTTGCTTTATAATGAAACTCTTGAACACACTAAGTGTGAACTGTATCAACCAACAATTTTCATAAATAAATTACACTGAATAAGTAAACAATAATCATTATATTAAGTATCATTGTTGTTAGACAAGAAATATTATAATATTTCAGAAGAAGAAATATTTTTTAAACATATGATGAGAGAGTTACTTTGTTCATCTGTGAATAAAATGATCCTCACTTTTTATATCACATTCTCGCAAAATAAAAATATCATTTTTAAGATAGGACACTATAAATGCTGTTGAAGCGAAGGGAGTGTCCAAAATTAGGGAAGTGTGAAGAAAGTTAGTGAGGATGGATTAAGTACAGAGTTGTTTTTTGAGCTATATGCACAGTTTCTTGCTTACCACATAAGGGAACGGCCTGATTAGGTAATTTGTGGTAGATAATAGTAGATTCAACTGTTTATAAAAAAATAGATTGCATCAACATTCTTAACTCTTAACGAGAAAGGTTCCTTTACAGCGTTTAAGGATTCTTTTATGGTATCTATTTTCAGAGACAACGGGTGTTTCCCCCCTTATAAGAATCCTCGCCCTACCAACTAGGTGTTTGTTCCAGGTGGTTCCGAGAGGACCGCGACCAGCTGCTTGCTGTCAATGTGGGGGAGCGAGTCAGCGTGTTGGCGGCGGGCTTGTTGAGGGTCGCCAAGGTTCGTCTAGAGGACAAGGGGAAGTACTTGTGCTGGGTCAACAACTCTGCGGGTGAAGAAACTGTTCAGGTCACACTCACAGTCTCAGGTTAGAACACAACCTTCAGGTCAGGTCACATGGTGTGGCTGACTTTTCAACCAGGAGGCTGAGGGAACATTTTTGACTGGCCACTTTGAGGGGGTGGGTTCTCACCTAGTGATGTTAAACTCTCCTTCTAGGTAAATGCTGGTGCACAAAGGCGTGGACAGCATTTTTTCCTAGGGAGGATCCGGGGGGAGGGGAGGGGAACTTTACAGTCAACCCATAAGGCAGTACTAAAAAAAGCAACATATTAACTTCACCCTTTGTTTTCATTTCCAGAAATTTAGGGAGGCAAGCCCCATATCCCACCCTGGCTATGTCCATGCATGTAATCAGAAAAATCAGTCAAAATCTTCAGTAATTTGAAAACTAGGAAGTTAGATAAAAAAAACTAGTATCAGGGAGTACCTTTCATGCAGTTAACGAGTATATTTTGCAAAATTACAAAAATATGCCTTTTTTCATCTTATTTAAAAAAAATCTAAACTAAAATAAGTTTTCTTGGATGCAACATTACAGAAAGATCTAAACTAAGACTAGTTGTCTCAAATGCAAAATTATAAAGGACATCTTACCAAAATAATCTTAAACTAAAAATAGTTTTCTTGGATTTGTTGAAAACCTTTTTAGCACTTCCTTCTCAAATTCCTCCTTTTTTCCCCCAAAGTAGTTTTTTCTGTGCACACTCAGTAAACATAGCCCATTGAGACGCTCCCCCTGTCATCGTCGACCTTAGCCAGGTCTTTATTCTCCGCAAGGTACTGAATGACCGCTCTATGGCTGACCAAGAGAGATGAGTAGATTCTTTTGTGTGTTTGGGTAAAAGATTTTCGCCTCTTTTACAAGGTATGCTATGTCCAGCTCTTTTAACTGCTCTTTGCTGAGTTTCTTCTCCTTCCACATGGTGTACCACAGTTCAGCTTCAGAGTCGGAGTCTTACAACTTATAAAAACTCGAAAACTGCTTGGCTTTCATCTTGAAGTCTTGAATGGTCATCTCCAACATAGTAAGAGGGTGTAGAGCCAAAAGTGAAAAGTAGGTGAATGTTCTTCTGAGAATATTACATTTGTAAGAAAATGAACCTGTTCACCAAATACTATACCAGCTGTGTCATTGTAGAATAATTTACATTTATTATTAAGATAAAAGATGTAAAGAGACCAAGGAATAGTTTTAGATAAAAAATAAAAAATGAGGCAATATGAATGGTGCATCTATAGTGCTGAGTATCCAGCATTGCAAAGCGTATACTGTTGAAAGATGACTGCAGAATCAGTTCAGTCTCCTTAAAAGAGATATTGTGCTCACCACGCTTAAACCTGAACTGAAACTATGGTGCACCCTAGCTGTCACGCTACACTCCTCCGTGTTTCTTCCATGCCGGTGCGTACAATAAACCTCATGTGTAATAATGGTTTCAATAATTTTTTGATGAGATTATTTAGTGATTCGAACAATATCCCCATTAAATGAGGATTTTTACTTTCCACAAATTTATAAATTTCTGATAGAAAATGAATTTTATTTTATGTAGTAAATTTGATTTTTGAGTTGTAAACGCTAAAATGAACACATTGGAAAATTTGATTCAATGTATATGTTGATCAACTTAGAGTAAGATAAGAGCTTAATAAAGGCATAGTGTTGTGGTATGTGTTGCCATATTTAAGGTATTCCAAAACCAATTATGTCAAAACTTGACTTTCCCCCCATGTGCATTTCTTTTCTAAATTTAGTTGAGTATTTTTATTAATTTACTTGATTTAGGAGTGGGCAGCTGTCCCCCTTCATCCCACAGCTATGCCCATGCGGTACAATTCATTTAATTTAATCCTGTACTCGACCATTTTACCGCAGAGTAAGTGGTTAGTAATATTGTATTGAGCCTCTGAGAACACTAGTAAAAAAAGAAAGCTATATCACTTAAAAATATTTTATTTTATTTTATTTTAATTGCACTATTACATTTAGTTAATTAAATGAGGTATTTAACATGCACTTTCTGAACCGGTTTATTATATCAGCAAAGGAGAATTTCTATGGCCGGGAAAGGTATTTTCCCATACCTTCCAGGGTTCCTTTACATGCCACAATCGACTTGGGAATGACAACTTTACTTCCCCTCCAAAGGAAGTTGTGCTAAGGATTTTTATCGCTCAATAAAAATTCGTCGACCACGGCTAGGTTTGAAGCCATGAACATCGAGTCTTGAGGCGAGCACTTTACCCCTAGACCACTGAAGTTGACCTTAAAAAATATAATAAGTACTAAAATGTATTAATGTAAGTGTAGATCCAACCATATTGACACTACTCCATTTACTCTTAAAGGTAGCAGGCTTACCTTGATGAGTTCTACTATGGGGCAGCTTGTTAGATAGGGCCATAGTGTAATTCATCAAGGTAAGACTGCTATCTTTCAGGGTAAATGGAGTGTATATTCTTATATTTTAAAATATAGACGATTTAAAATTAATAGGGGTTCATGCGTCAGAAACAAATTATTTAAAAACCTAGTTACTTATGTTATTTGGTTAGAGGCATAGTAAGTATGTTAAACTGTATAGCAAATAATTTTCAAATGTAAACAAGAGCTGGTGCATATAATTTATGTAAGGATCTATGTTTTATAGGAACAGAGTATACTTTGTCTAGTTCATTTTTATTTTTCATTAATATGAAATATTTTAAAATCAGCTTTAAGTTAGCTTCTAATGTAGGTGTTGTTCAATTAGTAATAAGTTAATCAATAGCTAGACGTTTTAGACTTAGAAGCTTTTTTTTATTTTTACATTCCAAAAAGACTTCATGATTATCTCTTTTGTCTATATTTGCTTTAAGAAGAAATCCACCTTTAAGACTTAAGCCATGTAATATAAATCAACTAGTTTTTTCCAAACAAAACTTAACTAACGTAATTATAATTGGTAAATCATATAATGAGACTACATAAGCTTAAACTGTTGGTTTTGAAATAAAATAATGTATAAAATTAACTAATTGCTACCATAATATTAAATGTTTGTATTAGTTGTTTGTCACCTCCCCCCTTGTGGGCCCTAAAATGTCAGGATGGGTTGCGGTCAAGGATGGGTATAGTGACCGAATATATGTGTGTGGTCTCGTAATTGGTTTTTAGGGTTTATTGTACTACGTTGCACTACTACAAAATGTGATGTTATTAAGAAGTTACTAAAAAGATATAAAGGACCTAACTTAAGAGCTCATGAAAGAACAAAGTATAGTAAGGAATACTTAAACAATGGCCTGACTGACAGTCTAGGTGATCCTAAATGGATAGGAACCCCGGAACCTCGGGCATGACGGTAGCCCTCCAGCACACATACTAGATGATCCGGCGTCCAACTACAAAAGTCGTAATTAAAAATTATTTTGTTCAAAGATTGTAATTTTAAGATTTTAACACTAAAGAAACACATTTCGGTGATTACATGGTCTAAGGTGTCACCCTTACAATAGACTGGACTGCCAATAACAGGGAGTTCTGGGTTTAAGTCCTGGTAGGGTGTAGTGAAGGTATTTTTGAGAAATTGTTTTTCACTCTCTCCACACAAATATGGCTACACTTCCTCAAAAAATACAATCTTACTCATCCCTAACTCATTGGCATAGCCCGTATGTGTATAACCAAATGAGTAGTAAGACGTAGTGCTAAACCAATTTAAAAAAACATCAAAGGTAAAATAAATATGAACATTACATGCCAAACCCATGTTGCTAGCTGGTATTGTTGGACTGTTATTGCAGCCCCCTTGTCTGCCCACGTTCAGCCACAAAACCAGGTGGTTGATGTGGGTAAGGAAGCAGTCTTCCAGTGCATACCTGGGGGCCATCCCGTTGCCAAGGTAGCGTGGTACCGCAACGGGAAGCCTGTGGTCAGAGATGCAAGGTTTGAAGTGCTGTCGTCTCCAGAGAAACTCATGGTGAGAGCTCTGCAGAAAGAAGACCATGGGATGTACCAGTGCTTCGTCAGCAATGAGTGGGATATGGCCCAGGCTACTGCGGAGCTACAATTGGGTGGTGAGAAAACCATTGGGGAGGTTGTGTCATCTCTAACCATGAACTGTAGCATTTATATTTTCACTAAATTAATGTGCAGGAATTGTACTCTAATGCCCTACAGAAATACTTGATCAAACACTTATCATTTTCTAACAAACATAAATTCTGTGTCCTTTATAAAGTGATATTCACTTAAATCATTTGAGTTTGTGTAACTGTGGAGATAGAACCTTTGTTTCAACAGCAAGTAAACAATTTGTATCATAGGGTTTAAATGAAAGCTAAATTTAGATATGTTATCTCCCAGTGATAATTTTATATTTTCTAATTAAATTTACACATTATCACCGTTGTTTTGTACATTCACCAGCACTGTGAACAAGCTAACACTATAACTAGTGTAAGGAGTAGAGCTCACTTTGAAATTATTATCAATGATATTCCCATTGTAACACAAAAATAAAACCTGTTTTCACACTTTGAGATTCAAATTCACTGGAAGCTTATACTTATCTTTTGAGTAGCCCAAGAGGAATAAATTTTCCTGGCAATAAAATTGTGTTATTTTGTTTTATGTAAAAATATGTATGAATATAATATTTAGAATTTGTTAAACGGAAGTTAGGTGGAGTTATTTAGAAAAACAATGCACACTCCCAAACTGTATTAGGCTAAGTGGGATGGAATCGGATATCAAGCATTCATTTACAAACACAAAATAATAAACAAACAAAAACAATAAAACCTCAAACAATTTTAGTTTATCAAATTTAAGGTTCAACCTTAGTTAAAATCAAATCAAAATATATTATCATGAAATTTAAAATTAAATATATCTGGAAAAGTAGGTATAGTAAGAAATTTAAAATACAGTAAAAGCTTTTTAGTTCGAAGTCCAAGAGATATCTAAAATAATTTGAGCTATTTAAAATTCAAACTAACCATATGTATGAGTATCTAGCAGCTGATACACAATAAATTAATAGCCTAAAAATATGCTAAATGATATATAAGAAAAATTTTAACACAAAATATTAAAAAAAACTTGGACAAATTAACCTAGGAAAAGTGAAGACTTAAATCAGTCGTTCAGGCATTATGTGACTACATTGTCACACAGAAAGGATTTAAGCTGAGCCAACACATCCTTCATTCTAGAAAACCTGCTTGTCATTGGTGTAAATTTTGGCTTTCTCTTTTAATATGCATCAATAACACTTAACTTTTTATAAATATTCTTAGCATATGGGGTGATTTAATAAAAATGGTTTAGCTACCAGTATATTTGAAATGAGTATAAACTAAAAATTTAACAATAAATAGGCTTCAAACTATGCAAATATTTTCTTCTAAAATTCAAATCAAATGTTATTTTTTAACATTGATTTAAATCGTAATATTTCTTTGAAATTGTAATGGAACATGACATTGTAATTACTTTCATTTAAGGAGTGTTTAGCATATTTGTTTCACAAGTTTATGCATGTTTTGTTAGTTTGAAGTTGTTTGTCTCTGTCAGATGCAAGTCCTGAGTTGTTGTACTGGTTCACCGAGCAGACCATACAACCTGGCCCTGCTGTGTCGTTGAAGTGTGTGGCAACCGGCAACCCACCCCCTCAATTTATATGGACCCTCGATGGATTCCCTGTACCTGACAATCCTAGGTAATGTACTGAGATATCAACTGCAATATGGAAAGTTTGAAGAAATATATTACATTTTAAATTACAAAAAACAATATTAAAAATATAAATATTTCTTTCTTTCTTTATATATGAATTCATATAGTACAATATCATCATCAACTGTTTTCAGCCTGTGGTCGTCAGTTTAGTAAACTGCTTCATTCTTTCTCATTTAATTGTGTCCATTCTTCTCCTCTCACTTGCACACTTTCTGTTATCTGCTCCTTCCATCTGTTTTAGACTCCCTTGCGGAGTTTTTCCTAGATACTTCATCTGCATCATTCTCTTTGGCATCCTCTCTTTTTCCATCCTCATTACAAGCCCATACCTTCTCAGTCTTGCTTCCTCCACTATCTCATGTACTCCCTGTACCACAACTCTGTTCCGGATAATTTAATTCTTATTGTGACAGCTAACATGCTCCTCACAAACTTAATTCCCATGGCCTTCACTTTCCTTGTCTCTCTTACATTCAATGTCCATGTTTTTGCTGCATGTGTGACAATGGGTAGAAAGTACGTCCTGTATAACACATCCTTACACTTTAAGGGAACTTCTCTTCTTCATAGCAGGTATCTTACACACCTATTGAACAACTTTTCCTGCTGTCCTCTTTTCAGTAGAATCTCTCTACTACATCCAACATTATAGCTTTACTAGGCCTTACCCTCTTCCTTGTCACTACTATCACTTTACACTTTTCCATGTTAAATTTTATTTCACACTCTTTTACTTCCTCATTCCATTCTTGTAGTTGTTCTTGTACTTCCTCTTCCTTCTCCCCCCATATCCTCAAGTCATCAGCCAACATCATAACTTTCATTCTTTCCTCCCCAAGTTTTTTCATATTATACTACAGCATGTACTTTTAATATTGTATCGTCTTGGTTGGTTTTAAGATGTTTAGTTTGTGTTTGGGAGAATCTATTTTTACATTTATTATAGATGGGTTAGATCCACCATTTTATGAATCCAAATATTCATCTTGTGCAAAAAATCAAGATATGAATCTTAAAAGTAATAGTAGACACAAAGAGATTTATTTTACTATACTATTTATTAAGTTGCTATAGAAAAAAATAAATAATACCTAAATGTTTCCATTTATTGCTATAGTGTATTCATTATAATGTTCATACATTCAGTTAAGTGATAAAATTAACTATCTGCAGTTTGGATTTTAAGTTTGTCCTACAATTATGTTGGGCTAAAACCACCAAAAAGCAGCATAGTAACGCAGTATACATGTTCCATTTTTTTAAAAATCTTAAGTTTGACATTTTCTTACATCTTAAATATCCCTAAAGATTGAAGGTATTCGAGGATTTGAATATCCATTCATGGTTTGTATTTAATAGTATGTATTTACACTCCATTACCCTTAAGTTAGCAAGCTACTTATACATTTCATTAAAGAGTAGCTAAGAGATAGGGCATAGTATAATGCATCAAGGAAAGACTGCTCTACCTTTCAGATAAACGGAGTTGATTGACTAGTGCAAGTATCTAGCAAATCAAATATTAAACTAATAGTTACCATTTGTCTGAGAGAGTTTGGGAAGGAAAAAAAACTCCAAACTGGGTGTACTTTAAACATAAATTATTATATTCTGCCTGATAAATCTTTGATTGAAGTCATGAAAGATATTAAAATACAAATGTTATCACATTTAATTCTTAGTACTCTTGAGCAATGTTAGAAAGTAATCTTTTCATTTACTTTAATATATATTTACCTGCCATAAATTCTAGTTTATTAAATCAATTGATCACTAATTATATTTGGAAAGTAAGTTATAAGTATAAAGATAGTTAACATAAAAAAGTTAAAGTTAAAATCAAATCCAACAATAAAGTTTTAATATAATCGTGAATGATGTTTTAATAATAGATAATAGTTTCAACAACAGTAATACAATGGACAAGACCACTTAGCTTAGATTATTCCGAACATAAGTATAATAATAATATGTATCATTTAAAATAAATTGCCATGATTTTTTATGTAGATGACTAAACAAAATATGTGTCATAAGTATAAATATTAATATATAATTTTATACAGGCTGGCCATAAAGTCTGGACACACAGGCAAAGGCCAAAAATTTACACCAGACTTATGGATCAAAATTAATAGTCAAGCTATTACATCTGTTAGTTAGAGTTATAACCGCATCTAAATATTGGCATTGGCGTTCTAAGCCAAAGGTCTTGGGTTTGATTCCCGTGTCCAGGTGTCATTTTTCAATTTAAAGAATACATCAAACTAAGCTGGACAGCAAAAGTCGCTGTTTGTTCTTGCAGACGTAGCATAGCCTTATGCCACTATAAAGATGATCAGTGTGCTTTCTGAACCAGTGTTGCTAAAACTTGCAAGCGTGTATTTGCCTGTGTGTCCAGATTGTATGGCCCCTCTGTATATTAAGGTGCGGCAGACGGGACCGCAAGTATTTTTACAATTTTTGTAGAATTGCAATTTATTGGACAAAATAAATCAAATATTTCTCCAGTAGCAACATAGAGTTTAGTTTTCTGCACATGCTAATATCAACAGATCTTGAATATCTGTCAAGAGTGTCCTGAAATTTTGTCAAAATTTTTCCCTTTATTTAAAAAGTTTTGACCAAATTCCAGGACACCCTTGACAGATATTCAAGATCTGTTGATATTAACATGTGCAGAAAACTAAACTCTATGATGTTATTGGAAAAATATTTGATTTATTTGGGCCAAAAAAATGTAATGCTATAAAAACTGTAAAATTAATCACACTTCTTCTGCATACCTACATCTATATTTTATATTCAAAATCAGAACTATATTTGAACCCCCATGGAAGAACCTCTTGAACGTATGAAAAAAAAGATTAGATAATCTTTATCTTATATCAGTCAAAAATTTAGCCGATCAATCAAAATGACGATTGTAAAATTCATAAATACATGACAGTAGTAGCGTTTTGGACTATTGGATAAGGTTCTTTCAATTTGAGGCATCCTCCCCATACCAACATTTTATCTTATGCTCTGGAATAATAGTATTTTCCTCCCACAGATTCTTAGTTGGACAATATGTAACAATACACGACGATGTCATTAGTCATGTAAATATATCAAATTTAAAGGAAGAGGATGGTGGAGAGTATTCATGTACAGCCAGAAACTCTGTATCTCATGTGACGCACAGTGCACGTATCAACGTGTATGGTAAGTCCAGAGCTCACACAACATCTACATCAGGGTCAGCAACCTATGGTATGCATGCCAAGTGTGGCACGCGAATTATTTTCAATGGCACACTTAGTGATTTGAACAATAATAATATAAACCTTTATTTTTGATTAAAACCATTGATGTGAGTAATAATTGTGATCACGTGTTTTATGTTTAAATGTTTCAATTGTTTTGTTTCCAAATTTCAAAATAAGGTTTTCAGAACTTACATATTTCTAAACACATTTATGACTTTTGTATTTATTCTGATTTCTATTAAAATATTAAATATTCAAGAAACAGTAGTTATTTAATATATTCGATTTAGAAACATGTTGTCACAATCAAATTTTACAAGATCAACTTAAATTTGTTTTAATAGTTGTACTAGTTAACTAATATAAAAATATAAATGATTTGTGTGGGCTTAGGTTGGTTTGGCCGCTGAGCGACTTTGCAATATTACTTCGGCACAACACTACTAAAAGGTCACCGACCCCTGATCTAAATAAACATTAAGTGCAACATAATGTAGACCTGTTTATGCCTTACAGAAGCAAAATTACTTTCAATTCTTATAATAATACACTTTGTAACAAACAGTGATGGGCGCAAGAGTAAAAGTGCCAGAATCATCTTGTTTAGTTTTGGACAAATGGTGAGGTTGAGGTTCAAATCCTCTTCAGGTATACTAAGGTGGGTTTTCCTTATATAGTTTCTTCTTCTCCTTCCGCTCTAGTTAGGATTCACTCCCTCTATCTTATACCTTCCTCCTCCCTATCGTATGGCTGGTCGGGTAGTAAGGCAAATAACACATAAATACATTTGTGCAACTTGACATATTTATTACCTCAATTGTGTTGTTCCCTGTATTGTTGATCAAGATACACGAGTTTCAACTCATTTCAGGGTGTTTAGAATTACCAGAACAGTGTATTTAGATAGTCTATATTAAAATTAACCTTTATGTATAAAAATTAATAGTCTACAAACTAAAGTTTTTTGATTTAGTAGAGCTTGAGTTAACTTCTCAGAAAGATTCAAAGTATCTAGTTGAGCAGATCATGAGTTCAATAAGTTATTAAAACTTCACTATTTAAATAAAAATTTATTATTTATTACAAATTTATCACAATTAAAACAAAACAGTTATAATTGTAAAGAGTTTAAATAACTTATATTTTTAAGGGAAAGCTCTTTTTGCTTTTTTTGAAGTAGTTTGTAATATATATTTGGAAGAAGTAAAGGTATAGAAAAGGTGAATAGAAAATCATCCTTAACCAATTTCCTTATTTTCCCTTTTATGGTTTTAGGTTTCTTCCTTTAGGAAGTTGCGTTGCGCGTTTCAAACTCCTCCCTGATTAGTTCAGGTAGAATGAATTGAGTAGTAACAATCAATTTTCTTAAAGAGGCAGCCATTATCTCTTTTTCAAGTGGCAGCAGTGTTAAGTGTGAACTATGTTCTTTTCATTGTAAAAGCGATATAGTTTTTATTAATTTTATAAGTTTTCTATCGAACTTTCCTGTACCTTCTTCCAAATATATATTAAATAATAATTTAAAATTTTAAAAAAATAAATTTTTGAAACTACAATGAAATAAAAAATTTACAGTGAAAATAATATAATTATGTTTTGGAAATTAAAATAACTTTTTTATATTAATATATTACCAGTTTGAGCTATTATAATGATAAAATTAATTTTTAAATACACTTGTGATAAGTAAATGAAAAATGAATTGATACATTTGATATTCCTGTAGCACAATTTTAAAACAATATTCAGGAAAATGACTGAGTGTGAAGATTTAGCTAAAGACAACCCTCCAATTTCCTAACTTAGTGCTGACCTTGTCACTATCCGAGTTACAGACAAACCTATTCTTCCAAAAAAGAAATTTAAACAGTATTTTTAAGCTATACTGAGTACACAGTTGAACCAAAGTGTACTTAATACAGTATTGCACTAAGCCATGTTAAAATTAAATCTTCTTTTTATTCTTTTATTCTATTCTGCTTATTCGAGATTTAGTCTTCTATGACCACATGTTTCTGTGCTACATGTCACAATATCTTCAGGTCTTATTTATGATAATGATGATTTATTTTAATAGATATTATCGGAAGGTTTGTGAAATTTTGAATTATTACTATGTAAGAAACTTTTTTATAACAAAAAACCCATATAACACCGAAACATGTTGTCATAGAAAACTAAAGATCAAATAAGGAGAAGGGAATAAAAGAATAACAAAGAAGATTTAATTTTATCATTTATTACTTCTTACCAAATAAATATGAACATTATTAAAAACTAAGCTATGTGTTACACTAGTTTTACAAAGGATCCTTTCTTATACCTTTATATATCTGTCTCCTACCCTTCACTAAAGAACCAGTTTTTTCATTTGCTGAATGACTTTACAGCATTCCAATGGCCAGATGTCTGCACACTGCCCTTTTGAAGGGGGGTGGAGGAGGTGCGGTCATTCCTCCCCTGTCCCACCTCATTTATCCCAAATGAAGAATTAACAAACAACATCCAGACAAGTATAGAGAGAAAAGAATCCTTAAAAAAAGATGTCTAAAATTGTCGAGTTTGAGCCCAAGTTTCTATTAAAATTTTGGCTCAAAAATATTAACACTGAATACTCTTAAGTTTCTAGTAAAATCCTTCCTTTTAAATCCCAAATTTTAATTACAAATCCTAATTTTATCTCATTCTCATATCAGAATCTTAAGATATTCCTGCATAAATATATTTATTAAACGGAATTTATTTCTGGAGTTTTTATTTTATTTATATTAATTTTAAGCTGCTTTCTAACTGTTTACTATTTTAATGTTTATAGTTTCTTTGGTCAAAATGTGGATCCACATTGGGTTAGTTGCCCAACAATCTGGGATGTATATTTTTGTGTTGCTAGAATAAACTCTTTATCACTAAGGCACACTAATATTTATCATAATCATCTAAACTGGTGATTTTTTTTTTTTAATCCTTGACTTTGATGAAAGCAAACTTGAGTGATTTTGTAATTCAAGGGATCTATTCAACTTTACATTACCCGCCTCGGTGGCGTAGTTAGCTAACATGCTAGTTTCATGTTGAGCTAGACTACTGAGGATGGGGAGATAAAGGTTTGAATCTCAGTCGGGTGAACTGGGGGGTTATCCTAAATGGTTTTCCACCCTCCCTCCACGAAAACGCGGGTTCACTTCCTCTAAATTCAACCTTCCCAATTCTTAACCCATTAGTGTAATTAATACTTAAGCATATAACCCAAATGGGTAGTAAGACGTGTTGCTAAATAATAATAAGCTTTACATTATTATTTAAAGAAAGTGGTGCATTGCAAGATTTTACTGTATTTTATACTAAGAGAATAAAATCTTAACTTTCACCTGAACCTTGACTCGTTTCAGGTTTGCCGTTTATTCGATTGATGCCGAAAATTACTGCTGTAGCTGGAACTGATTTAGTTATTAAGTGCCCTGTCGCAGGTTACCCAATAGAGTCCATAATATGGGAGAGAGGTAACAAACTTTTTGGAATATATAGTAAATAGATATATTCTATCCTAGTTAGCATTAAATATATTTTTTAACATATTTAAGGTATAATTTAGTAAAATGGTTTGGAAAAAATTTAACTTATGATCCTGTAAATATGTATGGTTACCTTAATGCAAAGTTTCCTAATTAAATCATGGGAGAGTATCTAATACATTAGTCCTTGGCTGTATTTGAATAGTCAAGTACACTTGACTTGATGCAGACATGATGCAGACTTGATGAATGTACACTTATCACGCACTTGAGATTGAATACTGCAACAGTATATTTGGACAGCAAACTATCCTTTCCACACGCTTGAGTCCGCAGTGCTGCTTCCCATCAATCAGCTTAGAAACTATTTTAAACACCATCTATCGACCCTTTATTACAGATCACATTACTCTATGAGCTCTATCTCTAGAGGTATTTGATCCATGATCTCTAGCAGACAAAAAAATAAACAATTGCCAGTCAAACACCACATCAAGGGCGTGTCTAGGGTGACTTGCAGTCGCCTTTGGCCTCAAGGGTGTGTGAGTGGTGCATTGTCACACTTTGTGACTATTCAGAAGGATCTACACTTGATCACGTGATTGTCAATACAACTTCCAAGTGAATGTCAAGGGTCGACGGCACGTGAAGTAGACTATTTGGATACAGCCCTTGACTTACACAGATTCATAGATATGTGTTTGTGTTACTTACACTTACAACTAGCAAAGCCATTTATCAAGCACCACTCTGAACATAATAGGTGGAATTCCTAATAAGCTGGCGCAGACCTGATTCCATAATCATCATGTATATATGAGTGTCCTTAATAAATATATAGTCCTGTATGTATATAATTTTTCTTATAGTTACATATGTTTTTATATTTATGTATTTTTATAGGATACTGTAATGCACAAATAAAGTTTAACTTTCTCAAAGATTTATTTTCATAAGCAGAATCTTTTTAGCTTTAATTATCCTTTGAACAAATATTTAAACCATAAATACATAGTATTTAGACACTATTTGACTTGCACATTTTTTCAACTAGTGTGGAAACCTTTCAAACGAATTAGTCATATAAGTCGATAAATAAAGTGAGCTTAATAAAATAATAACATTTAAAACTAAACAAAACAAAAATGCAAAAATAAAATAATCCTTCTTCTCTCCCTACATAATTTAGTTAACATCCTATTTTATACCTACAGATGGAACAGTGCTGCCGATGAATCGACGTCAACGAGTGTATCCCAACGGAACTCTAATAATTGAACATGCTCAAAGACAAGCTGACGCTGGCTCGTATACATGCCAGGCGCAGAATCGACAAAAGCACACGGCTCGACGAGATGTGGAAGTGCAGGTGCTAGGTACATTTGATTGTTATGTACTTAATCCACACAGCCAGATATTTACATAATTTCTAACCTTGAAAAATATACAAATTGGAAATATATATATATATAATAGTATATATATATATATATATATATATATATATATATATATATATATAATAGATAGATAGATTTGTTACATCTAATTATGTGTTATTAGTATCTGGAATATTCTAATTACAGCACACTTTACTCACTTACATCATTACCGATAAACCTTTACCTGAAGCCCTTCAATAAATTTAAACTGAATTGTTTTATAAGTGTAGACAATGTTTTATATTAGCTTGGTTGAAAATCTTTGATTGGCTGTAAAAACAAAAATTATAGCACTGTGTCTTACTACCTGTTCAAGTTATTTGCTTAAGTACTACTTTCACTAATGGGTTAGGAATTGGGAAGGTTGGATTTAGAGGAATTGAACCCACATTTGTATGGAGGCAGAGTGGAAAACCATTGAGCAAAAACCACCCCCAGTTCACCTGACTGAGATTTTAACCTCGATCTCCCCTTCCTCGGCAGTCTAGCTCAACACGATACCAGCGCGTTAGCTAACTACACCACCAAGGCAGTTTTGTAAAAACAAAATTATCATAAAAAGATGTAAATGGTGTAAGAACATACTTATTATGTTTAGGCCTAAAACAAACAATCTGAAAGACTTAAATATACATAAAAAATATAAAAAAAAAGATATTTCTTTCAAAATAAACACTTATTCAAAATAACTGATACATTTAATTTTAACAAACAATCAAGATATTTTATACACTTTTATAGAACGCCTCTGTGGTATAGTGGTCTGAGTTCCTGGCAAGAGATCTAGAAGTCCTGGGCTCAATCCCCAACACTTCCATAATTTATCTGTTTAGCAGTGGGTCTGGAATGAGGTCAAACTTAGCCTCATGAGGACAGTTTAGGAGAAACTTGAATAAATAAGTAGCAGCTCCAGTTTAGAAATGTGAGATTGATGGCTGGAGGTTTCGTTGTGCTGTCCACATGACACCCTCTAGCTGCATATGTTGGCACTATCATCGCTAACAGTAGCGGCCGCTCGGTCGGTATAGCTTTCTTGTGGGCTCAAGCAACGGAGTTTTTTTATACACTTTTAATTCTGGTAAAAAGTTTAAATGAACATATTGAATAAGATTGTTGTACATGCTTACAGTTCCTCCGAAAATCTTGCCAATCCAAGCAATGACTAACTTACTGCGTGAGGGTATGCGTGCTGCCATCTCATGCCAGATATTGGAAGGAGACCTCCCTGTAACATTTAGGTGGGAACGTAATGGCCAAGCCCTTCCAGCCCCGAATCTTAGCACCTCCACAAGACGTCTAGACGAGTACTCCACTTCGCTTGTTATTGAGAGGATTACGTCTGCTCACAGCGGGAACTACACGTGTGTTGCGCAAAATGTAGCAGGTTCTGAGAGCTTCACTGTTCCCCTCACTGTCAATGGTAATGCTTCTAAATAAGTTCACATTTCTGTTGATAGTTGAGTTTTGTTTATCAGGAATATTTAACATGCACATTATGAGCAAACTGCTTAGTTTTTATTGGTTGTAAAAACAAAATTATTACTCAGAAAAAAAAACATAATGGCTTAAGAAAGCGGACTCTATAGGTAGGCTTGCATCAAAAATCCTGAAAGGGCTATAGTTTTTATTTTAAAAATACAAAATAAATCTATAAACCATCATCTAACACTGTTTCAGCCTCAGGTTAGGTCAGCTTGGTAAATAAATGCCATCCTCCTCTATCTCCCCACCACTCCTCTTCCCTTATTTGAACACCCTCAGTAGTCTGCTATTCCTACCTCCTTCTTGTCCTACCTTGTGACCTTCTTCTCATGCTCTTTGGCTTAAACATTCTTTTCTGCAATCACTCTCTTCCCATTTTCTAGACATGTCCATATCACCTCTTTCTTGCTTCCTCTATTATCTCACTCAGGTCCTATATACCTGCTCTTTCTTATAAACCCCCATTTTTTAACCTACATCTCCTGATGACACCCAGCATGCCCCCATAAACAACATACCCATCACCTCTACTTTCCTGGAATCACTCTAATCCATTGTCCATGTTTTGGCTGCACACACTATCATGGGGGCACAGTATATCTTGTACAATCCTTTTACATTTTCAATGACATTTATTTTTTCTAGAGTTAGATCAAATCTAGGATTTTACGAATTCAAATTTTGAATCCAAATCTTCATATGACTTTCAAATCCCAAACATAGAATTTGAATTTGAATCTTGGAAAAAGTTATGGCCCACAGAGGAAATAGAAATATAATGGAATAGTAGAAAGTCAAATAGTATCAAAATGTTTTTAAAAAAATCTCATAATCCATTCATTATAGCATTCATACATTCAATTGGGTGTTAAATTAATGGTCTGGAGTCTGGTTGTTGAGTTTGTTCTATAATTGTGTTTGTTCTGAACCACCAATATGCAGTATTCTAGCTTTAAAATAAAATTCAGTTGAAAAATTGAAAAAAAAAACTTTTTTTTTTAAGGATAATACCTACTCTGAACTCTCCCCCTGTTTCAACTCTATCTATCTCAATACCCCCACATACTCTGTTACTCTTCCTTGTTTACACCAGGGGCGGATCCAGGATTTTTGTGGGAAGGGGACCAGGGGGGGGGGAGGTGGGGGGGGTAGAGCAGGTGCTCTCACAGGATCAGGTTGGGGGAAGTTCCCCTCAAGAAATTTTGTCAGAAAAATATTTTAAATTTGAGAGTAGATCTTAAAGTAATTTTTCAGTGTAACACTAAACTTGAGAATAATCCTAAAATGAAGGGTATAACTTGAAACTTGCAATTAGTATTGAAATGTATTAAAAACAAATAATAGTAACATCAACAATAGTGATTATTAAGGGGAAATCAGTTTAAACATTACAACAATTATTATTATCTAAAACGTTTTTTTTTTTAGCTATTCAATCAATTAGACAAAAATAGATGTTCAAAATCTGAATAATTCAATCAATTAGACAAAATAGATGGAATTATTCAGATTTTGAACAGTCAAACTTTAAAAGCACTCCATAGTATATTTTGTACTGGGTCTTCAATCATTTCAAATAGGCTGCCATCATCTCCATAGCCTCTCATGGGGATATTTTGGCGGCCATGTGATAGGATAGTCTTTACTATAGGGAATAGTCGAGATCTATTTTCTAACACCTATGCTTTCCTGTTTTCACTCAAGCAATTTCTAACTTCCTGTTGAGGATTTTCAAAATTATAAATGAATGACTTACAGTCTGATTCGACCTTTTTATGGTAGCTAGCCGAAGTATTCTTCTCTGAATATCCACCCTTGACAGAAAGATTTGCATACTTTTGTAGAGGCTCAGTCACCAAACTATTTAATGGTACTGTTTGTTGCCCGCCAGCTAATGTCTTATAGCATAAAATAACAAAATATTTGCAAAAATTTCCTTTTTTATCCTCTGAAAACACAAGCCAGGGATGATTTTCAAAGTGACTAATGTTCACCCACCTCTTTTCTTTGTGTCCACGTTTAAGAGAGGTGGATGTAGGAAAGTTATATCCTTTCACAGAAGTCCAGGGATTTGTTAAAAGTTTATATCTGGTGTGATCATTCATATTTAGGATTCCTATATTCCCAATGTAGGCACCAATAGTAAAGGAGGGAGGAAGACAGGCAGTAGAGGAGTAATCAACACTCAGCTGTGTAGTCACTTGTTTTTCTGCTTCATTAACAGAACGCGAAACTGCCAACACTTCATCACACAATTTTATTTCTGAATAACTGTAACTTTGTCACTGTCTATTCTCCTCTTCTTTACAACAAAACGATCTATCTTACTCCAACACAACACACTATATAATTATGAATATAAAACATTATAATAAAACCATCATGGCGAACTAGTAAAATACGTGCATTGACCGGCAAAAAACATTGGCAGCAAGATACCTCACGTTTGGCGACAGAATGGCGCGAACTGAATGGGGTTTTGCCCCGTAGTGTGGCGCTAAGGGAAGGTAGGAACTCAAAGGAGCACAATTTAAATTTGGGTAGTTTCATTAATGCCTATTTTCACCGTTTTAATACTTAATGCGCTTTTTGTCTTAAGTATATATAATAATTACCCTGTATTAATCATTTAATATTATTACAAATAATAATTTAAAATAAATGGTACGAAACTCCGCACAGACTTTCTAGCTCTATTATTTAAAAATGGAGATATTTACTCAAAACTCATAATATATGTGAAACAAAATAATATACAGTAGCAAACCCAAGCATAAATTACACTATAATTATGTAAAAAAAAAATTAGTCCCGTTTTAAATTTTATAATTTTATTGTTAAGGAATTAATGTCCTCATTTGTATGTTTGGAGCAATAAAAAAAATTGATATAGGTTCCACAAGGTCAACATTTCATATTAAAATTTCAACTTAAGGTTAGAATTTTTGACATTTTATTAGGTGTTGCACATATTCAGGTCATCGCATTGCTATTAAATTCCTCATTTATAAATTTTGACCAATAAAATATGTAAATATAGACTATTGAGTCTAAAATGGAGATAGTTCATTGTTTACAAACATTTATCCTAAGAGGTTTAAGGAAAATGAAAGAGAATGAACTTTTTGAGAGACTTACTTATATTTAATTACCTATGGCATTGGAGAATTATTGCGTTAAAACTTAAGTAGTATCTCTTTACAATCAAAGCTCGCAAAATTGTATTAATATATTTGCAAATATCTCAGAAACTGTTAATTTTATAAAAATATATTTCAAATAAAAATTTTTTATCTTTGATAGTACTACAATTTTGCAACAATAAGTTATTTTGTATCTCAAATAGTTGCGGAGATAAGGAAATTTTCGCTTCTGTAAAGTACCCTAAAAGTACATTTTCATAAAAAATGAAAATAGCCATTTTATTTGTTATCTTAATCAACTCCTAGATACAAATTTTAATCAAAATCGTTGAAATATTTTTGGAAAATTGATTTTTTTTCTCTCTTCGTTTTTATTAATCTACTCTTAATTTTAGGGTTAATCAGACACTAGACATAAGGCATTGCAAAAACCACTTTTTAGTGTTCGGGGGTCATGAGACGTCAACATCCATTAATATTTCGGCTAGATTTTTTTTTACAGTCCCAATAGTTTACCTTTAGTATTCGAAAAGTTAATATATTTTATTACTGTATATATATTATACTTATTGCTTGTATAGTATATACTAAATTTATTATTGTTGGTGATATATATATACTTATATTATATTATGATATATATATATTTGGTATAGCTTTGAAAGTTGTTGGCTTTTATATTAATATGTTTCAAATAAAATATTTTATTTAAATATCCTAATATTTGTAATGTTAAGTAATTTCATAACGCAAAGAGTTACGAGATATGATAAAAATAAGAATTTAGCATCAGACCGGAACCCTTAAAGTCATTTTGACGAAATATTGAGAGTAGCCATTTTGTTTGGAATATTTAGAAATGTTTAGAAATGAAATTTAATCAAAATCGTTAGACCGATTTTGAGAAAATCACTTTTTTTCTTTTCACCTTCAGTAAACTACCCTTAATTTTAGGGTTAGATATCCAATTTCAAAAACGCTAAGGGCAACCCTATGAAAACCCAGATACAAAGTTTTAGCCCGATCGGTAAATAGTTTAGGCTTTAGTCAGAGGTACATACCGACAGACAAAGGACAAAAATCAAAACCACTTTTTCGGATTCGGGGGTCATGAAACGTCGAGATTCGTCAAAATTTTGGGTTTGATTTTTTTTGACCATCAGATACTTTCTCTAGCTGTAAGATAGGATAAAGTAAAAAATGAAATCTGGTTAGTGAGATAGTATTTCTTGACAATAAAACTAGTAGTGACGTTAACAATGATTTAATTTCTTGAGGGGGGCTGCGCCCCCCTCCTGGATCTGCCCTGTTTGCACCATCACTTCCACCATTATTTGTACACAACTTCATACCATATTTCCTTGCTTCAGCACTCCAAGCCTCTTGTAGATCCTTACATGATGATTTATCCCTCCACATCATAAGATCATCTGTAAATAGCATTTCCTTCACCTTTAATTTTCTACTGTATTTGAATAATACATAATAGTTTTACTAAAAGTAAAAGGATAGTTCCTTATAATTTACAAAAATAGCTTAATGTTGAAAAGGACTCACACCAATTTACCAGTGATAATTTGTTGGTGATGCTGGGAATAAAAACCCAGGACCCTTAACTCGGTAGACAGGTCCGCTACCAACTGAGCTTTGATGACCATTTATAGAGTAAATATAAAACAAAAATTAATGTGTTGTCATTTCTGAACTGATTTTGTAAATATTTTAACTACACAAAACACACCAAAGCACGTACACACTCAAATAAAGTACTGGTATGATAAATTTGTAAATAAATTATGCTTGAACTTTTTTTACAAAACATCACACTAACAGTATCAATGTGATAAGTGTTAATGTAATGTATTTATTATTTTCTTGAGCAGTTTACTTCCTTGGGTTAGAGTAGGGATTATGGGATGCAAGAAAAGGTCGCTGTTTTTGCAGTTTTTATAGCAAAACAATGTTTTGATCAAAAAAATCAAATATTGCTTCAGTACAAACATAAGAGTTTAATTTTCTTCAAATGATGACCTCAAAAGTTCTTCAATATCTGTCAAGGGTGTCCTGGAATTTAATGAAAACTTTTTCTTTTCATTTAAAAAGTTTCTCATCTAATGCTGCCATGCCCATGACTGATATTCAAGAACTGTTGATATCACCATGTGAAGAAAAATTAAACTCTTATGTTTATACTAAAGCAATGTTTTATTTATTTTGGACAAAAAAATGTTTTGCTAATAAAACTACAAAAAACACTGGCCTTTTCTCGCGTTTTCTACAGCCCCTGATATAACACCCAATATCTACTTGTTAAATTGAGCTCCAAAGTACTAATATTGTGACAGATAAATATACACTTGAAAACCTCAAACATAATTTATAAATTAATACCTAAAGCCACTAATAGAGAAAAGGCAAGCACATTAGAATGATTTATCAGCTCTCTAGCCTTGGTACTTACGAGTGTTTGTTTGTCCTAGTTCCTCCAAGATGGACAGTAGAAGCAGCAGATGCGAGCGTGGCATCGGGTCAAGATGTCACACTACACTGCCAAGCAGATGGTTATCCTGTACCCAGTATCATGTGGAGGAAGGCTGTTGGTACATTACACTATTTCATTTATCAGTCTTATCTTCAATTCATTCATAGCTAATGCTTCAAAAGTCTTACAACTTAGATAAAATTGAATGTATAATAATATTCATAAATGGTATAGCTCAACAACCTTTGATAGAAATGTTTAACCAGTTTCACTTTATCATATATTTATAAATGGTATCTTTTTTAATGACTATATCTAATAAACAATAATGTTAGTTTATTTGTCAGAAAGTAGGAGCAGTGAGGAAGTTACAAAGGGAGAAATTTTACAGGGGAAAGAGGGAAAATATATGTTTATTTGCTAGTTATTAAACTATACCAAGACATAAAGTAATGTTCAACAATCAAAATTTGTTGTAATTATAAAAATAAATAAAGCATTCCTACAATTATTTATTCAATCCATACCTAGTATTGCAAAAATGTATGTAGTTTTTGTCAAATAAAATTGTCTTGTTATAGTTACAATGAAGTGTACCTCATTTATATCAATATTGTAAATATTTCAGTGTTTATATTACTACAAAAATACTTGGTTACTGACCAATTTTCATGGGAAGGGCTTTATCTAACTGTTAGAACAATTAGTAGAGCTACTTTAACGATAATACTTCAAACTAGCCTCAAATAAATATCATTCGCCAATGAGAAACTTATAATTGAGAAAAATTTACAAGCAAGAGAAAAATTAAAAAAAATTGTAAATGCTATTACAAATAAAAGGTGGAGCATTATCATGACAAGATGCTCATCTCAGAGAGCCCAAGGATATCTGCTGTCGCTCTTTTTTGGCAATATATAGTCCATGATTGCTTGGTTTTCCATCTCTAGACCTAAGCTATATACATAACCTCTTCGCCTAAGAAGCTGACTCACAATCGACGAAGATTACTAAGGACTATCCACTGTAGCGCTCTAAAGGAAAATAATTTAATCTATCAATATTGGGATACATCCGACAGCATAGCTAAGTTGGTAACGTGTCTGTCTACTGAGCTAAGAGTCCCAGGTTCGATTCCCGGCATGGCCAAGAATTTATCATTGGTGAATCGGGTTTACCCTTTCACATTGGTGAATTAATGGCCAGGGACTGGATGTTGTGCCTGTCCTGGTATTAGGTTAGATTATAAAGTATATGAAGCTATGACAGGCCTAGTAAGACTGTAGTGGAAAATACATGGCTTGAATAAAAAAAACTGACCCAGGACACAGGTTGGAAACAATAATGGATGTAAAAAAAGGGATGCAAGAATAAAAATTAAAAACTACAGTTTGCTGGCCATTAGCAACTAACCAACTTTCATGTATTCATACATCAGGTCATATGATCTGCAGCAGTCACTTTTAATATATTTTATCAGTATCTATAAAATAACACAATGAATATGATAAAATGTATTAATGTTAATCACAAAAACAAATTATTTTTTTATGAAAATTGGACAGTAGGTAGAGTCCATTATGATACCTAGCTTTGCTCTTTCAAGACAGCTGATAAGTCACTAAAAACAGATTTGGATCCAGTCACTTCATAAATATGTATTGTTGCTTTCAACAAGTTATGTAAACTGACTTTATTTGGTTAGCAGACCAAACATATTTGCGAGGTAGTTGAGCATAGAACAACCTTTGATTATCTTTTGAAAAGTAAGCTAGTATATTTATATATACTTGTTCTTATTCCTAATAAATACTGATGTTTATTTTATTTTGTGTACAGGAACACATCCTGGAGAATACAAAGAATTTCTGTACGAGCCCAATGTGAACTTTTATCGCAATGGCTCATTAGAGTTTCTACACATCAGTAAAGATAGTGAAGGCTACTACCTGTGCGAAGCAAAGAATGAAGTGGGCACAGGTGTCAGCAAAGTAATATTTCTCAAGGTCAATGGTAAGAATGAAACCACCATTTAACTTTGTGCATTCTAGTTAACTGGTTATTAATAGGGATAATGTAGTTCTTTACTTTTTATCAGTGTTCATTTAGATTATTTACATTTACCACTATTTAAATTAGGTAACACTTTGTAATAAAGGAGAGTGAAATAAAAAAGTATAAGTTTAATTTCGTTCCAGAATCAATCAGTGCTTAAAAAAAAATTGCAAGTCATACATTTTTTGCTGATTTGACTAATTTAATCATTTTTATGAAAAATGATGTATGGTGAAATATGATTTTAAAAGTACTTTAAATGTTAGTAATTTAAAATCTTGGTCACCTTAACTTATGAGTTATGAGTCCTAATTTTGGGTGGGGCAATATTTAATTTTTAAGGGTGACAAAAACTATGGTTGGATAAAATCAGGTGAAGTGCATCAAAAGTTTCACTGGTCTCTTAACTAAATGTGTCTACAAAAAAGTCTACATTGTTTATTTTGTAAGGTGGTAACCTTGCAATTTCAGCTCCTGCGTACTTCCCTCAGAAGTCTAAACAGATGCAGGTACAGAAAGGGGAGCAAGCACACCTGCAATGCACATCCCTAGGTGACACACCCATTGAGATCATGTGGAAGATTGCTGGGAAGCGCATTTCTGAAGAGATGGATCAGAGGTAACACACATAAATTCATTCGTCAATATTCCACTCCAACAGTCCGGGTGTGGTTATAAATAAGCCTCCTCCATGTAATTCTGTCATGCCACAATTATTCCTACAATATCTTCTCCTACATAAATAAGAAATAAAAACTAAGTTTATATTTGGAATTTCTTCAAGAGGCAACGTATTACCTCTTTATCTAATGGCAAAAATGTAAAGTGTGAATTGTGTTCTTTTCATTGTAAAAATCATATTATGTTTGTTCCTTTAAAATCTTTCTATCCACCTTTCTTGTACCCTCTTCCAAATATAAAACAATTACCTCGTAAAGCGAAAAGAGGGTTTCCTTGAAGAGATATATTAAATAAAAATCACTAGTATTGTTTCTATAATTAAGAAGAGAACATTAGTATTCAGCCTTCGTTTTGACAATAGTTAGCTAAATTTGTCTTGATTATTATTAACTAGATTGTGTGCCAAATGTGTTATTCATATTTTGATGTGCTTTTGATGTCTGTTTTATTTGAAAGTATCATAAATATTGCGGCCTGTATTAGTGGTGTTGGAATTATTGTGAAAATAAAATTAAAAATTATATTTTCAAAATTATGTGTATGGTTTTTTCTAAAATTTAAAATTGACGAATTAAGGTTACAAGATGATGCCCTGTATTATTATATTCTATGAGCTTATGTCCAGGGTTTACTCCCCGGCGCTTTCATATTCTCTGTGAATCAATGGATCTGGGTGGGGGGCAACTTAGTATTTCAAGGACAAATGAGGAGCTACTTGAATGAAACAGTAGCGGCTTTGGTCTATAAAACTGAGATTAATGGCTGTAGGGTTCACTGTGCTGACCACATGACACACCCTCTATCCGCATAATTTGGCACTATCTTCGCTAAAAAAAAAAGTGGGAGCTCAGTCGATATGGCTCGATTGAGGTCTGAAACCATGGAGTTTTTTATGAACTTATTACCCGTAGTCTTTTTCAACAGGGAAGTAGATTAAAATCCAGCCATACTAAATATGTTGTCAGGTACAGCATAAGAGAACAGCTGTTGGATGATGGAATGGTGTCAGAGTTGGGCATCTCGCACACGTATCGCCATGACACAGGCATCCTGTCATGCTATGCAAGCAACGCTTACGGACAGGATGAGATGACGATACAGCTCATTGTTCAAGGTACTTTCATACATTTCAAGTACGGTATTTAAAAAATAAATATTACTGTCAAAAAAATGTTTCAACTTATAACAGAATTAATCATAACATAAAATAGTTTATATATTATGTCTCAGATTGTGCAATATGTAATTTTAGCACATGGGTTTTGTGTAAATGTCCTTTCAAAGTGGATTTTAGTTTTGGGAACAGGAAAAAGTCCGCTGGGGTCAGGTCAGGTGAGTAGGGAGGTTGGGGAAGCACAGTGGTCTCCGATTTGGTGCACGAGTCACGAATCAGGAGCGATGCATGTGCAAGCATATTGCCATGATGGAGGAACCAGAACTTGTTTTTCTACAAACCGTGCCTTTTTCTCCTGACATTTTCTTGCAGACGTCTCAGAACTTCAAGATAATATCAACGATTTACCGTTCACCCTCCGGTAAAAATTTGTGATGAACAACAGCCTCAACGTCAAAAATAAATGTCAGAATGATAATTGCGAAGCTTTCAGCTATAAAGCACCACTTACCATAAATCTTTATGGAGCGTTATTTAAATAGTTCGGGAACTTTTTGAACAGCCCTTGTATTTATTGTTTAAATCCCAGTGTTACAACAAAGTCACTAATATATTCTCCTTCTTTATTTCAGAGGTGCCCGAGATGCCCAAGAACATCAGAGTGAATGATCAACAGAGCAGATCCCTTACCTTGTCTTGGACTCAACCCTATGCTGGCAACAGTCCCATCACCAACTATATTGTCCAGTACAAACTAGTAGGAGGTGTGTAGGATCTATCGATCCTGCATCTACAAAACAATCTAATATGTATACACAGTTAATTTGTGTAAAAAATGTAATATTTTTCCTTTCTTAGCACAAATCTAAAAATTATTATGTTATAGCCAAGGGTCAGCCACCCTTTTGTTTGGGCCCGATCGATCGACTTACACACCTATCAAAGGTCCAGCAATCACTCAGCGTTTCCCCAATCTACTTTTGCCCCCGCCTTCATGAAAAAAAATATAAAATAAATAAAATATACTTATGCAGCAGAAACTTGGACTTTGTATAAAAGAGAAACAAAGAAAGCAGAGGGCATGGGAATTACATTTTTGAGGAGCATGTTAGCTGTTACCAGAAGAGATAGGATTAGGACTGAAGATGTAAGATCTAGAGTTGGGGTACGGGGGGTGCATGAGATAGTAGAGGAAGGAAGCTAGGATGAGATGGTATGGACACGTGATTAGCATATAAGGGGAGAGGATTCCTAGAAGATTAATGGATATGAAGTAAGTAGGGGAAAGACCGCAAGGAAGACCAAGGAAGAGAGTGCAGGAGGAAGAATGGTGGAAGGACAGAGGGAGATGGAGGCATTTTACTAAACGGACCTGGCCAGAGGCTGGAAACAGTTGTTGTTGTTGTGTGTGATGATGATGATGATGTATGATGATGATGATGATGATGATGATGATGATGATGATGATGATGATGATGATTGATGATGATGATGATGATGATGATGAATGATGATGATGATGATGATGATGATGATGATGATATGATGATGAATATGATATATGATATATAGTACATTAAGACATAGACTATACCGATCAAGGTAAATTTGGTCACAATCAAATATTATTTAAAAGTAGGTTATTTTATATATTTGCAAGTTTTAAAGAAGCTTTTAAATGAACGTGTAGTTTCCTTGCATGACCGACTTAAAATTGCATTGAGATCGACTGGTCGATCGTGAGTGACCTATTGCCGACCCTTGTGTTATGCACTAGAGTCGTGATCATCGGCCTAGAATGGTGGCATTCTAGACTGAATAACAGAAAAGTCAGATAATATGGAATCTGAGTGTAGATAATTTTCAGTGTGGGTTTGTCTACTTTTTAATTTTCACAGAACATTTAAATTTGTTTTAATAGAATCTGCCCAATTTCTGATTGCAATGTAAAATATAAATCCAGTAATTGAAGGAGGACAGTAAAAATTAAACGAGAAATAAATATTTAAAATCTTTATTATACAGTACTTTATTTTGGAAATGGAACATCGGCTCAAAGCGAGACTAACAAGTGAAAATGGAGCGTCAAATGGATTATATAATAAATCTAGTATATGTTTTATAGTAGATATGTACCTTTTTATTTTAAAACACACTTGTTAACACTGAGAATCGGGCCAGATAATTGATGCCATATAATCGAACTCTAGTGTGTATATATATATAGTATTTTTTTTCAGCACCCCATCTTACTACCTGTTCGGGTTATATGCTGATTATATTATAGAAAATTTGAATGTAGATTTTTCCAGTGATATTAAAGTAAACTCTACAAGTAGTATCTTGTTTAGATGTGTGGATAGCTCAACCTACTAAGCTGACTGTCCTCGGCACTCAGACTACAGCCACCGTTCAGAACCTTAGTCCTGCAAGTTCATATCATCTTCGTATCATGGCGGAAAACAGACTGGGCTTGAGTGACCCCAGTGAGGCTATCCAGGTCACCACACAAGAAGAAGGTCAGTTTTAACTGCAAATAGATACATCCAAAATTATCTAAAGTTAAAAGATTTGGACAACACGTGTAAAGTTCTGTGTAAATTAGTTGTGTCAACTTCCTTCTATTTTACAACTCCACATTTTTTTCCTACATTTCCAGAATCTCAAATTTTAATCCAAATAGAGTAAAAAATTATGAAAATAAGAGGAAATATGAATATAAGAGAATAATTAAAAGTGAAATAGTTGCTAAATGTTCACAACTTTTTGTCATAATGCATTCATGCATTCAGTTAAGTGTTAAAATAATGGTCGAGGGTCTAATTTTTAGTTTGTTCTATAAATTGTTTTGGTTGTGAACCATCAATAAACCGTATTAGAGCTATTAAACAAATTTCTAATTAATTTAATGTTTAAGAATGAGTTAGCCCAGTAACTAAATAATTTTATAGCAATGGAAATTGATAAAAATAAATAAAAAGGAAAGATAAATTAAAAATTGTAAATTTAATGAAGAAAGCCCACCTAGGGAAGAGGGGAAATGTGGGAAGAATTCCATTGCACAAAGGTGACATCTTCTTTCTATCTTATATACTAAGTAAAAATAGTCAAACACATTTAAACACAGATTTTAACACTAAATGACCATTATTTTGGCATTGTTGTCTTTATCAAACAAAAAGAGGGAATACAGATTACACAAATACTAAATTACTTCATTATGAATTCAAAATGGAGTAATTTAGTAAAGTTTGAATTAGAATTTCCATTATTATAAAACAAATTCTAATTCAATCTTTAATCCGATATTTTCTTTAATATTGAATCTCTTTAAGAATTCAAGGAGTTAAGGGTATCATTATTTAAGTTAATGGTGGATCTAGAACTAAGATAATATTTGCTATACTTTATTTATAATATATTTTACATGTCTCTGTTTTGCAATGATTAATACATTTTTATAATATTGTAAATGAACAAACTGAGCATCAGCAAGAGCAATATTTATAACATTTTTAAAATATTTATTTAAAACACTCCAAAAGAAGTATAAATGTTAAAATACCTGTACCGAAACCGTATGAGTTACTTTCACACAATTTATATTGGATAGTCCAAAATTTATCTGTAATTTAATTGGTGTGCTTAGAAATATTTTTCAATTTATTTATTGGAGTTAAATCATCGTTAAGAGTGTTTGCTTCAACATTGATTATCATAGGTAATGTGCCGTTTAGAAGTAGGACTTTTTTTAATATGGGAAATACTTGTTTTGATTAAACTTTTATATCTGAGGAACATTCGAATGGTCAATAAAATTATAAATAAAATGCTAATTGATTTAACATAAGAGTTGAGTACGTTATAGGCTGAGCATGCTGCTCATGAGTTAACTTTATCACATTCTTTAGTAAAAATAATAATTCAAAATGTGCCAGTAAAAATGTTTTGGATAACAACTATGATAATTTATCATGAATATAAATTAAATTAAATTTTGATAAGCAAAATTATATAATAATAATATTATTTCAGCCAATATTATGTGAACTTTTTTATTTATCTGCATTATATCAAAGTAAACATATTTGTTATTTGTAATATAACTTGTCAATATTTCATACACCTGTTCAGTTCCCAGTGGATCCCCACAAGATGTGCGTGCCGAAGCAAAGAGTTCAACCGAGTTGTTTGTGGCTTGGGAGCCGCCCATGAGGGACCAATGGAACGGCAACTTGCTGGGCTACTATGTGGGCTACCAGGAGCAATCCAACCCCTCGTTTCTTCTCATTGCCTCTCCCTCCACACCTACACACAACTATAGCTTCAGGACGGTGGAGGTAGGGGCGCAGTATGGAGGGGAGGTCACCTTACAAGGGCTCACTAAGTACACCACCTACTCCATCGTGGTGCAGGCTTACAACAGTCGGGGGGCGGGGCCATCCTCCGAGCCAGTCTCCGCCAGGACACTCGAGGATGGTGAGGACAGTGTTAACTACTAGTTACAACTCCTATAATACAACAATCAGGCAGAGTTGGTTGCAAGTTACACCCTTAACTGGATTAAATATAGTTTATATCGTTAATTCTGTAATTGAATAATTGTATTTATTGTACAACCATGGCAATCATCCATATTTTGAAGTATTGAAATGTACATATATGGCGGTATTTTCAGAATGATTATTAGATGGAGCACAAATGTTATGTACTGTTAAGTTCTCTGATTATTGTCTGTTATTAATATTATTTCTTGAACAGTATTTAAATTAATTTATTATTTGAGGATATCTATGACATGATTACCATATTATAGTTATTGGTGTTAAGATTTGTGTGAAATCACTGGTTTGTTTTCTATTCTAGTCCAAGCTAGTTTTCAAATTGTACTAATGTTATGTTTATAAAATGCACATTAAATACAACTATTATTTTATAATAATTGGTAGGTACTCTTTTTAATTACAGCCCCCAGCTTGCCTCCAGAAAATGTGCAATGCTCTGTTCTCACCTCCCAGAGCCTTCAAGTGTCCTGGGAGCCACCACTAGTCGAAGGGCGTAACGGGATAGTTCAAGGGTACAAGGTCTCACATCAGTCAGCCGAGGAGTGGTATGGTGGGTAATATCTTCTCTTAACGTGGATTCACCAATTATCTGCTTAACTAAATCAAATATTGTGTAGAGTCGGTAATTAATACAATAAATATATAGCTCGTGTATTAAAATAAAATACACTCTATCATTAGTGAGTGAATGTTAAGGATGATTATGTGGTGGTCTGTATTATTTATTATTATTATTATTAATTTATTTGTTAATTAATTTAATTATTATTTATTATTATTACTATTATTAATAATAATAGTTTATTTGTTAATTAATTTGATTAATTATTTATTATTATTATTATTAGGTGTTCTGTTTTGCGACAGGTCCATTCCTTTTTCCAGTGAAACTTAAGACCTCCAATGTCTCCTCCTTCAGCCCCCAGAATTTTCTTCTTTCCTTCAAGTTATCTAGTATTTGCATCCTCCTCCTTCCTAAATCTTACCCATAGCACTCAAAATGTTATTGAGTATTAGATTGAATTGAGCTTGAGTTGATTGAATATATCATATTAAAATTAAATTGTGTAAATAATTCAAAAGGTTTTAGTTGTGGGACTAAAAAAATATTTTAGGAATGAGCCCTCTAATTCTTAAGGATATTCGAGATTCAAGATTCAAGTGCTTAAAAAAAATTAATTCAAGTGAAATTTGTTTTAGAGATCTAATATTGCTTATTGATGGTTCAGAACCAATTATAACTATAGGATGAACATAACAACCAGCCCCCAGACCAGTAACTTAACACTTAACTGAATGTATGAATGTTATAATGAATGGATTATAAGAAAGAATGTTAACATTTAGTTACTATTTCTCTTTTCTATTATTCTATTATATTTAAGTTTTATCATATGTTAATCATTTTTTTCAAAATTCGAATTTGGGTTTTAAGGGTAAATTGCAGATTTGTATTTGTAAAATAGTGGATTAGATCAAATTCTAAAATATTTCTCAAATCCGAATCTAGAATCTGAATCTTAAATTTTCTTTTGAATCCTCAAATCTTTAAAAGTTCACAATTTTATTTAAAGATGAAATATTTAAAATGTAATTTCAAAAAATGTTATTTAAGGCCACAGACAAATTATACTTTGTCATTTCTATTATGTCACAAACAATAAAGAGAACACTTTTTTTAATTGGTTTTACTAATATAATTTTGACCTTTTTTGTGATTTGGTTATCCCTCCAACTGAATAAATCTATTTAATTACTTTTATAAATTGCTTAAAATCGTTATTTGAAGTCAATTTCTTACGATAATCTATACAATAGAAGTTGATATTACATTAGAAATAAAAAGTGACCCTTCTTGTTCCAGATGAAGACGAGCAGGAAACCAAGGTGACCACTTCCCTCAAAACGACAATCCCTAGTCTGCGCAAGTACACCAACTACAGCATCTCAGTGTTGGCCTTCACTTCCAGCGGGGATGGAGTCAAGAGTCTGCCCATCTATTGTAGGACCGAGGAGGATGGTACTTATTAAAACCCGCATATTAATACCTGTTCGGGCTATGCGCTAATGGTTTAAGGGAATACGAAGATCATATTTATAGGAAGTGTATCCACATTCGCGTGGAGGGAGAGTGTAAAACCATTTTTGAAAAACCACCCTCGTTGCACCCAACCAAGATTCAAACCTGGATCTCCCCATCATCGGCAGTCTAGTCTATTGCGAGAGTAGCACGTTAGATCACGCGGCCAACAAAGCGGGTGCACTCTACTTATTTGTACTGTCGTCAGGGATTAAAACAGTCTGTGTGTGTTCTTGACGTTGCAGTGCCCTCTCCTCCAGCGGACATAAAAGCGGTAATAAGTTCAGTGAACAAGATCCTAGTCTCCTGGCTCCCTCCTCAGCACCCTAATGGACAGCTCATAGGATACACCTTCTACATGGGCCTCATTGAAGATGGGAAAGAAGTGAGTTTTACGATGGTTGTGGGTTAGTTTAACCTGGAATTATGGATTGTTAACAACATTTAAACCCTGTCACTATAAAATTGAAGATGGGAACTAAGCCAGAGATGCTCATAAAAGGGATTACTGTTTTTGTTTATCTAAGTATGTTAATGTGCATTTTCAAAACACACATTTTATGACTGAGATAGCATATATTACAATATAACTTAACCAGACGTGGCTTGTGAGTTTTAACACTGGGGGTGCTGCTTGGGTGGGACCGATGTGGAGGGGAGAGAAGATTGAGATTAAAAGGAAATTTAGAGGGGGTCATTTGGCGGGATGTATAATGTTTTCCTTTACCATTTTATAGCTTAATTTATTTCTAAAATTAATTAAAATTTAAGATTTATTAGCAAAAAGGTAGTTCTTCAAAATATAAATTTTAAATTAATGGTTTCAAGAAAGTGGCATTGCCAGAGTTAAAAATCTACTTTGTTTAGTTTAGTATATATATATTATATATTATATATATATATTAAAAACGGTTATGATTTTGTTTTGTATTTGTTGAGTGTAGGGGTTCTACTTAAAAAACAAATACAATAACAATGATGACTTACTATAATTAGTTGTAAAAAATAAACAACATATTTTTTATATATATGAAATTATATAAAAAATAAACAGATATCTAAAAATATCACAAACATAATATGCAATTAAAAAGTTAAAGTCAGTAATTCTTTAATTAGAATAAATATTATTTTGATATAAATTAAATGCAAACGATAAAATGTATTCTAATTATAATTTAGAGGCTCATAATACAGTATCTTAAAATACATTTTTCTTTTGAATGGGAACCAAATACTATGAATTTATGTTGGATAAACGCTTTGAACATCAACATTACTGTAAAAGGAGGCCCTTTGGTTTTAATTTTAATTTTTTCAATTAAACTTAATCAATAAATATTAATTGATAGTAAATTAACAACATTCTAGTTTTAGTATTCATTTCTTCACTCATTTGATAAACAGTTAAACATGAAAAAATACATAATTCAAAAAACGAAATGGTTGGTCATGTAATTCACTTTAAAAGTTAGACAGTGGCTGTCAAGAGGATCTGCAAAAGTTGCAGCTCCAATCCTATGTTACCTCTCGGGCACTTCCCCTACTCCCCCTCCTCTGCTTTTACACACCACCACTAGACAAGGGGTTCTGCACAAATCGCAGAGCCTGTCGTTTTCTTAGCCTCAAAGTCATGAAAACCTTCTGTTCAAAACAGCACAGTTACAGTCTGATAAAATTAAAAAATCTGAAATAGTTTTAATATAATATAATATATTCTTCTGGGTTTTTTTGATTGAACTAAAATAAAATATATGTACTATGCAGAATAAGTTGGGGGTGCTGCAGCTTCGCAGCTCATATACACGAGCCGCCACTGAACTTAACCTAAGCTAACATGTTGAGATATATTTACGACTACACATAATGTAGGTATCTTACTCTTGTGAATATGTTCTTCGCAGGAAGGAACACACAAGCGTATCTTGAGTCCAACGAGTGAAGTGCACGAGACGGTGAGACTGCAAGAGAGCGCCACCTATCAGTTCTGGATCACAGCCTCCACTAAAGTGGGTGAGGGAGAAAGTACAAGAGTGGTCACCATCTCACCATCCAACAAAGGCAAGGCTGCTTGAGAGCTCCTGCTGTTTATCAATTAGTATGCCAACTATGTAAAGCGCCAAACGTTAAGGTGTATGGCCACTAACGCCAATTACCTCTCTAGAGGATAAGATTTATCTACCAGATAGATACTTCAAGTAGCGTTTTATAGATTATGATAAAAGTGGTGCTGAGTTCACTATGGTGAGAAAGTAGAACATAATGACCAATGTCACTTCACATGCCTTTGTTTGTCGATGCTATAAATTATAAGTTAGATTAATGGAGATTTCGAAAGGATATAGAGATTGTATGTATGAATTTTGATTGAGGGCTTGAAAAATAGTGAAAATAAAAGCCCAATTGATCGGCTTGTGCTATAGTTTTTTTGGGGGGGGCCTATGGTGGCTGATGAGGTCTACTTAGATGACAAATGTTATCCCTATTTGCAAATTGAATTTTACGCTGATAATCTTTGAAAAAATGTGGCCAGTAATAATGAGGTTTTATCAGGGTACTTTAATTACCTCCTTGTTTGGAATTCTGAAATGGTTTCACATCACACCCGGCTACTGGCAAGCAGCAATGAATCGACACAGAATTTCTCTGATCATGAATCTGTTGTGGTTCTCATATGGGCTATGCAGATGCTTAACAGTGAGTGAGGAAGTTAGCACCTGCTGTCACTAATAAAAAATTATAAATCAATTTTAGATTGACTGCTTTTTCATCACATTTAGTTTTCATCTTACACCCCAATGACAAAGGGTGAACAATGGCATGATCTTTAGAGTTGGTCTGGATCTTTCTTAAAAATCTCTTGTAAAATTTGTGTTATTATGAGAGGTTAGAAGTCCATATAACAAAGGTGTCTAACATACTTAAAACTGAATGCTTGAAAAAAATTGAATAGGTGCCATAAATATATATATATATATATATAATTGGAATAATTTTTTAAAAAATGAGATTGGTTGAATACACAATTTTACAAATCTTAATCTCGAATATGTATATTTAATTTACCAATTAATCCTGAATATTAGAAAACATTATAAGCAAAAGTGTTGATAGATTCCCCATTGTAATGATGTTTTCACCCTTTAATTCAGATTTGGTTCACATTAATGGTTAAATTAATGGTCTGGATGTTGAATGTTAGGTTTGTTCTGTAATTTTGTTGGTCTAAACTCTAAACCAATGGTAAGTATCATAATAGCTCTAAAAGTTAATTTAGAATAAAAATTTTAAGAGAAAAAATGTAAAAATTAAATATTAAATCATCAATTGAAGATTTTTTTATTTATTATTTATTTTATTTTTATATCTTCAAAGTTTAAATGTTCTTGAGGATTGGAGTATTTTGAAGATTCAAAGGCCCTATCCCTAAAAATATGTATACAATTCAGTTCCAGCCAAGATTGTGTCCTTCAGCCGTGAAATAGTTACTCCATGGAAACAGGACATTATTCTCTCCTGTAGAAGAGTTGGCATCCCTACTGCACAAGTCATCTGGAGACTTCATGACAGAATCCTGGAAACCAATGGACGGAAACAGGTAAACATACAAATTGAAATCTGTTCAAGTACAAATTAGATGCATCTGTAGAATAATATTTGGTGTTGGAATTAGATTGTCGATTGGTTTCTTCATTGTTTTGCAGATAAATAAAGATGGATCTCTCCTAATCAAGGACATCCAACATAACAATGAAGGAAACTACACATGCAGTGTTGAAAATACTCATGGTAGAGATGAGATTGTCTACAGCATTAAAGTTCGAGGTGAGTGTACTTAATAATCAGTATGATTAGTGTGTCCATTAATGAGCAGGAATCAAAAATGATTTCATTATGTGGGCTTTACCCACTTCGGTGGCCGCATGGTCTTAAGACACTACTCTCGCGGTAGACTAGACTGCCGATGACAAGGATATCAGGGTCTAAATCTCAATCAGGTGTACTGAAGGTGGCTTTTACAAAATGATTTTTTACTTCCCTATACACAAATACGGCTACACTTCCTATCCTATAAATATACCCTTCCTCATCCCTAAAACCATTAGTGTAATTAGTTTATATGTGTATAACTCGTTCAGGTACTAGGACCTAGTGCTAAAAAAAATTGTGAGCTTTGGCTTGTACTTTGGAAAAAATATGCTGGCATAATTTTGAATTTAAGGAGCAAATATAAATCTCAAGATTCAAGGTCTGGTACAGCTCAGGCGGTATTCTAGAGGTTCAGAGAGAGTCCACTTGACAATGTTGGAGTAGAATCAAGTGAATAGATTGACATACAGGCCTGACAAATTACCTGCATATCAGCTGAATATTTTAAACCAATCTATCTATGTGTTCCTTAGCTCACGCTGATTACTCGTGTTCAATAGTGGCGTTTACTGAGTTATATATAATACCAACACTAAGTGTAAATGTTTGAAATGTAGGCACCTTTTTAAGTCTCTATAAATAGTATAGGCACTGAAATTTCATAAGACATAATTTTAATATCTTTCACCTAGCTTACTAAAATGACATCAAATCATATTAAAACTTTTTTTTTGTGCTTAAAAATAAAAACCAAATTGAATGGTTCCAGGAAATTTACTAATTGGCCTTTCAAATGCTAGTAATGGTCCATTTTGTTGATTTAAACATGAGCGAATAACCAAAGTGTCGGATAATACGGAAAAAAGGGGGAAAGGCTGAAACAAAACAAACCAACATTAAATGGAAGTGATCCATTTCATTTGAAGAATGGTCTTATATATCACTTTCATGTTAGAAAATGGTTTTCTCACCGTCTCCTTCCACGCAAATGTGGGTAGATTACCTTTAAAATGCTACCTTCCTTATCCCTATCTCACTAGAATAATCTTATATGTGTATAGCCTGAATATGTAGTAAATAAGATGCAGTGTTAAAAAAAAGTGTAGAGTAGATAAAATGAAGGTTTATTAATTACTTTATAGTATAAGTTACATAACTATTATTGTATTTATGTAAAAAGAAAAATAGATTTTAAATTAATTAAATGCAACTTTTATTATATATTATACAAAAAACAAAAGTCACTGTTTAAAAAATTAGTGATTTAAGTTTGTTTCGCTTCTCTTCCTTGCGGCAAGGTGAGGCCAACATATTAATAATATGACATCAATAGCACATTATTTGTATATGTTGGATAAAACGGAATGTTCGGACTCTATTGTATATACTAATGCGCCATTAATAAAAAATTTGCTTCTCACTAATCAACTTGAATCAATTTGGGTTCACTTCATGCTGTAGGTAGTTAACTCAAAATATTTTCAGTGTGGAATGTCAGCATGTTACAGATGCAATCAGAACTACTTCCTTCTAATTAAATATGTCATGTGTCATTATGTCACACTACTTACTCATACATAGCTATGATCCAAACTCTTGTAACAACCTGTATATTAATATACAGTGTATCGTGTTAGTAGATGGATCAAATTTAACACCGGGTAATGTTCAGTGAAAGATAAATTCGCTTCTTTAGCCTACTTTCCATTTCATTCACTTTATTTTACACAAAATCAACTGTTTCCAGCCTGTGGCCAGTTCAGTTTAGTACTTAATATACTTAGCACCGCGTCTTACTACCCGTCGGGTATACGCTTAAGTACTAATTACACTAATGGTTAGAATTGGAAGTTGAATTTAGAGGAAGTGACCCACTTGTGGAGGGAGTGGAACCATTAGAAAAACCACCTCAGTTCACCTGACCAATTCGAACTCGATCTCCCGTCCTCGGCGGTCTAGCTCAACACGACTGCGCATTAGCTAACTACGCCACCCAGCGGGTTTCAGTTTAGTAAAACGCCTCTATCTTCCTCTATCCTTCACACATTCCTCACTTACCCTGCCAATCTTCTCTCCTCACTCACACAGTTGCTGTTATTTTCTCCTCCCATCTCTTAGGTGTCTCCCTTGTGGTATTTTCCCTACAGACTTTAACTCTGTCATTCTCCTTCAGATCCTTTTCTTCCATCCGCATTATGTACCCATACCATCTCACCCATGCTTCCTTTACTATCTTGTGTACTCCCTGAAGCCCAGCTCATTCTATTGATGGTTATATAAGATGGTGGACAGTTGGTTGTTTCATCAGACTTTTACCCCCACAGGGATAGAAAACATGTAAAAAAGAAAGTGTCCTATTTTCAGTTCCTCCTGATGCGCCAACACTTACTGTGGTGGCTTCATACGCTGACAGTTTGCAGCTGCAGTGGACTGATAACCACAATGGAGGAAGTCCCATTCTCGGTAAGACAATTCAATAACCTCAAATACTTATCCAGGAGACCCTGGTTTGATTCCTGACTGTGCCTTAAATAATTGTGTTTGTGTATGGCACTGTATTAAGTAGGTCACATTAGGTGTGATAAAAACAAGAATATATTTTGATTCCAAAAAATCTGATTCTAGGCTTTTAGTTTTGACTAAGCTAAAAAAAAGTTACCAATAACTAACTACCTGCCTGCCTCTAAAGTAAATAGTCTTAACAAATTAATTAGTTGCTATTAATGTTTAGATGAACATTTGCTCAAAAGCAAATATTACATTAATATTTAAGTTATAAGCTTCCAAACAAATATTTAAAACATAAATTTACATCAAATTTGCATTAAATTTTTTCTGGTTCCAGTTAAACTCCCTGATGGTAACTAATTTTTTTCTCTAAAATGGTTTGATTATAACATTTCATGCATTCGTTAAGTGTTGTTGAGATTTTACTTTCTCGCTATCTTACAGATAGAGAATGTATTGTGATCGTCAAAAAAATCGAAATCAAGATTTTGAATGAATTTTGATATTTCATGATCCCCAAATCCAAAAAAGTTGTTTTTGAATTTCCTGTCTGTCTGTACCTCGAGTAGAGCCTAAACTATTTTACTGATCGGGCTAAAACTTATTATCTAGAGTTTTCGTAGGTGTAGGTTGCCCCGAAGGGTTTTTGGAATTGTATATCTAACCCTAGAATTAAGGGTAGTTTACTGAAGGCTGAAAAGAGAAAAAAATCGATTTTTGAAAATCGCCTCTAACGATTTTGATTAAATTTCATTTCTAAGCATTGATCGATGTTATAAACATAACTTATTTTTTCAGCAAAATGACATTAAGGGTTTCGGTCTGGTGTATAGATTCTCATTTTTGATCATATCTCCGAAACTATTTAAATATGAAATTACTTAACGCATAAATATTAGTCTATTTAATGATACAATATTTTATTTGAAACAATTTTATACTGAACGTAATATATATATATTTTGCATTCAGCTTGAAAATTATTGGTTTTATAAAAATATATTTTAACTTTTCGACCGTAAAAAAAATAACCTGAGATGTTGATGGATGTTGACGTTTCATACCCCCTCTCCCCCCCGAACCCTTAAAAGTGTTTTTGCATGCGTCTGTCTAACCCTAAAATTAAAAGAAGTTTAATAAATGCGAAAAGAGAAAACATCGATTTTCTAAAAATCATCTCTTAATAAAATTCATATCATGTGTGATTAGATTATAAAAAAAAATATTTTTCATTTTTCCATGAAAATGACTTTTAGGGTACTTTACAGAAACGGAAATTTTCCATATCTCCGCAACTATTTGAGATACTAAATAACTTATCATTACAAAATTGTAGTACTATTAAAAATAAAAACTTTTATTTGAAAAATATTTTATGAAAACAATAGTTTCTGAAATATTGGCAAATATATTAATACAATTTTGTGAGCTTTAGTTGTGAAGATATACTACTTAAGTTTTAATGCACTAATTCTCTAATGCCATAGAGTAGGTAACTAAGTAAGGCTCTTAAAAAGTTTATGTTCTTTTTCCTTTAACCTCTTAGGGGAAATGTTTATACAACAATATTTATCTCTATAATTTTAGACTCAATAATCAATATTTGCCTTTTTTATTGGTCAAATTATAAATGAGGAATTTAATAAAAATGTGATAACCATAAGATGTGCAATCCCTAATAAAATGTCAAAAATAGCTTGGGTTTGATAGTGTATACTATATTGTTTCACATATATTATGATTTTGGGTAAATATCTCCATTTTCAAACGATGGTGTGAGAAAGTCCGTGTGGAGTTCCGTATACATTTATTTCCTATTTAGAGGTCGAACCACCAATAAGCAGTTAATTGAGCTCTAAAACAAATTACAATTCAAAATTTTGGAGGAACAATTATATATTTTTTAAATCTCAAGTCTGATATTTTTTTGAATCCTCCAATCTCAAATATCCTTAAATATTCGAGGGTTTGAGGGGTTTAGGATCCCCATCCCTGCCCAAAATTATGGTAATAAAAAATAGTAATAACATTGCAAAGCAGGATCTCCTGGAAAGCCATAGCAAACTCACTAGAGATAAGCTACCCTGATCTTAGAAGCGGTTAGGTGAGTTTGTTTCAGTCATTATTTCTTAACATTTCTTTTACCAGGATGAATTTTGAGAATATTTTTTTTAACAAAAGTGGATTTGATTTTAGGTATTGTAAATTGATTAAGAATGGGGTCCTTGAGTATTTGAATCCTTAGGGATTTAAATTCAAGGATTTGAAAAAAAATGTCATATTCAAGAGTGAAAAAGAATTTTAAAAAAAGTATTTTTTCCTGAGAAAATAAAAAAATATTGAGATGTAAGGATGAGATGAGGAAACTTTATTTGAAAGTACAAAAATGAAAATCATGTTTATTAAAGTAACTATATAATTTATAGAGTGATTAAGTTCATTTTTGACACTTGGGTTGGTGCTTGCTTTGGATTATCTAATAGTTGATTCATACACTTAAGATATAGCTCAACACATTTAAAATGCAATTAATAAAATAGTGATAGTTGCAATTTATACCATTTATAATTTAATTTTGTTATATCAAAGTATGATATGGAAAAACAAAATGTAAAACCAAACATTTCTTAATGAAGGTTGTTTCAAGGGGAAAAGTGCAGGCTATTTTCGAGTATTTACAGTGTTAATAGAAATATTAAATTCTCAGTTTGGTTTGTAAATTTCTTAAGAAAGTTATTTGATTTTTAATTTTTTCCAAATTTCTCAAATTTTAAGATATTAACTTTTAACTTTCAAGATGAGATCGAGATATTGTCTAATCTCACACATCCTGATTCTCTATAACTGTACCAGGTTATGTGATCAATTATAAGCGAGACCACGGTGACTGGGAGGAGCTACAGATAGAGGCTCAATCTGACTCTCACATGCTGCACAACTTGTGGTGTGGTACCCGATATCAACTGTACATCACGGCCTTTAATAAGATTGGCACCGGTCTTCCATGTGACATAGTCAATGCTTACACCAAGGGCACAGGTCAGCAAATGTGACAACTTTAGTTACCACTAATTTATGGATAGCTGTTACTCAAAACGTTTAAAAGTAAAGCCAGTTAGAATCAAACTTAAAGATATAATTTTATATTAAATGATATAGTTAACAATTGCCATTTTGGTAGCTATAAAATGTCACAAAATAAATATGATTTCAAAAAACAAAATAGTTAAGTATAAAAATTTATGACAAAGAAGGATACTGAGTGAAAATAATATGTCTACCATAGTGAAGCATAATTATTTTAACAAATAATAGCTATGAACATTTGATAATATTAACCTAGGTAGATAATATACAATTAATAGATATATTTAAGAAAAGTATTAATTATTTATCCATATATAATATGCAAGTGCTTATGTAAGCAGACTATTCTGTATAACTTTTAATAAGGGCTTCAAATAATATATATTCAATATGTCTAAACTATATTATTTCATGACTAGCAACATTACTTGATCAAATCTTTTGTGATCAAAGCTTGATGTTTGAGTCTGTAAAATATGTAAACATGTCGATTTTTATAAAATAATAGTGTGTAAGCCAGTAAGTGTATCCTAAAAAAAATTATCAATTAATAGCTATTTATGTCTTATCAGTAAATAAAATCTGTTTCCACGTCATTATTATTATTATCAACATCATCATCAGCAGCAGCATGACCATCACCATCAGAATCATTATCATCATTATCATCATCATCATCATGACCATGACCATCACAATCATTATCATTATTATTATTATATATGTGTTGTCTTACAATAGGTCCATTACTTTTTTGGTGAACTTAATCTGCCAATGCACCCTGTCCTCTGCCTCCTCCTTCAGCTCCAAGAATATAAAGTTTTCCAAACTTGGATGGTATTGGCAAGCAATCATCGAATCAAGCTATATTGTTGATCATGTTCTCTAAATGCACAGTTCCTGTGAAGCCCAAACGTCCCAGCTTCTCACGGTCAACTCCACAGTAGTAACCATATGGCTGGATGCTTGGGGTGATGGCGGCTGTGCCGTTTTGTACTTCATCATCGAGTACCGCGAGAGCCAGCGCACCAATGAATGGACACTGGTGTCCAACAACGTGCAGCCCACAGAACGGGTTTACAGCGTATTGGACCTCTCCCCGGCCTCCAAGTATCACCTAAGGGTGACCGCCCACAACAACGCAGGGTCCACGATAGCCTACTATAACTTCACGACGTTAACCGCCGAGGGAGGTGAGACAGACGCTTGAGGCTCTATATGTATTTAATTGGGGGCTACTAACGCCTGGAATTGTACTCTAAGTGGATTTGGTATCACTTTTAAAACATCCGCTAGCCGCATCCGTTGTCGCATGGGCTATTACGTCACTCTTGCAATAGACTGGACTGTCGATGACAGGGAGATCAGAATTCAAATCCCAGTCGGGTGTACTGAAGGTAGTTTTTCCCGAATGATCATCCACTCTCCCTCCACAAAAATGTAGATATAATTCTTATCAATTCTACCTTCCTCATCCATAGCTCAATAGTGTAGATATGCAGATAGCCTGAGTAGATAGAAAGATGCAGTGCAATAAAAGACACATATCTGCTTTTAAGAAACATTAAAACTTAATTTTCACCCCTTGGAATTCAAATCCAAGTTTCTCAAATAATTCTCTGAGGTTCAGGGCCTCACTAATCCGGAAATTGTGCTCTAATTTTTGTTTTCACTCACTTGAAATTATTTGGTTATTAGTAGCACTTGAACCCACTCACTTGAAATTATTTGGTTATTAGTAGCACTTGAACCAAACTTTTAGAGTGTGTTTATTTTAGTCATACTCTATTGCTATTACTCACTTTCAGAAACAAAGTCTATAGAGAGAATTAGAAGGATCAAGATCCAACATAATCTTAGGTGTACAGTTTTTATGATTATAATTTACAATACTTTATCCATGAGGAAGTAATAACTATAGTATTCATCATATTTTAGCATTTAACTACTCTTGTTAAGTACTTACACTATAGCATAAATTATATATTTATTCAATTGTCAAACTTTTGAGTATCTTTAACATTGGCTATGGCCCCCAACAAAGTATAAAGCAAGCTTCTATAAAAAGAGTTAGAGCTGGGTGCTAATTTTGTTCACCTCTTTTTGTGGGACTACACCTTTGATAAAAACTGCTTCTTTTTTCCCCCAAAACTGCCCCTTCATTTATGGCTCTAAATAAAACAAGAGTTCAGATTTACAAAGTTATAGGGGTTTTTTTTTACTGACATACTTTTTAAAAAATGTTATCATTGATATCATCTCAGGATAAAAATACTATGAAAGAAAAAAAAAAGTGTATGGTAATTTTTTTGGAAGGTGGAATGAAACTCATTTATATTGGAATAATCTTTGGGATGATCCATTTTACATTAATTTGCGAGCTTTTAAGTTTTAATTAATATGATCAACGTTCTATAAAACTCAGTATGAATAAATTTTACTACGATATGTTTATGTTGTTTTGTTTGTGCAGTAAATATATGTACCGGTACTGCCGTTGTCCAGTGATAGATCGGCTATTAGACATACACACAGTCCTGTCTGTTTCAGCCACAGTGAGCCCAGAGCTTGCACCACCGGTTTCACATTCTAGAGAAATGCCTTTCTATGCTAACATCAAGATCATTATACCCCTCATCATTTCACTAACGCTCTTACCCTGCCTTGTCGGGAGCGGAGTTTACATAACCAAGAAACGTGAGTAAAACCATTCAATACTCAATATCACTTGTTTTGTATGAACCACAGGATGTCTACCAGTCATGAAAGCCACAAAATTATATTGTGGTCATGAGCGTCACTAAAAGGTTATGAACTTGGCTCACAAAAATTCATGACTTGAAAGATAAGTTAATTGCGCATCTAATGGGGCCGCCTATATAAGTGAGAAATTATCCTGCAGAAGTTCAGCTCTAATGCAATATTTAATCAGCGATGTGTTATTTTAAAATATGGTTCACACCAAAATAAAGACGAAAGATTTCAACAGGGTTCCTTTTCCTTAACAATCCTATGGTTTAGTTTTATTAATAGCAAACAAAATAATGTGAAAATGTAACATTGGCTATTTTTCAACAACTTTTTAAGCATGTTTGCAGAGCTATGAGCAGAGCTGTGGAGTCGGTATGCCAAGCCTTCAACTCTGATTCCTCAATTTTCTACAGTTCAACTCCAACTTCTTTATAAATAGCAAAAGTATATTAATTAGTAAAAACAAATTTACCACAGTAAAATGATCCAATTCAGATGACTATATGGGAAGCTTCTTTGACATTGTGATTGATTGTATATTTAAATAAATTTATCAATCCAAATTACACGTTATTGGTCATAAAGAATAAAAAAAGAATAAAATTAAAATGATATAGTTACCGTATATTGTTATATTACATTTACATTATTATTTTTAAGTCAGAGTCAGAGTTGGTAGTTTTTTACTGACTCCGACTTCACCCAAAATTTCTTTCAACCCCACGATTCCAACTCCACATGCTCTAGATTTTACCTTCCTCTATCAAATACAGTAATTTTTTATAGGCTCACAATGAAAAATTTTAGGATATTTTAGAACTAGCAGTGAGCCTTCCTATTTACCTTGAGATAACATGTTTTGTAGTTTTGTAGTTTTGTTTCCACTCTTTCTTAGTGACATGAGCATATCAAAATAGTGAAGTTGTTCTTGTTTACGACTCAGTTCAAGAAATAACAAATCTAGTTTAAAGTGTAAGAATTGAGATAGAAAATCGGTATTGTGGCATCTTTAATTTTAATCTTTACAATAATATTTAAAACTGGAGTCAGAATATTCTACAATAGTAGTGATAGCACACACGGTGTGAAAATATGTTTTCATAGAATCACAGTAAGTTATGAAAGTTATTTCAATGTGGTACAGTGTGGGATGATCTTTGCCAGGGGTTAGACAAGACAGCCCTCAAATGGGAGAATCACCCTCGGTGGCCCAAATGCAAAACCAACAAAACCGGGACCAGCAGTACTTGGCTGTCAGGGTTGGAGGACAGCCACAAGCTCTCAGTGCAGACTCGAGCAGCTTCAAGACAGACTCGGCAGGTAAGGGACCAACAGTACTTAGCTGTCAGGGTTGGGGGACAGCCGCAAGCTCTCAGTGCAGACTCGAGCAGCTTCAAGACAGACTCTGCAGGTATGGGACCAACAGTACTTAGCTGTCAGGGTTGGGGGACAGCCGCAAGCTCTCAGTGCAGACTCGAGCAGCTTCAAGACAGACTCTGCAGGTAAGGGACCAACAGTACTTAGCTGTCAGGGTTGGGGGACAGCCGCAAGCTCTCAGTGCAGACTCGAGCAGCTTCAAGACAGACTCTGCAGGTAAGGGACCACAGTACTTAGCTTTCAGGGTTGGGGGATAGCCGCAAGCTCTCAGTGCAGACTCGTGCAGCTTTAAGACAGACTCTGCAGGTATGGGACCAACAGTACTTAGCTGTCAGGGTTGGGGGACAGCCGCAAGCTCTCAGTGCAGACTCGAGCAGCTTCAAGACAGACTCTGCAGGTAAGGGACCACAGTACTTAGATGTCAAGGTCGGGGACAGCAGCAAAATCTCAGTGGAGACTCCAGCAGCTTCAATACAGACTGTGCAGGTAAGGGACTAGCAGTACTTAGCTGTCAAGGTCGGGGGACAGCAGCAAGCTCTCATTGCAGACTCCAGCAGTTTCATGAATGATTCTGCAGGAATACAGGTGGTGCATATTCCAGCAGCCTAGAGACAGACTTAAGGAAAACAGGAAGTGCAGATTTCAGAAGCTTCAAGAGTGACTCTGCAGTTAAACAGGAATTGTGGATTCCAGAAGCTTCAAGAGTGACTCTGCAGTTAAACAGGAAGAGTGGATTCCAAAATCTTTAAGACTGGCTTTGCAGGTAAACAGGAAGTGCAAAGTCCAGAAGTTTCAAGACTGAGTCTGCTGGTAAAAAGGCACGCCTCATGACGCATTTCCTTAAACTCCACCCTTCTCATCCTATTCCTCTAGATAAATTAGCAATAGCCAATAAACTGTAATTAGAGTATATTAACAAAAGCTCCCTCGTTTCAGATTACATAGAAGACATCTGCCCGTACGCAACATTCCAGCTGTCGAAACCACCGTACAGCGAGAGTACATACAGTGGGAACGTGTACAGCGGACCCTATCATTCGGTGAGGGGCTCCTTTGTGTACCATGACCCTAAACCCTCTGGAGCTGAAACCTACAAGTTCAGACATGTGAGTGTCCAACTTTGAGCAGCAGGATTCAACTACTGGTCGATAGATTGCTTTACTAATGCACGTGAATCTCATATAATCAATAATGTCAGTTAAAGTGATTTTTAAACAATAATATATAGAATATGTGACTACTATAAGAGGAAAAATTGCCTCAAAAGATTTTTTTTTCACTTAAAAATAGATGCGGAAATGTGGAAACATTTCTCCTAAAATTAATCCCTTCCTCAATCCTACTTCATTAGAATAATAATTGTATGATTATAATCCAAACAGGTATACTAAGGCCCAGGGGGAAAAAGTATTGAGAGAGAATGTTTGGATATATTTTTATGGTGCACAGAATGAATTTAGTGAAATGAATCATTTTAAGCTGTAGGTTAGTCATGCTAGTAATAGATTTTTGACTTGGAGTATTAGTAAGAATTTATAAAATGACTCTTCTGAAAATTTACTAAATAGGACAGGGATTATATTTTATCTTCTCACCAATAAAAACAGAGATAGCTGCTCCTGCTTGGACACCTACTTGACGAGGTAAAATGTGATACTTTTTAAGATAATTATTAATGATTAGATGGAAAAAATAATTATGATGAAAGACAAAAGTTTTTCCAAACTGAGGAATGTAATTTGAGTTAAATATGACATTTCTTAGTTAAAGCGCTATCAAATTGAACAAAAAATGTAAACAAAAGTTAAAAATACTGATGGAATCATTAAAAAACTAAAGAAAGATTAGATGACAAGACCTGTATATTTATCGGAAAAATAGCAGAGCCAACAATAAACATACTTAAAGACTTTTTGTGGCACATCAAATTTGCATTAGTCAATAATTTACCAATAAGGTGTCAATGATGATCAAATTGTATTTTAATTAAAATAAATTACACTCAAAGAGGAACTTAAACTTTGGTCATCTGGGTAGCTCATTTGGTAGAACAGCCGGCCAGTGAAGCTGGACAACCAGGGTTTGAATCCCTGTCTCTGTGTCTTTTTTTATGAATTAACACAATCAGTCTATCAGCATGTCTTTTAAAAGATATGTTTGAATTCTTTTAATCATGTATTATGTTTTAAGTGCTATCTGTGAACATGCAATTATTTGTATCTAAAGCCAAATTAATAATTAATGCATAAATGATCAACTTTAATTGAAATTCTACATGAAATAAATAAACAATTTATAAAATTAAATGTTGATTGACTGCTTGGTGACCTATATGTTTTATAGGTTTGTGATATCCCCTATGAGCTCATAAAGTTAGATGGGACTGTGATATTATATCCTGTGAGCTCGTACCCGTTAGATGGGACTGTGATATCCTCTGTGAGCTAGTTCAGTTAGATAGAACTGTGATGTATACAGTTTGGCAGGTCTATGATATATCTGTGAGCTAGTGCAGTTAGATGAACTGTGAGCTTAGTACGGTTAGATGTGCATGTGATATATTCTGTGAGCTAGTCATAGTTTTGGATATATTCTGTGATCTAGTAAGTTGAAGGTCTTGAATTCTCCTGTGTGTAGTACAGTTTTACAGGTCTGTGATATCTCTTGTGAGCTAGTACAGTTAGATGTGTTTGTGATATATTCTGTGATTAGTAGAGTTTGACAGGTCTGTGAATTCTCCTGTGTGTTAGTACAGTTTTACTGGGTCTGTGATATCTCTTGTGAGTAGTAGTTGAGTTTGATATATCTGTGATCAAGTTGCTCTGTGAATTCTCCTCTGTAGTAAGTTATGGTTTGTGATCTCTCTCTGAGTTAGTGTAGTTTGATGGATCTGTGATATCTCCTGTGAGCTAGTACAGTTCGGGGTCTGCAATATCTCCTGTGAGCTAGTACAGTTCGGCGGGTCTGCAATATCTCCTGTGAGCTAGTACAGTTCAATGGGTCTGCAATATCTCCTGTGAGCTAGTACAGTTCGGCGGGTCTGCAATATCTCCTGTGAGCTAGTACAGTTCAATGGGTCTGCAATATCTCCTGTGAGCTAGTACAATTCAAGGAACTCTATTTAAAGCCGCAGAGAATGATGAAAATTCACATATTGTGTGCTTACAGCAGCAGAAAGAGCCCGAGTACACCAAGGTGAGGAGAAAAGGAGGTAGATTGAGGGACCCCCATTCAGAAAGTCAAGGTAAGCATCAATTCATGATCAAATGCTACCAGTACCTTAATTTTCTAACTATTAACTGCAAACATCATAATTATCTAGTTTTTGTATTGTTTTGAATTGTTCATATGTAATGTCCTGGTTTGTTATAATTAGTTCAATGATCAGTCTTATATATAATTAAGAACAATAACAAATTACCTCACAAAATAATGTCTTGGTATAATAATACAGTGAAATCTCTTAATAGTGGACACCTTCCAGGAGCAAAAGGATGTCTGTTACTAAGAGGTGTCCGCTATTTGGAAAAATAATTAAAATTATTTTCAAAAAACATAAGTTTGAACACAGCTTAATCTATATGAAAGTCCAGGCCTCCCACATGGGGAGGGATGGCCGGTACCATGGTACTGAGACCGGGGAGCCTATCTGGGTTGGTGTGTATAATTATTATAATCTCAGGTTTTAAAACTTTTTTCCCTAGGCTAACACTAACATAATTTTGTGCCGAATTGACTGTTTATTGTTTTGAAACAAATTATATGACTATAGAAAATAACTCGTACATCTACAACTTTTCAGCTGTAAAAATAAATTATTGTAAAATAATGGTGGTGATAGTCGTGCTCAGGCAGGACAAGTTTATATTTAGCTTATATTGTTTATGCACGAGTCATAAGTGGAGTCTATGAAGTGAGCAGCCAACACACTTCTCACACCCTCTCTTCTCTAGTTCTGTCGTGTTGTTGATTGGTGTCAGACGCAAATATAATCACAGTGTATCAGTTTTCTTGTTTAACGTAGGATAATCGGTCATCGAAGTTTTAACTATGTCTTTTTTTAAACACAAGTCAGGGGCACAAAAATGAAAGCTACAAGCAGAAAAAGAAGCAATTGGTGATCAAAACATAATTTTTTTTTAATCTGAGAAAGATAGTAGGCAAACGTTCATACATGATGTTTTGCTTCCAGAACCTTCCACGAGTGGCACTACAGGCACAGGATTGGGAGATGTGTTATTGCAGGACAACAAAAACATTAGTGAGACTGTTTAAAACCAGTGGTGAAATGTGTACAAAACATAAGGATAATATTCATTTAGATATTCTAGACTTAAAAGATTCTGGTAGGGTTTCCCTACATAGCTATATTACATTATATTCATATTGGATCATGTAAATAGGGTTTCCCTACATAGCTATATTACATTATATTCATATTGGATCATGTAAATAGGGGTTCCCTAAAGAGCTATATTACATTATATTCATATTGGCTGTCTTATTTTCTGTATTTGTTTTTTATGTTTATCGTTTCTTTAACATGTTCCTATTTATAATTTTTAATTCACTTAATGATTATTGTATCAAGAATTTTTTTTAAATGCATATATTTTGGCCTCAAAAACTTAGAAAAATTAGAGAATTTCAAAACCTGTAAAGTGTATCAACCCTGAATATTCCGTTCACACAGAAAAAGGCATTATACCATGTAATTGTAAATCAGTGCGATAAAATTATGTGTAACTATAAAATGTTAAACAATTACTAGTTTAACTAATTAAAACACTTGACTCCCTCCTCCTTGATCCTATCAGCATCATGCAATTAATGAGTGCTTGATAACAAATAATTACTCATTAGTTAGCAGGGGATACATCAGTCTAAGGGACAAAGAACGGCTGCTAACACCGACTCGACAACTGTTTCAGAGTCGGACAACCTGGGGAGCACAGATTCAGAGGTCAAGAAGATTTTAACTCTGCACCTGCCTATTTCAGAGTACGATACCCTGGGCAGTGATTCTGAGGGCGAAACTCCAGGAGGGCAAGTGGCCGCCAGCCAGGAACTGGTCTCCTTCAGGCACAGAATGGGCCGGGGTGAGTTTACAATTCTCACTTTCAAGACACCTGACAAATATTGAACAACATGAGCGTACACTTATTGCTTAGAAATTTGTTTTATTCACCTAATATGAAAAAAGTGTTTACAATAATAATTTATTACTATGTCTGCAAGGTAATGAAACAATTAAAATAAAAATCATATATAAAGTAAAGTCTATATTATGTTAACTAAAAAATTAAATTGGAATGATTTCATATCAACCTTTACTAGGATAATATGCTAGCTAAACAACTCCATCAAATAATATTACAGAAAGAATGTTTCGGATTGTTCAAGAGGGTTTGTACCAATGAATGTATTTCAATTTTTCTTTAGTTAAACATTCATAGGTTTTCTAATTTAAAAAGAAGGCTGAAGTTACAAAAATAGTGTCACAAACATGTTTGTTTTTTCATCTTGTCTTAGTACCCTTTTGGACTGTACACACGTATATTAATTACGCTAATGGTTTAGGGCTAAGAATAGTATAATGTGAAGTAAATGTATCCACAAAAGTGTGAAGAGAGAGTGGCAAACAATTTAAGAAAATTATCCTCAGTATGTCATCATCATCAACTGTTTTCAGCTGTGGTCGGGTCAGTTTAGTAAAATGCCTCCATCTTCCTCTATCCTTCCACCACTCTTCCTCCATGCTTCTCCTCTCCCTTGAACACTTTCTGTTATCAGCTCCTCCCATCTCTTTCTTGTGGTCTTTTTCCTACATGCTTCATTACCAACATTTTCTTTGGCATCCTCTCTTTTCCATCCTCATTACATGCCCATACCATCTCAATCTTGCTTCCATTTCATGTACCTACTGTACCCCAATTCTTTCCCGGATAACTTCATTCCTAATCTTGTTTTTCCTCGTGACAGCTAGCATGTTCTTCACAAACTTAATTCCCATGGCCTACACTTTCCTAGTCTCTCTTACATTCAATGTCCAAGTTTTTGCTGCATATAATACAATGGGTACAAAGTAAGTCCTGTACAACACTTCCTTACACTTCAAGGGTACTTCTCTTCTCCATATCAGGTTTCTTACACACCAATAAAATTATTCTCCCTGCTGTTCTCTTCTCATTAGATCCTCTCTACTTCCACCTTTCACCTCAAATCACGCTTCCAAGGTATTTTACATTCCGCACTTTTCTCAGCTCTACTCCATCCAACTTAATAGATTCACTAGGCCTTATCCTCTTCCTTGTTTTTACCATCACTTCACACTTTGCTATGCTAATTTTCATTCCACTCTCTTTCACTTCCTCATTCCATTCTTTTAGTTGTTCCTGTACTTCCTCTTCCTTCTCTCCTCATACCATCAAGTCATCAGCAAACATCATGGCTGGCAGCTTAGCTGGGAATCAAACCCTGACATAATAATCAAAGTTGTTATGCACCTGGAAAGCTAGTAGAAAACAGATAATTACCACCAAAAAAAAACTGGAAGATTTGTGAATCCAGGGACATTTAACTGCACACTTTAGATAGTAAGAAGTAAGAGGAAAATCTAAATGAAGAACTAAGCACACTAATTCTAAAACATGTCTTACCCCCTTTACCCCTTCCTCCAAACATTGGGTTGTGTAATGACCGTCTATGTTTCCCTATAAAGCTTTTATCATCCTATATTAAACACCAATTACATCATCACAATAGTCAGTTCTATATAAAATAGGTACTTCTTTTGAAAAAATCGAAAAACATAAGACATTTTGTCATGAGAAAATAGTGGCAGCATCTGTATACTAGTTTTCAAGTAATGTACACAAATAAAATATGGAGACCAAAACTATTACTATATATAGATCTTACCCAAAAATAAATAATATGGCATATTTAAAAAAATACAAAAAAAAAACCTAATTTATAACTCATATTTAATTGACTAGTCTTAGTTAAAGGGTTCTGTCTTGGTCAAGAGAGTTAAGGGCTCATTCTTAATATGTGTCCTACCTACTCATCATCATGAATTGTTTCCAGCCTGTGACCGGGTCAATTTAGCAAAATGCTGCTATCTCCCCCTGTCCTTCCAACACTATTCCTACATTAATCGCGGCCATTCTTCTCCTCTCACTTGTACACTTGCTGTTGTTTTCTGCTTTCATTTCTTCCTTGGTCTCCCTTGAAGTCTTTTTCCCCCATAACTTCAACTCCCTCATTCTCCTTCTATCTCATGTAACCCTTGTAGCCCAACTCTTGCCCATACATCTTAATTTTTAATCCTATTTCTCTTGGTGCTCCTCAAAAAATTCATTCCCATGACCCCAACCTTCCTTGTCTCACTTGCAAACAATGTCTAGGTTGCTGTGTCCTATGTAACCATGGGTAAGAAATATGCCCTATACAACACTTTCTTACATTTCAGGGGTTAATTCTCCTTCCTGTAGCAGCTCTCTTACACACCTATAGAACAACTCCCACCTACTTTCCTCTTATTATTAGATCTTCTCTGCTCCCACCTTTTGCCTTAATCATATTTACGGGATACTTTAAGCTCCTTACTCTTGAAAAATCTACTCAAATCAGCTTTTAAACCTTTCTAGGCCTTATCCTCTTTATTGTAATCACTATCATTCACTCTTTGCCTTGATAAATCTCATCCCACACTCTTTTACTTCCTCACTCCATTCCTATAGATGTTCCTGTACTTTCTCTTCCCTCCCCCCTACCCAACTCCCCATAGCATCACATTATCTGCAAACATCAATGCTTTCAAATTATCCTTCCCAAGTTTCCTTGCCCCTCTATCCATGACCATTTCCATTATCTTTATAAAAAGTAGAGGTGCTTGACTCAAATTTTTAGTTGAAACCACTCTTTCCACCCTTTCTCTGTCTTTACACAACTAACATTATCATCATACATGCTCTTACGCCTCATCACCACACCTGTTTCTACTCCAACCTCCTTCATAACTTTCCATACTTTCTTTCTATTCACACCATCATATACATTTTTCACGTCCATGCTCGCAATAAATCAGTCTTTCCCATATTCATATTTTTCCTCCAACAATTGTATAGTCATAAATATTAAATCTATCATTGACCTCTTCTCTCTGAATCCATGTTGCTCCTCTCTACAACTTTCCATTATAATTTTTCTCATCCTCATTTACAAAGTCTTTTATTAAATGTTTGCACAGTGACACATAATTGTTATTCCTCTATGAGTTTCACAACTCTTACTATTTTTATTTATTTATTTATAACCATATCTAACTACCCATTCTGGTTATATGCTTATGTAGTAATTACGCTAATGGGTTAGTAACTGGGAAGGTTGAATGTAGAGGAAATGAACCCGCATTTGTGTGGAGGGAGAGTGAAAAACCATTAAGGGAAAACCACTCCCAGTTCAACCGACAGAGATTTTAACCTTGATATCCCCGTCCTCGGCAGTTTAGCTCAACACGAAACTAGTGTGTTAGCTAACTATGTCACCGAGGCAGGTTCACAACTCTTACTATCCCCTTTCTTAAATAGTGGTACTTTGATCCCTTTTGTTTAATCCCTAGACACTTTGTTCCGCTTCCACACTGCCCTTAATACTCCATACTCCTAATGTACTCCCATTTTTCCTGATGGCATTATTTACACTTTAAGTTCATATACTCCTGGTGCAGTTCTCTCACTCATTCTTTTAATAGCATATTTTGCCTCCTTCCAAGTTAAGTCTGCAAATCCCTGCTCTAACACCCCTTTCTTTCTCTCTACCTGCTCTTCTTTAGCTTGTACCTCTCCTTCCCTGTCCGGATTCAACAATTGCTCAAGTTTCATTTTACAATTATTCTTTACCTCCTTGCCCCTTTCCACTATCCTACCTTCCTCATCCATCATTTTGACCTCCTTCCTTTTCTCCCTCTTTTCATTTGAATATCTACCATCTAGGTCTTGAAAATCTGCAGGGTTTTATGTCCAACCCTTTCCCGGCCCTATTATTTTAGACCAATTACCCACCACTATCCCCTTTATTTTTTATAACATGAAAATCTGAACATGAGTCTATGCTATAAACAATAACTCGGGATGTAATTAACATATTACGTTGAAACGTTTAGAAACAACTTATTATATTAGGGATCACATTGGCATTACTAGGATCTACATATTATAGTCTAAACAATATATTTAATTAATATTTACAATAAGTTTTCAACTCAAACTCCCCTTTCCTGGTGGTATTCAAGAAAACAATCAATTCTGCAGAGGGGCAGGTCACAGTTCTTACACATCCATAAAGACTGGATGCCTCGAACTGAAGGCCCTCTTTTCTTTTTATTGCTGCAGTTTGCACAAACTTTATTTCTGCCTTCAATTTTTTTTATTTTATGTAGATTTTTTTGGTGAAGGTACAGAAACTGGGAGGCTTCTCTTCCTCCCAACTCATTTGCGTGAGAAAAAGTTTCCTATCATTTGCTTGTAAAGTGCAAGTCTGAATGATTTTTGAGTAAATCCATGTCTTGATTATGCTGGTTGATTTGTTTCATTCTAGATTATGAAACTGTTAACAATTGCAGTGTCCAATACAAATACAAACAAATATTTCCACCATTTTTTTGTTTTTCTGACCAAAGAATAGTAGATTCTTATCTGGTTGGCTCTGTCAACACTACCCATAAATTTGGTATATTTTATTAAGTCAAGACGGCAAGAAACCATAACCCTTTCATTTCCGTTACCAGTTTTCCTTTGTGCAGGCATACTTTCACTAGGGTTGCAATTGGTTGACAAAACACAAATATCCCTGTTGTCGTGCCACACAGTGGCTGCCACATTACCTGACTGCAGTACTTTGCTGTTACCTTTCTTCAGTTTTAGGCTCTTGGGATTTTTAAGTTCCTTAGTCCACTCCTTGTGGTGAGTCCTCGTGGTGCAGCATGCATATATTTGTTTTTGGAGCAGTATATTCAAGAGCCCAACAGAAGAAAAGAAACTGTCAAAGTACACATGGTTATTTTGGCCTAGAAATCCTTCTAATAAATTTAGTACAACTTGTTTCCCAAAAGCATGTCTTTACGTCTTGCTTCTGTCTTGCCAAGATACATATTTGCTTTCAGAACATATCCATGAGGACCCATATTTTGAATCAACACTTTGTTGGTTTGGCCTTCACGTATTGTTTTATGTAGTGATGACCCTTGTACGCAACCATTGCTTCATCAACAGAAAGTTTTTCCTCGGTCTTATAACATTTATCGAACGTGTCCATAATATCAATAACAGGCCTTACCTTCTGGAGTATGTCATAATTCTCTTCCCCTGGTGTATTTTCTTTTGTTACATCACTGACATGAAAATATTTTGTAAGACACTTATAATGTTTGTATGTCATGTAATTATGAATTACAAGGCATTCAATGTCTTGAGCTGTGCCAGTAATCAGATGTTTCTGGCAAATCAAATACATCCATAAAAACCAATACTCCTATGTATGCCATAATTTCTTCCTCAGTAGTTTCATACAACTCTTGATGCACTTTACCTATTTTTTATTGCCTAAGCCTGGAATATTTATTTGTATTTTGGGCAAAGTGCGGAAAAATGTTATTAGCTAGCACTAGTTTAATATAACATAGTTCATTGGAACCTACAGGTAAGTCATGCACAGGAATGGTATTTTACATATATTCATTTGGAACATCAAATTGTAGTCTGTCAGTAAATGTCAACAAAGGTGGTTGAAAATGCCTTACAGCACCAGTACAGTCACTACCCGCATTTAAATTGTTTTCCAGGTCACCATCACTTATATCAAATAATTCAGGATCTTTATTGTCATTATTACACTCAATATCAATATCGTTATCATCAGAACTATCATATTCACTACCAGATATGTCTTTATTGAGCTCCAAAACAATCATGTCATCTTGTAAGGAGGCCATTCTAAAGCAAAACTAACAGTTAAACTAACAACACTAAGAAAATAATTAATTTCATACGAGATAGACCTCTATAGTTAAAAATAACAACTAAATATGAAATAGTTAGTAAATAATCCAACAGATGACTTAGAGAGTGCCAAAATATGGCAAGGGCTTTCAACCGTTTAGGCCGGGAACGACAAATTAACGAGCGCTTTCAAGCGCTTGGGCCGGGAAAGGGTTAGCTACCATATGGAAACTTCTAATGAAGAGTTATCAAATAAGTAGGGACATGCAAAATCTGCATTTGCAATACTTTACTGTTATTACTCGAATAACGTGAATTTAGCTTGAAAAGAGATGAACCAAGAAGAAGTAGTTATGGCCTTATGGGTTATTCTGTGTCAAGTGATTCAATATTTTAATACTTTCGGACCTAAGTCTCTCTTTTTTTTTCCACTCCAAATTTGGCTCACCTTATGTCCCCAGAGATTTTTTTATTTATATTTTATCTGAAGTAGTTATGAAATCTCAACCAAAAAAATTGTAATTTTCCAGTGACACAAAATTACACAATAATGTATTACTCAATCTATAAATAATATAGAGGCTGGGTAGGAAAACTTTTGTAGCTTATTTTAAAAGCTTTCATATGACACGTAACATCACTAGTTTTGAATAGTTTTTAACTTCAAGGTTATGCCATAAAATATTTGACCTTAAACTTCTCAAAAACCAAATTATAAAAAAAAATCACATATGAACTTGTATATTTTATCATCATTTGTGGAAAGTTTCATCATGGGATCAAAATTGTTAATTATTAGCTCAAATGACACAGAATTAAGCATAACGGCTATTGCGAACTGAAGCAATGTGTTGAAAAGCAAATGGAGGACAAGGTAGTTGACATTATCAAAGTGCTATAGGTAGTTACTTTGTCAAAACCAGCATTTGCTAGGAAATGTGAGGAGACAATTTGGTTGCCATATGAAAATGATGACTGAGAAAGATTTCTTGCGATGTACAACAATGTTCTGAGCAACAAAAGAACAAGCCTTAAGGAAAATAATATGGCTACAATGGCAATATTTTCATTTGCGAGCTAGTATAGTTAATAATGTAAGCATTCTTTATTTTACAATTAACTTGGCATGGAGAAATATATAATAAATACTCATACAGGACTATAATCCTAAATTTTTTAATGATTACTAATTTGACTTGTATCGGCATAAATAATAACATCACCTTTAACATAAAATACTCTTTTTGAGAAAAATAACACCACTTTAATCCATAAAAATCCCTTCGCCTTTTACATGCCTCTACAAATAAGATATAAGTGGTTCTTAGTACTATATAATTAGTTCATCACAGTCACTCATAAGTGTATCATTTCGATAAAGATCAATAATTCCCAAGGAAGCAACTTGAACCCATTGATAAACCTGTATGGGTGTAGTGACTAATATTTTAGAATATTGGTTCACTGAAACAAAATATTATTGTTTAACAGAAGTTGGCAAGAGTGGGGTGGAAGAATCCAGTTCTTCTTCCGAAACTTCTCCATCCGGGGGAGCCAGAAAGCCATTCCCATCCAGAAAATCTAAAAGTAAAAATCAGATGATTGGCAAGAGGCAAGTTAGAAGCAGCAGTGGATATTCCAGTCACACAGAAGAAACAACTTTCAGGTTAGTTATAGAAATAACATCTCATGGGCACTTGCAGCCAGTTGAACATTATGCTCCCTTTTATTTTAAAAATAATATCAAAGCCTCTAAAATAAAACTTCAAAATGTGATACATCCCAAAAAAGCAGCCTTATTCATACTTAAACAGCTAAGAACCTATTTCATGGCCAATTAACCAGTACATTAGATACAAGATTAAGCTTGTACCAGAAAAGTATGGAGGTGTGGTTTTATGAATTATAATTTGACAATAATAAAATTGGAATTAGTTTGGTAGTTATTTATTATCTTTTCATTTTGAAATAATATTTTTTTGATTTATTGTATTTTTTTTAAATTATCATGCAAGGAAAGACAATGATGTTTGAGGATCTAAAAAAGGAATCTGCTGATAAAATATGTTGGCGAACTCAATTTGGTAAGGCAAGGAACTTGTCAAAAGATGGAATACTTCATGGATATAAAATGATAGAACTGATTCACTGGTCTCAATTCCCCTGTTTTCTAAAGAGGAATACAAGAAACAATGCTTGGATTGTGCTGTATTATCTACCTAACTTACGAGGCTCTTAAGGTTATGGTTCAACTATGATTCTTTAATGAATTCTGATTATGACTGAAAGTTATATTTGGCGAGCACAGAAGTATTTACTGTTAGAATAAAAAGTGTGTGTTAGAAGTTTTACCACATCTATTACAACTCAAAATATTATAGAGATATTGTGGTTATATTGCAGATATCCTAAATGCTACACACAGTAAACTCTCGACTATCCGCAAGCGGAATATCTGCTTTATGGCTTATTTTAACCGCAGCATTGCCAACAACAGGGGATACGTTTTTGAAAAACGCCGCGTTGATGGAGAATACAGGGCTACTCATTGTTGTACTCGGTAAATTCCTGAGGAAGAGATAATAACAATTGGTAAATTCTTGAGGAAGAGATATTGATCATTGGTAAATTCCTGAGGAAGAGATAATGACCATTGGTAAATTTTCGAGGACGAGATAATGACCATTGGTAAATTCCTGAGGAAGAGATAATGACCATTGGTAAATTCCTGATGAAGAGCTAATGACCATCGGTAAATTCCTGAGGAAGACCAGAGGCAAAAGGTTTATGCAAGGGGAACTGCACTGGAATAGACCCATGACCTGCTTAATTATCTTGAAACAAGAAGCTGCACACTGATATTAAGGAAAATACATAGTGGCATAAGGGAAAAAGAAGCAGCTGCAATAAAGCAAAAGACTAATACAAATATTAAAAGTGATGTGTCCATTTTGAGTAAACTGCACATTGATTTAAAGTGTTTTTTTATCTTAGTGCATAAAATATAATGATGTATTCACAGACACAGTCAGGATAGGTGAGTACTAGTTTGAATTGAATGTGCCACAATCACTTGTTTTACTAAATAGGCAGATTATCCGCAATTTTGTGTTATCCCCAGCATTTGTCCCCCCCATTACCGTGGATAATCGGGAGTTAAATGTACAAAGAAAACAAATAGGAATTTTTACTCATTTTAAATGTCAGCCTGCTTGCAATCTTATTCAATATTTTATAAACTAATAAGTGGGGTATTCCATGGATATCCTACATTGTATGCCTTAAATAGATTTCAAACACAATAATGGTGGGATACATTTTCTTTAACACAAAAAGTTGGCTTTTGAAGGTGTTTGAATAAACATGACAAAAAAGAAAATAGGGAAAAATTGTAATTAAAACTTATAACACTATTTAAATGAGAGTAGATCAAAGAATTCTTATAAAAATATTTATATTCCGAGCAATAACTATGCACCATATATAAACATAAGTATTTACTTTGTTTATAATTCTAATTACTATACAAATTATTCATAAACAAATTTTATTGATATAAGCTCAGTAGTAGAGAAATTATATTTTAAAACTTAAAAAAAAAATGTTTCTCTCAGTGAAGTGCTCAAATTATTATTGGTGTCGGCAATTTGTGCCAGCCATTTGCTCTGTTTTCTATGGGCCTGTATGTATGATTTTCCAATAAACATATTTGTTTAGAACCTACAATAAATAGCTGGTAGATTTGGCCTTAACTATAATATACTTTGTATATGACTTCGGAGAATTTGATACTACCTATTGTAATGTAATTCTTAGTATTATCCTTCAAGTAGTGGCAACTTCACCCAAATTTATGAGCCTACACTTGAAATTTGAATAAATAAAATTAAACACATCACCACTATACTAGTAAAAACAATCCCAAGTTCAAAACAATAGTTAATCAATCAAAATAATCATCCAACTATTTAATTGAAATAAAATATTGAGATATAACCGATTTGTTATGTAACCTACAAATTAGTATTCATATTAAAAAATTTAAAGTAATTAAATTGCTTGTTATGACAAAAATTTGATTTATCAACTTGGAATAATGTATTATAAATAGTTCTGCAATATAAGATTTTTAAAAGCATAAATCACTAACAAAAAATATTCAAACTTTGATTCGTATATTTGATTTGAATTCGCTTAGAGATAAAAAGTGTACGTTGTACTCACCTAGAAATAATAAAAGCTTTGATAGGTTTAACATGTACAATTTGGCCAAGAGGCAGATTGTAATGTATTATGTTTGTTTGTTGTCAGTTTCAGCGATCGTATTCACCCTCCTTCCCTGTTCTCAGACTCGCACTCGCACGAACTGAGCGAGGCCGAGTGCGACATGAGACGCAAGTCTGGCCGCAGTGGCGCCCCCCGCGGCTCAGCCGGGAGACTTCATTCCAGATTGACGTCTAGCCGAAGAAGCCCAGCGTACCTTCACAGCACCTTTTTCATCTTCAGTCCTCCTTCAAAAATGGCTGTCTATAAATTTACAAAATGTTCAGAACACATTCTGATGAGGACCAAGGGTGAAAATAAACCAAAAGCAAGTAGAAAGTGTATAAAAAATAAAATAAAACACTAAGTTATGTATTTGTGTGTACTCGATTAATACAAAAACATTGTATCTAAGGAAAGCAACCGCATTAGGAAGATAAATGAAGCTTTATTGTGCTTGAAACTGCAGCAAAAAGGTTTTGTAGGATATTTATTTTTAAAAGATGAAGGAAAAGTTTCCGTTTAAAAATGATTATAAGGTCAAATATGAATGTGATTAACAAAGCATCTCTTTGTATATTCTACAATTACCTGCTACATATTCATTGAGTCATTAGAACAAATGCATGAATATATTGATGAGCAGCCAATAAATGTATAAAACTCAAGAACATTCTCAGGACTTGTACCGAATCTATATCATATGTGCCTCGATAGGCAATTTCAAAGAAGCATGCGATAATCCCAACTTAAAGTATTGCACTGGAAAACGATAAGCATTACAATCAAAACCTAAAACCACTATTCTTTAGCAGATCACATCCATACATTCAGACAGAATATGAACATTAAGAAATATCTCTAAAATTAATAAAATACTTTATGGACAGAAATGTCTCCCAGAAGTTTATGTTCATGAAATCTCCCCAGTATCTCCATTTTCTGTAACCTGGCTTCCAAACCCCATCCTTCTTCACATAGACCCAGTGGTGTAGTTGGGGGTATACAGGATTTATTTGTGTATTTCAGCATGTCCACCTAATACAAATGTGTAACAATTTTATTTAAAAATAAAAGCTCATCATTATTTTAAATAAATTCTCAGTCAACATATAAATAATTTGACAAATAAAATAATGTGAAGGTGTTTATTTTTCTTTTGTAGTGAATCAAAATGTAGACATCAAAATAGACCAATAGACTAAAATCAAATAATACAAAACGTAATATCGGTAAAACAAATTCCATCATTTGCAAAGAAACACTCAACTTTTACTTTAACCTCCTACATTACAACAAATATTATCTACTTTGAATACAATGGTTCTAAATAAAAGATACACCTAAACAACCTAGAGTTCACTTTGAAATTTCTACTAGTAAATAAACAATAAGAAATGTAGGATATTCATTTGTTTGCTATTACATGAACACATTTTTTAATCACATTATTTCAGTAGTAACAAAAAGTCTACAGCAAAAAGAATGGATGAATATTTAATGGACCAAAACAAAGAGTGATGAGATGAGTACTTGTACAGAGACTTGCTTTGAGGTCATATGAAAAATGTATTTAACTGAGCCTTTGTCTGACATTTTATTGACAGAGAACTGATTCCAATTAATGTACAAATATTAAACATAAAATACATTTAAGGCAATGCTTGAATTTAAAAAAAAACTTTATACTGCTTCAAACTGTCCTGACATTTTAAAAATTTTAATATTTCATATTGAAATACCCATGTTAATAACTCATCAACCCCATAATAACTTGTATGCCCGTTTTTTCTATTTTGTACGACTATACCACTGAATAAAACAAAGTTTATTCACTGCCAATCGATCAAATAATATAAATTAAAAACATTTTTGCTTTATTGTTGCTCAAGGTCTACTTGATACAAAGTGTACTCCCCAATTCTTCCAATCGACGTGCTTCTTAAGTTTTGTTAATAAGAAAACTTTTATTGTCTCATCAAAGAGACTGCAGTTATGTGTGAATAGATAATAAAATAACAAACACAAATGAGGTATGAGACTTGTGAAACAAATTGTAATGTAATGTATGTTTGTTGAGATTTCAGTGAAATTTTAAATATAATGATTGTTTGTAAGTAATTATTATTATTAAATGTTATCAAGTGTATTCTGCATGTTATTTTTGCAGTAACATAATAAAATATTTGAAAAAATGACAATATTGTATGTGGAAACTAAATAAAATAGTTCACACCTATAAACAATTCAAAAATCTGATATTTTAAAATATAGTGAGATCATCTTCATGTATGCTTCCCAATGCATGAGGTCATTCTAATATAGTGGAGCTATGAACATGTAGTGTTGCTATTAAGGGTAATTTTCAATCAAGAGCTTTTTGTGGAATGAGAGATAAAGAAATATTTAAATTTGGTGATATTAAAATATGTGATCATCATACCTGAAAATGATGAACTGGTGAATCAGTTGTCCAAGTAAACCTAACTGGGGTCATTTGGGATGATAATCACGATGAAAGAATCACACGCTTGCACTGTTTTTAAACACCCACGCACAGTTAATTAAGGAGTTATATCTACCCACTTCAGTGGCTGTACAGCCTAAAGCACTACTCTTGCAATAGACTGCTGATGATGAGATCATGGTTCAATCCTGGTCAGGTGGATTTTCCTATATGCTTTTTTCACTCTCTTACCCCACAAGTGAGAGTACACTTCCTCTAAATTCAACCTTCTTTATCCCTAGACCAATAACATAATTAGTATATACAGTAAAACCTTGGATTGCGAGTAACTTGGTCTGCGAGTGTTTTGTAAGACGAGCAAAAATTTTCAATAGATTTTAACTTGATAAACGAGCAATATCTTGCAATACGAGTAGTACTACGGTTACGCTTTGTCTGCCAAGCAGTGTCATTGGATAGGTTCTTTGTTTTTATTTTATTTATTTAGCACCGCGTCTTACTACCCGTTCGGGTTATACGCTTAAGTACTAATTACGCTAATGGATTAGGAATTGGGAAGGTTGAATAGAGGAAGTGAACCCACATTTGCGTGGAGGAAGAGTGGAAAACCATTTAGGAAAAACCACCCCCAGTTCACCCGACCGAGATTCGAACCTCGATCTCCCCGTCCTCAGCAGTCGAGCTAAACACGACTAGCGCGTTAGCCAACTACGCCACCGAGGCGGGTGAAATTCACTTTGATATACGAGTGCTTTGTATTACGAACACATTTACGAAACGAATTATGCTCGCAATCCAAGGTTTTACTGTAATTGTATGACCTGAATGGGTACTAAGATGTGAGATATATATATATGTGCTACAATGTTAACAACTGTCCAATATTAAACCAAGAACTTTGAGAGCTGGGGTCAAATGCCAGCACAAAAACACTCTTTAGCAATATATACTACCTTGATGAAAATGAATTAAATTAATATGAAATTATTAAAATAAAATAATAAATACAAAACAAAGAGTCAAGGAGGTTTATAAAGAAATAGCCTTTGGAGGTATAGGTATATCCAGCATACTATGTTTGCTAGTGTCATTGAACTGTAGGGACAAAAAAGTAGACTTAGTTTATATCTCTCCTTACGATAAGTAAGTTATGTAAGTTCTTACTCTTGATTTCCGTTCTCCTCATCAAAGTATTTCGCGACACAAATGTATTTTATAAAAATGTTTGTTTTAGTCAACAAATGATAAAATAAACAGCAAAAACCAGGAAAGTGTACTGTATTTGATATAAAATTGTGATAGGAATAGCTTACCTCGTCCAATTTGAGGTTCGCTGACAATTGAGGCCTACCTTGCGGGTTGCTGGATTAAAGTGGGAAGGAAATGGAAAATAAGGGGCTAACTCAGCGACGTCTCTCGAACTCTTGTTGTGGTTTCTTGATGAAAGAGGCCACTTTAGGGCCTGTAACACTCGACTCATGTGCGGACAACGATTTGTGCAGCAATTAGTGGACCCATTATGGCAGACACCCTATGTGAACTGACTACCGGGCTGAACTGCACTACACACACTCCTAAGACAAACAATCTTCCTTCCCCCTTCTCTTCAACTCTCCAAAATGGAGGTAAACCCTATAATGCGGGACTCTCCCCACAATGGCGCGAAATATCCGAAGAACAAACAACAAATATAAAATCAATATAAATAATGAACTTGATAGTATCTCCAAATTATTTTAAAGCCATTGAAACGTACCTTTCCTGCTTTACAAAAAGCTTCTTTGACGAGTTATCCATATTAATTTTTTTTTTTACGTATCATAAGAACTTCAGTACTTTAAGGATACTAATGTTACCTCCTTTGACTTAAGTGTCGATCTTTGTAAAAATGAACTGCTGAGTGTTAAAAGTCAGTTTCAATTCAAGAACTTTGGTTTAAGTTCACTACCTTCAGGAAAATTAATAGCAAGTGTTTTATAAGCGATTCAAAAATGTATTTCTATGTTTGCTTTCATGGGCTACACAACACTGGAGTTATAAATAAGGCAAACACACTTATCTTTCACCATGTGAAAATGATAATTTTTAGCTTTCTTCTTACTACTGCTCAGTTAACCCATTTTATTATTATTATTACTATTATTATTATTAGCAACGCGTCTTACTACCCGTTCGGGTTATACGCACTTACACTAATGTGTAATGGTAGGGTGATTGTGAGATGAACTGGAGGACCTACAGTTTAACGTGGGTTCCAAACCACGGTGGAGGCCTGGCATTCCACACATTCACAAGTTGTGATTAATACATGTCTGCCAGAGGTGAAAGAAGGGTTTGGCAATCAAATCTGTGCCGATTCCAAGGATTGAACCCCGGACTCCCAATGACCCATTTTGATTGGAACGTCTAACAAAGCACCAACGAGCACTGATAAAATAAGAATGATAATGGTAAGCGCCTCTAGTATATTTCTGCACAACTAAAACAGTATTAGTACCAGAATGCCATGTTATAGATCAGGATTTGTTCGTAAAGTGAGTTTTCCCTTTTCCTGATAATTTTCTTATTTCTGAAAGATGGATTGTTTTTCAATGTTATTCATAAAAATAGCCCCTGCTAGCATATTCAGCTTTATGGTTGATTTATCAGCCACCAATGGTTTATAGTTATGGCTTTAAACATGTCTCCACTTATATTTGAATTAGTCAGAAGGAGTTGGTCAGCAATTGGAGCAAATGATACCTCGACACTCTTTAACGTTTTCCAAGGACTAGGTGAACAAAAATTGCTATCCAATTTTCATAGGAATAACTTTTTAGAAAATTCAAATAAATGATTTGGTGTCAATATAGATAACACTTTACTATATTATTAGTGTTACTTTATAGGTATTTATGATATTTATAGAGAGTAACAGCTGCAGATCATATGACTTGATGTCTGAATAGGTAAAAATAGATCTAGTAGCTTTTTTAGCTGTCAATATGGTGTTTCTATGAAAATTTAACTTTACATTCATTGTTTATTGCTTAGAAGCAGAAGAGGTTTTCCTTAGAGATATTATATATTCACATCCAATGTCCATTTTCTGTTTTTGTATTTTGTTATTTCTTTAACATTTTCCTATCTGAGTGTCCTATCATTCTTAACAATTTTCCATTTTCTCCCTTTTCAGTTTTTTTTTGTTTTTTTCTTTTAGTAAGTTGCGTTGCGCGTTTCACACTCCTTCCTGATAAGTTCCAATAGAATGAAACCTAGGTTGGGGGATTGGGCGGTAACAATCAATTTTCGTAAAGAGGCAGCCATTACCTTTTTGTCCAATGGCAGCAAAGTAAAGTGTGAACTCTGTTCTTCTTTTCATTGTAAAAGCCATATTGTGTTCACCCCTTTTATATGTTTCTATCCACCTTTCCTGTACCTTCTTCCAAACATGATTAAAAGCAGAATATGCAAGTTAAAACTAAATATCATAACTTATTTTACTCTGTGTCCTTAACTTTGTTTGATTAACTCTAGAATTCAGTTATTTTATTAGATGACTAGAAAAAAATTACAAATAAATATTTATTTTAAGAACAATCTGGGAATTAGTTAATGCAGATCAAATAATCAAAGGAGTCTACTCTAATGGATTGTGAGGATTAACATAATTTATTACAAGGGGTAATTTAGTCAGCGAAATAAATACAAATGTTTCATCAAAAAATAAAATTTATTAAATGGCGGCTAAAAGTTAGCAAGGAAAATGCTTGACATAACTTTGTTCAATAATACATTTTTTTTAAATGACTTGTGCTAAATGCTCACATGTTATGTGTCCTGGTTCAACCTTTGAATCATGATTTCCATGACCACGATGCTGCCCATTACCTCCAATTCTGGGATCATGGTTTAACCTTAAACTACCAGCCTGCTCAAGATTTTTCACTGTCCCCCCTCACAGATCTCACACATTATTCAATGTCTGTCCAAATTTACTCGAGTATTTAAAATTAATGAGTCATATAAATAATAAATAATATATTCACATACACAATGTTAACAAATGAAAGCTATGTTCATATTATAGGCACCGTGTTCCACTACTAATGATGCTAGTGAGAATGCCTGCCGCAAGTGTGGTAAAATTTTGAAGTTTCAAAGTGTTACAGCTCTTAGTAAACATAAATAAATATATCAGATTAACTGATTAATAATTTATATTTGGTTTTCAAAAAGTTAATCCTGGTCATGTTCCTCAAAAATCATTTAGGGGGTGTTTAATTATTATGAAAGCACCTCTTTTGGTGATTTTGGACCCCCTACCCCACTTTGTAAGCAAAAATAAGCAATCACCCGATCTCCTGCCCCTCCTTGTCTTGCTTATGTTATATTTGTTGACTTTTTTTTGTAATTTTTTTCACAGAAATAACCAGTATTTTTATGCAATTAATAAATTTCAGGTAATTATTAATGTAAAGGTATACATTAATAGTGTTAAATATTCACAATAAGCACTGTTGTAAAATGAATTTAAATTATCGTATTAAAAAGATAGTATTTAAAAAAAAGTTGTACAATTATATAAAAAGATTATTTTATATTACATTTAATTTAAATTATGAAAAAAAGTATTATTAGCGAATACATGAATTACTTACTATAGCTATAAAAAACCTCTTAAGCTACCTTCATTCACGTCTTGACACTTTTAATTACTATGTGTCACTGGGGTGACTGGGTCACTGCCCCAGTCTTGCTTGTCTTTCTCTGTCTTACATAAGCATTATTTTGACCCCCATCCCCCCATCCGCATGTAAACAAAAATAAGCAAAGCTCAAACCCCTCCCCCTTTAGGTGCTTACATAATCCTATACGGAATTAGGTTTTCTTAGAGCAGTTCACTTAACCAATTTGACCAAAGATTTAAATGAAAACTAAACATACATAGCCTTTATAATTGTAAGACAAACATGTGTAGGCTTACAGTTAAATCATGATCTACAAACTAACAATAATAAAACTTTAGATAACTAGGTATTATTTTTTCAAATAGATGGTACAATAATTAAATTTCTAAGTGCCATCATGACCGCATAATGCCTTGTAGGCACTAGAGAGGTAAATGAAAACAGAAACTAGTTTAATCCACAAAAACAAATAAATGAGGGGGTATAAAAAAATTCAAGACTGGTTCTGTGAAAAAAAAATTTTTTTTTTATTTATCACCGCGTCTTACTACCCGTTCGGGTTATACGCTTAAGTACTAATTACACTAATGGATTAGGAAATTTGGAAGGTAGAATATAGAAGAAGTGAACCCGCATTTGCGTGGAGGGAGAGTGGAAAACCATTTAGGAAAAACCACCCCCAGTTCACCCGACCGAGATTCGAACCTCGATCTCCCCGTCCTTGGCGGTCTGGCTCAACACGACTGGCGCGTTAGCCAACTACGCCACCGAGGCGGGTTTCTGTGAAATAAAAACAGAGCGCAGCATGGGGTTGAGTGCGCTGGTTTGGCGAGCTGTGACCTTCATATGTCATTGCGACAAGTGGCATCATTCTGTGTAGACCAATGGCTGTGTTACACATGTTTATTTGGCGACGTGTACAGGTGCATTTGCAATTTTATTATAGACTGCAAACTTGAGCAGAAAGCAAACATCAAATTCTATGTTTTACTCGGAGAATCTGGAGAACGGTGACCTTCCAAATGATGCAGCAGGCTCATGACAATGAAACTATGAGCCATCCAGTGTGTTTTGAGTGGCACTCGCGCTTCAGGAGCGGCAGAACATCAATGAAAGGCGAAGAGAGGTCAGAGCGACATTCCACTAGCACAAACCCGGAAATTGTGGACAGGGTTAGGCACCTTGTGTGTGAAGATCACCGGATGAACATTTCTAACATTGTGAATGTGTCATTAATATTAATATTAATATTATTAGCACCGCGTCTTAATACCCGTTCGGGTTATACGCACTTACGCTAACGTGTAATGGTAGTGTGCCGTGCTAATGTGACATTAGCTTGCACAATGTTTCTGTGACATTCCCTTAGCTGTCACACATTCTTTTTTATTTTCTTTATTCTCTGAATTGTGTTTTCACCTTTTTATCAAGTCTCTTCTCTACGCCTGCGCGACTATTTCCCCTACACTGCAGGTGTTCTAATTCCCCCCCTTTCTTGTTCTCTCTCCCCTCTCTTCTTCGTATGACTGCTCATGCGCGCTACGCTTCTTAGCCGACGCTCTACTCAGCTGACCTTCTTTTTTGCTTTGACCAATACTCTCGCTTAGGAAGTCCCAAGGAACGGATCATCCTAGTAACTAGTACTAAACTACACCCGGCAACTATGGGGAACGAGTGCTAGTGTCAGATCACGTATATCGCTAAGTCTGTGAAGGTTCACGGGACTCATGCAGTCTTGCTGGTTTTAGCGATCGGCCTACAAGTACACCATGGCACTCCAGGGACAGGGAGCCCAGCTGGTTTCCAGCTAGCCCCCGCCACTTTTGCATTATCTGCTGATCGTCAACTGCTATCAGAGTTGGGTGGATACTTCACCATTCACCATTCACCACTCGCTCGCCGCCTGTTACGCCGCTGGTAGTTGGGTACCAGCTCGCTGTCAATGGTCGCTGGTTCACGCCCAGCCCTGGGCTGGCTCTTCTCTCCTGGCTCATTTCTTCTCACCGCTCGCAGGCCCATTGGACTTACGTGGGTAATCCAAGGCTGGTTCATAGCAACCGGCTGGCCTGGTGAGGCGCTGCTATAGGGCCACCCCAGGCCTGGTACTTTACTTCAGGCGCACCGTATCTCTCACCGCTCGTGGGCGTTCCCGACTGGGTCTGAGGGAGATCCAGCCCACTCCCGAGTCTGAGGGGTTAGCCGTTTTCTCGGCCCCCCTATACTCATTGGCTTCTCATCGTGGGTGGAATTGACTAAGTCTACGTCAGGTATCGTTCTGGGCTAAACCCTTAGAAGATCTTCCTAGGATGATTCAATGTGAATGATTATTCACGAGGATAGTTTTGTTAGTATCTCGTGTGGACATGTTCTTTAGTAGTCATTTGTTAAATGCAAGTGCCTAAACTCATTTGGTGTCCAGAGTGTCCTATTGCGCCTGTCGATTAGACAATAGCGCGCTGTCCCCACTCCTCTTAATTGCTCAGCCGGCCCGTTCAGGGTCATTATACTTAAAGTTAACAGTGGTTGTTTTAGGCCACGTAATTGGGCGAACCGCATCGGGATAATTGTTGTCTACTTATTATTGTTATTACTAGCTTAGATACTTGGTTTTATTATAAATATGTTGATTATGTGGTACTATTTTATGTAGGCTGCCTGTATGGCACTACCTGTACCAGAATATTTATTATGATTAGGGGCTATAGTATCATTGCCAGGATAAATGCAAATTAGGGTTAGTACTGACCTAGATGACAGGTTGGGGTTATGCTGAGAGCACCCACTGTACTGTAGATTTTGTCCCCTTCAGGGATAGGCCAGTTGTTGCTAATCACCTCGTTGGGACTGGTAGGGTGTGCCGCTGTGGCCTTGGTGACCTAGAGTAATGGGCCTAATATGGCCAAGGGTGGACTGTGTTATAATGTTGATACTAGCTCTATTAAATAATGGGCGTGTCTAGCCAGTCCATTCCTATTTGATGGGATTCAATGTGCTGCGTTATTTTGTGAGTTTTAACACCCGAGTGGGAACCTTATGTTTGGCAACATACGCTAAGGGTGTTTCATGTGTTTTAGCCTCTTCAAGCTCGTATGTTTCTGCTATAGACGCTAGTCGTCCCATGTGGCACCTGTCACGGGCGTCACGGCACACCAGACCGTCCCTGAGTTCTGTGGCGAGGGGTTGACTGGTACTGGCGAGGTTAATTAAAAGTTTCCGTGAACCATTGGCGTTTAATGCCTTCAAGATGTTAATGAACCAAGATCTTATAATTACATGTTTTTTTTTGTTACATATGTTCTACTTATTGTGTCAATTAATAAAATTTAAATAACTCTACTAATTCTTTGTATGTTAAATTGTACCTGACCTTTATTGCCTAAAGTGAAGGGTACAGTAGGGTGATTGTGAGATGAAATGGAGGACCTACAGTTTAACGTGGGATCCGAACCACGGTGGAGGCCTGGCATTCCTCACATTCACAAGTTGTGATTAATACACGTCTTGTCAGAGGTGAAGGAAGGGTTTGGCAATCAGATAAATCTGTGCCGGGGATTGAAACCCGGACCCTCAGCACAGAAGTCTGACACCTTACCCCTAGACCACCAGGTCACCAAGAATGTGTCATTCAGATCAGTGCAGACAATCCTCACGTCCGATTTTAACATGCACCGCATTGCCGCCAAGTTTGTACCCAGGCTTATGAAACCCAAACAGAAGGAGCACTGTACCCAAGTCTGTCAGGAACTCTGTCAACATGCCCTGGATGACCCAACCTTCATGTCAAGGATCATCACTGGGTACGAGAGTTGGATCTATGGTTAAGACCGGAGACCAAACAACAGTTTTCGCAGTGGAAGAGCCCCAGATCTCCCAGGTCAAAGAAGGTGAGGCAGGTTAGGAGCGCGACCAAGTGTATGCTCATCGTTTTCTTTGAGATTCGCGGGATTGTGCACCATGAATTTGTCCCCGAGGGTCAGACTGTCAATGCCGAGTTCTATTGTCATGTTCCGAGGCGTCTGAGGGAGGACATTCGGCGGAAAAGACTAGAATTGTGGCGAGCAGGCAATTGAGTGCTCCACATGACAACACACTTGCACACAAAGCAATGAAAACACACGAGTTTATCGGGCGCAACAACATGATTTCATTCCTCACCCCCCCGTACTCATCGAATTTGGCCCCCTGTGACTTCTTCCTCTTTCCAAAGATTAAGTTAAAGCTCAAGGGTCACCGGTTTGACACCGTGAATGAAATCAAGCATGAATTGCAGGCGGTGTTGTACACGCTTCGAGACAAGGACTTTCAAGGAGCTTTCCAAAAGTGTAAAAAGCACTGGGGTTGGTGTATAGCTGCACAAGGGGACTACTTTGAACGAGATAGTGGCCAAATCTAAGTCAGGTAATTTATTTCCATTTTACAGAACCAGTCTTGAAACTTTATGATACCCCCGTGTGTATTGAAATTGATTGATTTCTTGACCTTGTTATTGGCTTTACAATCTTCATGAAAGAGTCAAGATTGATTGAAATATAAATAATATATTTACTTAATTCTTTATAATGACTGCTTGGACCTACGTGTTTTATATTTCTTCATCCAATGACCTGTCAGGAAAATTGTAAAATGTTATATATTTCTTTATATCTGTTATTGATTTGAACATCCTTCAACACAAAAACTCTTATTTTCTATTCTGAAATTTTTACACAATTCATTATATGGAAATTAATACAATAAAACAAAATTTAAATATGCATGGAACATAAATAAACACCTCTATCTTTGTGTCCAAGCAATAACCTTCACTTTTGAGTTTCAAGATTTTGCTACTTCCAGCGCAATTTAGATCAACGCACATACCTATATGAATGTAATCCCACCCTAACATGTTCTTTATAACTAAAACTTAGTACAGTAGAGTCTCAGAAACTCGGCCTAATGTGGAGTGAGATGGTGTTGAGTCAGTGAAATGTCGAGTTTTACAAATAGGCTTGTATAAGATGCATGTTTATTATGTCATGTTTATTAAACAAGGATGAATCACAGTACAGTATCGAATATTATAGGTATAGTTGTACTGTACTGTAGTATTGTATGGTAAAGTAACAGTAATATATGTACAGTACAATATATTATGTATTAATATAAAGGTGTATATATACAGAAATGCACTACAGTACTGTACATATAATATTGTAATGAACGTTACTGAAATGGAAAACTAGCAAACACAACACTTGTAAAAACACCACTGCAAGACTGTTCCACTCGAGTTACACAAACAAACTGAGAGGTTATACAGTTGAATGACTTTGGATTGTGATGACTGGCGCCAAGTGGTGTGCACATGCTCGTGTCGAGTTACATGGAATGTTGAGTTATCGAGTGTAGAATTTCTGAGACTCTTACTACACTATAAAAGTTCATATCACAGCCATTTCATTGAACTTTCATCAGTGATAATGATAAAACTAAATGTGAAAATTATTTGCCTTATGACTTATCAGTTGGGAATAAATTTTCTCAATAAAAATGGTAATATCTTAGAGTATTTTAAGGATTACATAAAGAAAGATTCTAACACCATAGAGAAAAATGCACTCTACTATTAAAAGACTTGGTTTATATGTTCTACAAAATATTTGTATAGATGATTTCCAACAGACTTTATCAATACTTGAAACCATGTTGTATATTTACAGTAGGCCCCCACTTTACAACCACTCCCCATACTATTAATAATTCCCTCCTCCCGTTACATCCAAAATCGCTTATGTGACCATTTTATGAGTTACAATAGTGTCTAACACAAGTGGCACCGAGTTAATTGGGTCAACACATTGGCCCAAGTGACTAAATTACAGTCTTTATGCTGTCTGCGCTGTAAGAACAACTCTTTCACAACTCTCAACTCTTTTGTTAATTTTAGAGATGATTATTAAGAAATTTTGTGATTTTGCAAATGTTAAGGAGATTAAAATAAGTATTTATAAAAAAAATATAATTACTTGGTTTGTTTTGTAAATACATATATTTGTGTGTTGTTTTATTTTTTATTAATTTTTGGTATATTGAAGTTCCGAATGGTGATCCCGCAAATGGAAACCCAATTTATGACATTGCTCCTAAGGGAAATAGGGGTATGCCTTATGACAGTTCTACAATAACTCACTTGCCGACCGTTGTTCAGGAACTAACTAGTTTGAAAGAATGGTGGTATATTGTACTAAAAATTTAGATATTATGCAATTGTTTAAATTTATTCAAAGCATGTGTAGCGCTGATGTTAAGTGTGCAGTTTGTTTTTACCTAGCCATTTTATTAACACTAATGTATACTGTTCAGTTGAGTTTGTTTTTTAATCTCAAAGCTCATCGGTAACTTTTGAGGGCTTTGTTAGGTTGCGTAGCACTCGTTTCATAGAAGACACTACACTTTTAGAGTCAGAGTAAAAATATTTGTAGTCTGGGTTTCCTTCTTCATTGTAGTATTCATCCATTACAACGCCATTTGGATCTAAAAATTTGGAGATAAAATAGTAACAATAATATTAATAGAGAAAACATGACTTTGTAAAATATAAACTTTACATTGACAAGTTTGGCTCCATGGAAAGTATCACAGGCTTTAATCCATGAGGTTGGAGTTTAATGTCTGATCAAGTGCAAAGAAGGTAGTTTTGGTTTCCCTGCAGGTTTATGCTGGTGCAGTTTTTTCAAAAGTATTTTTTCCCTAGCGTGTCTTAGAACCTATTCAGGCTATAAGCATACATAAAGAATGCTAATGGGGTAGGAATGAAGAAGGTAAAATTTTAATTAAATGTACCCACATTTGTCTGGAGAGTGGAAAAAAAATGTAGGATAAGCCAAACTCCTATCTTCCCCTCCTTGGCAGTCCAGTCCACTCAAGAATTATGCCTTAGACCATTTGACCATCGAAGCTAATCCCTTATTTATTACTCTTATTACCGGCTTCGGTGGCCGCATGGTCTAACACTCTACTTTTCCAGACAAGACTGTCAATGACGGGGAGATCAAGGTTCAAATCTTGGTCTGGTTTACTGAGGGTGATTTTTCCAAACAGGTTTTCCACTCTCCCTCCAAGCAAATGCAGGTACACTTCCTATAAAAGAGTATAACCTGAATGGGTAGTAAGAAGTGATGCTATTACTCTTATTATTACTATTACCTTCCTTTTAAGGATTTTTTTTAACCAACTTGGAGATGTATACTAAAATGAAAACCAAACTGTAGTTGGTAAAACTTTACCTAGAAACAATATCCTGGGGATGTAGCCACCGTCTGGAGCAAACATTGAACCCTTTGGTTCTTCATCATCTTGTGTGTTCACCATCACAAAATGTTTACTCAGTTTATCAATTTCTTTAGAGGCAGCAAACTGAGGCTTCAAGGCTACATTTTATAAACACACCAAAAAAATGATAGTTCAGGTTAGTCTCACTTAGACAAAGTATTAAGACTGATAGTGTTAACTTTGATTGCAGTGGTTCTCTCAGAATACGGTAAGTTTATATAATTTACCCGCTTAATACTTCTGTGAATAAAATTGTGACTTATGATGTTACAATATTGTATGTGGAAATTAAAATACTTTGAATAGGTTCAGTGCTGTGTTCCAAAGTATATTTGTGCCTGAGTGAGATAATATTAATGCTTATGGTGAGGATATAGGGAACGCGAGTTAAGAACAGTGTTTTTGTACTTTTAATAGCAAAACTATTTTGGCCAAAATAAATAAAATCTTTCTCCAGTATAAACATAAGAGTTTAATTTTATTTACACAATGGTATCAACAGTTGTTTAATATCTGTCAAGAGTGTCCTATAATTTAACGATAACTTATTTTCTTCATTTAAAAAGTCTCTCATCTAATGCTGCTATGCTCATGACAGATATTCAACAACCGTTGATATTAGCATGTGTAGAAAGTTAAACTCTTTTTTTACTGGAGCAATATTTTATTTATTTTAGCCAAAAAGGTTTTACTACAAAATAATTACAGAAACAATGCCCTTAAATCACGTTATCTATACCTCAGTTTTAGCTTCTGTGGTGCTGACTGACAGCTCACAGCTGACTTCTGACGGCTTTGAAAAGCTACCAGACCAAATTATGTATCCCTACGCCGAACCATATAATCTGCAAAAACCATGTCTTTATCAGTTGTCACTTCTGACAGTCAAAATTTAGGTATATACCTAACTGTTGACTTTCAGAAGTCAGCTGTGAGCTGTCAGTCAGCACCACAGAAGATAAAACTGAGGTATACACACTCACCTTAAGAAGGAAGCAAAAGAATTAGCCTCTTGTGGTGCCAGATTATCAAGATTATAAAGAGTGTATAAACAGTAATATTAATTAATAAAATAAAACCTTTCCCTTACAGGTCATGAGATAAACAAAGATTTAAAAACTAAATTAATATCCTTGTATTCAAATAATTGAATCTTGTAATTTGAATAATATTTGTGTTTTCGAAGTTTAAGAAAAAATATTTTGTACACTTGCTGTGGTTTTAAGTCAATAGATATTTGTCCAAGCAAGTATGTTTCTGGTATAATATTTTCAGAAAGAATGTGCAAGAACCTGCAGTAGTAACATTTGTATTCTGTCTGCGTCGTGAGTGGTTGTTTCAGAATTTGTGTTATATAACACGATACCACAGTCTACGACCAGCGCTCTGCTTTGGAAGTTCAGGAGTTAAGACTAGAATCTTGAATGTTGTGGAAATTGTAATCCCTTCTGTCAAAATGTGGGCGTTTTCTGATCTTTCAGCGCTTAATATGAATTAATATTTTATACTTAAATATTTCACTAGGATCTTTAATCAAGGAGAGTTTAGTTTTCCATGTGTGTGTTTTGCTATGAAAATAATGTTTATATTTGAGCATTCTTTTGCATCACATTGACAAAACTATTCTTAGGATCAACTAGTATTGCTCTAGTAATCACTTTCATCCATAGCATTCCTTTGACCATGAACTTTCAATACTATCTACAGCTTATTTCCGATGAATGCCACCAAATTGTTCAAAGTTGTTTCAAAATCACCAAGTATAAAAAGCACAGGTTGGGAATTATATATATTTTATTTTTAATTGTGAAGAAAAAAAATTGTCTGTAAATACATCAATCAATATGCTGTAGATCTGACTGACAGGACAGTGAAAAATGGCTCTTATAAAAGTGCATACAGAATATTTTGAGTTTAACAAGTCATTACGTACAGCTGCAAAAGAAGGAAATCAATCTTTTTACCACACACAGCAGATGAAGAAAGCCATGTATTTATGTTACCAGTCGTCAATCCAGATCTAATTCTGTTGCCAAAAATAATATTAATTGGAAGTTTAATTGGGTATTGTTACTCTTGCATTTTTCAAAATATTCAAATCGTATTTGTTTCACAAAAGAATGTATCTCAAAGCAAAGTTAACATTTTGTTTAACTTCTTTTCCTAAAGCAACTTTTAATAATGTCACATTTTTCATAAATGTTAGATGATTATTTCAATACTTCTATTGACAAAGGCTGATAATATTAGTTGCCCGACATTGTTCTACAAATGTTTGTCATACAGAACACTCTTCAGTAAATGTGCTGCAACAAATTTCATTCAGCAAAACTTTGTTGAAAAGAAAAATGGTCCTTAAAAAGTGTTTTGCAAGTGCGCCAATCAATAAAAGATGCTTACGACACCAACACAAGCATTATATATGGTGGTGTTTGGGAGACATATAATACATGTTCTGGATGAGGTTTGTATAATTTGTATTTAGAAATTATTGTGGCCCCAAGATTCTTTAACTTGAAAATTTCATAAGCTTTAAAATTGTTGTTAGTGCTTTTGAGAGATAGCTCAGTTCTCACTTTCAGGACTATTCATAAATGTCACTTTTACCAGATTCTTGGCAAGAAATATCACCATTTTTGCCTTTTATTTTTTTAAGTTATATAAAGTCAAAAATCATTTTCTTGTGGATTATTTTGTGCCAAAAAGGTTTTGAAAGAATTATGATTTATTAATATACTGTACAAGTTCTTTTACTAGCCTACTTTATATTTTAAAGGGCTATATGATGGTGAATTTTTACCTTACTCCTTGTTTTTCTCAATGTCTAAGGCCGCTTGTAGGAGCCAAGACTTGATTTATTCTTCTCCTAATTCAGTAACCTTTACTTTTCTTGACTGTTTCTTCATAATGTTTGACTTACAGTACTGTACAGATAGTTTTTCTTATTTTCAATTTCTGTCTTTCAATTTCTGTCACTTTAACTTTATCTCTATCTTTTTTTAACGATTCCTTCCACTCCTCAGAATTTTTCTTTTTCTTAGCACAGCATTTAGCCCTTCGTTTTGGATAAACACATGCCATGATCTGCAAGATCAAAGTAAACATTGGGTTTACTCTAGCCTAACAAAAAGAATCAACAACAAGACAGGTAACATAATTGTATTCTCTCCTAAAAATAGAATTACTTAAGCAAGCAAGTAAGTAAGTAGACCCTTAGCCTACTGATTGCATTATGCATGGTGGTTAGATTTAAGAAGTGATTATTTGTAATTAATTTTTTTTAAGATTTACTGAGATGAAATATGTCTTTAACACTCTTCACACCATACCCGTCGAATTTACGGATGGCCGTTCTTACAAAATTTGCCAAGCCCGTCAATTCTACTGGATCTTGAATTTAAATCAGCATGAAATCTTTGCCTGTGTTTTCTACATGTTTAGTTAGTGCTATGCATTCCTTGGACTGTTATTTCCGAAATGTGGTCACAGATGGCATTTCACTGTACATCTGAGTGGAGTTTTTATTACTAGAACAACCTTGCATTTCATCTTTCAAGTAGCTAAAGTTGAGTGATTCTTAGCGCAAAGAATAGCATGCACTTCTGTTTCTTGTGTTCGTGCTGCTTAACAATTATGAGGAGAAAAGGTTTATTTGATAATGAAATAGAAGAAATAGTGAATTTAGCTCATGTTATAGATGGCAATGATGATATAAGAGAAGAATTGGTGGATTTAGTGATAAAATATAGAATATAATGCTGTTTACGAAAGTGAACGCTATATTATAGTTGGCCTATCTCAAAAACGTCAACATGAAAATATTACTTTATATTATAGGGCCTAAATGCCTCTTCAATTATGAATAATTTGTGTTTGAATGATAAGCATCTTACATATAAGCTATCATAATTTTTAATGTATAGCCTACAATGCGTTGTGATAGTATCTCGCGGGTAGGCCTAAAGTCAATAAAATATATCTTATAATAAATTTATTTACAATTAATCAGGTAGCATTTAAAAATTGGATTATTCATTATGAGCCTATATGCATATTTTATTGTATACAAAGACGCCTATCACCTAGCTCTACTTTACTAGCTGATTATATGAGTTTATTATTTGTATGACTTTTTTGTTTTTGCCTTTTACACTACTTTTAATAAAAATCCTAATAAGAGCACTTTACAAGATATCACACAAGATTAAAATTATTCATAATAAAGAAGAATGTAACTCCAAACTGGTATTTGAACTTTTAAAATCCAATGTGTGGCTGTGGAGAAATTAAATTTTTTAAATCCCTAAAATTGCCCGGTTTCTGCAGGTATAAAATCTTTGCCCGGTACCTACTGAGTATGTTAAATAATATAAATGCAGTATTTCAAATAGTAAAGTCTATGTTCTAGCCTCATTTCTTACACAACTAGGTCCAAGTAATGATTTGATTGATACAAGTTGTAAACCTAATTTGTCATATCAGTCACATTTTCTATCAGTCACAAGGTTTTATATTAAATGACTGGAACTATAAACCTACTCCCCCAAATTACTAGATTTTAAATGTTAATTTAAAGGAAAAAACACAAACTTATTATTTTAGTTTTGTGTAATTGAATTAACATCTATAATTATAATTTTAGAATAAAATTGAATTAAATAATAAAACATACCAGGAACAAGTACTAAATCGATAAGGAATCAGTAGCCTATTGTGTTGGTAGTTTTTAAGTGCCACATTTAAATAGATGATTTTGTGTTTTAGCTGGTTTGCTAAAAATACAATAATATTTCCCTTGTGGAAAAGTTCTTCACTGAAGTTGAAATCAAGTTAAAAAAAATATATTCCAGTGGATTTTTTTCCAGTATAATGAAATGTTTCAACGAGAACTTTACATTAGTAAAGCCTATATTTTTAATTTAAAAAAATCTTCGCTGATAGAATTTAAAAAATAAGGGTTTAAGGATAGTTGATGGAACACTAAACGGTTGATAGTTGATGGCACAAAGAAGCTCACCTTTGCAGGCCCCACACCAAGTTTTATGAATCAACAGCATTAGAGGTTTATCATCATTTTGTGCAACTTGGAGACCGTTATCAAGGGTCAGCCAATAAATGTGGTTACCAAAACCTGCAATGCCATAGAAGTTGTCTATAACTAGTTTCATTCAAAGCTGTAATATTTTAACACATCTAAACTTAATTATAAAGGCCCTACTTACAAACCACAGTATCACCAATGGAACAGAGTTTTTTTTTTGTTTTTTTAATCTTATTTTTATTGACACTGCATCTTACCACCTGTTTGGGTTACAAACTAACTACACTAATGTATTAAATGAGGAAGGTTGAATTAAGGTGAAATGTACCCACACTTGCAAAGAGAGAGAGAGTGAAAACCCATTTAGGGAAAAACTCCCTCAGTACACTCGACCGGGATTTGAACCTCAATTTCCCCATCATCGACAGTCCAGTCCAAAGCAAGTGTGACTCCTTAGACCACACAGCCACCAAAGAGGGTGGAGAAGAGTTGCCCATACCAACAGCTCTCCACTGTTGTACAAGAAATGGTAGACTGAGCTGGTTGGTGCAATGGTAAAAATAGTCCACAAGCTATGCACAATGAAAGGAACATCTAAACTACACAATAAGGTGACTAACAATACATGGTACGTTGTGTGATCTAGGAAAGCTAAAACTGTTAAATCCTTTTAGTATGGATAATGGAACTTAACTATCTCTCCCATTAGAACACACCATTATAGGCTTCCCACACTACATGTAGGCTACTTTAGCAATAGGCCTATATGATTTTAACAGCACAATACTGGTTTATAGGTTTTAGTAGAGCTCTGTCCAGCTGTCCAAACAAATTCAATTTGAGACACCAAATATGTCATGTTTTCTTAAGCTATGAAAACATTTCTGACAGTGTGCCCGGCATTTTGACTTTCCCAAGGTGAGAATCTTAGCTGGACCAACAGTTGGCAACCCTGCACAGTAGGTTGCTTTAGTCCCCAACTTTACCAGAAAGAGCCTTTTAGAGATACAAATATTTTCTTTTTTTTCTGTCAACATCAATAACAATTTACTATTTTATTAGAGTTATTTTATAGTTCCAATCAAAAGTGACAGAGTTAGATCACATGACTTTATGTATGAATAAGTGAAAGTAGATCCCAGTGTTAATTTTACCCAAATAACTTGTCCAGCTAATAGAGGTATGTTTGACTAATAGGCCTACTTGTGGGAGGATAAGGGTTGGATGTCACTTAAGCCTATCAGACACTTCTGAAATACATAATGGGTTGTAACAAGGAAATACACTTTCCCCATTACTTTTTAATCTAGCCCTAGAGTCTACTATTAGGTTAATGCAAGTGAACAGGGAAGGGGATGACCTGGTGGTCTAGGGGTAAGGTGTCAGACTTCTGTGCTGGGGGCCCGGGGTTCAATCCTCGGTCCCGGCACAGATTTATCTGATTGCCAAACCCTTCCTTCACCTCTGACAAGATGTGTATTAATCACAACTTGTGAATGTGTGGAATGCCAGGCCTCCACCGTGGTTTGGATTCCACGTTAAGCTCTAGGTCCTCCATTTCATCTCACAATCACCTTACCATTACACATTAGCGTAAGTGCGTATAACCCGAACGGGTAGTAAGACGTGATGATGATGATGATGATGATAATTTTATAATAATAATAATAATAATAATAATAATAATAATAACAGGGAAGGGTTAACATTAAATAGTACAATGCAGTTATTAGGATATGCAGACCCGCCTCGGCGGCGTGGTTAGCTAATGCGCTGGTTTTGCATTGAGCTATACTACAGAGGACGGGAATATTGAGGTTCAAATCTCGGTCAGGTGAACTGAGGGTGGTTTTTCATATTTGGTTTCCACTCTCCCTCCACGCAAATTCAGGTTCACTTCTTATAAATTAAACCTTCCCAATACTTAAGCCATTATTGTAATTTGTACTTAAGCATATAGCCCAAACAGGTGCTATATAAATAAAAAATTGGATATGCAGATAATTTAGCTTTGTTGGGAAATAGTAAGGAAGCTGTTGTAAGAAATGAAGAAATGTTATTAGAGGCTTGTAAGGGAAAAGATTTAGAAGTGAATTCTGATATTTAGAGAATACAGCTTGCGGACAATAATTTAAAGATTATTAACATATCATTTGATAGGGTTAATGAGTTTAAATATTTAGGAATAATTCTAACTAGCAATAATGATATTAAATTTGAAATTAGGAAAATAATATAGTCAGGAAATTCACAATATTACTTGGTCAGTAAGTTGTTGACATCTCGTCTGCTGTCCAGGAATGTAAAGCTTAGAATATTACACAAAACAATAGTTTTACTAGTTGTTTTATCTTACCTTTCATGAATAAAACAAATATATGGTGCTCGAAAACAAGGTGCTTAAGAAAATATATGGTTCAAATTGTGATGAAGATACTGAGGAGTGGGGGAGGTTACATAATAATGAGTTATATATCCTGTACTCATCACAAGACATTGTTAGGATAATCAAGTCTCATAAATTATGGTGGACAGGACATGCAACGCAAATAGAAGAATCTAGAACCATGTTCAGGATAATGTCTGGCAAGCCCAATGGGAAGAGACCATTGGGAAGACCTGGGCACAGATGGGAGGATAACATTAGAATGGATCTGAACGAGGGTGTAATGAGGGGGATTGGATAGAAATAGCTCAAGATAGGGATAGGTAGCATAGGCTACTTTAAGTCAGTGGCGACACCTCTTTGAGTGTGCAGGTGCAAGAGCCTTGTTTATAATTTCACACAAAATATTTCATTTTTATTAAAATTAAATAACAATACTTCATAAAGAATCAATAGATTTATTTAGATTTTGTTGCTTTAAATAATAATACTTAATACTTAGCACTGCGTCTTACTACCCGTTCGGGTTATACCCTTAAGTACTATTTATGCTAGTGGGTTAAGAATGGGGAAGGTTGAATATAAAGGAAGTGAACCTGTATTTGCATAGAGGGAGAGTGGAAAACCATTTAGGAAAAAAAAACCAGTTCACCCGAGTGATATTCAAAACTCAATCTCCCTGTCCTAGGCAGTCTAGCTCAACACGAAAACAGCATGTTAGCTAACTACGCCACCGAGGTGGGTATGGCTTTAAATCAGCTACATGCTCTTGAGTGTATTATTCTCTTTACTATTTCACTTGTGAGCTTGACTGCTAGCGCTAAATTGTAAGTGTGTGCAACCATCTGGTCAGGTACATCGAAAAGGTGAGGTTGTTGACCTAGCTAGCAAGTTTAAAGTATCCTTGAACATGTGGCCTGATGCATAAGTCAATAGCGAATATGGAGATATGTTTTGGAATCATGAGCATAACCAAAGCGTTGCTACCTAAAAAATTGTAAATTCACTAGAAAGTTTAACGCATAAACATACAAAAAATAAGATTGGCAATTTGGTTGTAATATGATAGATACATTGTTCTGCTTTCCATGTTTACTCTTTGGTGGGGTCATATCTTGGATAAATTCAAATGAGCGAATTAAAAAGCACGAAACATTGTCATTAAACATTAACAATTCTTTAGATTTGACTGTACAGTTTTCCATTTATTAATTTGTTACTTGCTTTATTTTAAGGTATTTAATCATGGTACACTAAATATAGCAAAGTATGGTATATATTATAATATGTGGGCCTACAATGTAAAATGTTAGCCTAAGTAAAATTATATGTAGATATAGATTAGGTATATGGGTAGCGCTTATATAAACTGTGACTATATAATAGTTTAGAATACATGGATTTGTGCACCACATAATTTTTATGTCACGTGCCGCCAATGCTTTAAGTGTGGCAATGAAATTTCGAGTTCCCCATTCCATAGCCCAAAGGCCAAGTACGCTGACAGATAAAGCCCTTCGTATGAAAATTGGACTATAGCTAGTGTAAAAAGAAACTAACAACAAAATGTCTTGCCAATAAAGTTTAAAAAGTAGGCCTAATTCTTATTCTAGTAAATGATCTGCTATAACCAGAATGCTCCTTGGTCCTTGTGGTGAGCAGTGTTTAACCATAGTAACACAAGGAAAGGGGTAGAACTTTAAAAATCCTGCAATTCTACCTTATTTAGTAAATAAACGCTAATTTTACAAGTAGGCCTACCTCTTCCCAAATCATCTAATGGGGTAATATCATTTTGGTTTCCTGATACTTTATAAAGTAAGAAACCAAATATGGCCAACAAATTTAAAGTGGTCTTTAAGAATAAGGTTGTCATCATAAAAAAAAGTATTATATAAATATTATAAAGTAAACATTTAAATACGAATATTATGTTTCATAACGGCAATTACAAATCTCGCCACCTCATTATTCAAGAATATACCTAGACTGTGTGTTGAAATTTCTCTATAAAGTGATAAAAGTCTCTATTGTCAGAATATTTGTTATCTTAATGTGAATTTTAATAGATGAAAGACCTGTCGGCACACTTCCAGGAAACTATCTATTTTTTGTAGGCATAAGCAATATATTATTATGTTTGAAGTGAGATAATTTATTTTAATAATATCTTTTAATGTTATGAAACTACCTGATTTCAAACTTAACGTTAATCTGAATATTATTCAAGTGTTAATAGTATATCTATTTATATTATTTCTACAACGTTATTTAATGTAATTATTTTAATGCCTTGGCTGGCAAGAACAAATAAAGACAGTTTCAAGAAGTTTCTTCAAATAGTATCATAATTTAGACCCAAATTCAACTGATTGAAAGTATATTAATAATTTTGAACTCGAACGGGTAAAAAGACTTGGTGCTGAAAAAAATTGTTTGTAAAGAATTGTTTATGTACACAAAAATACTTGCTCCATCATAGGTTTGTAGCAGTCATTGATCTCTATAATATAACTGGTGGACATCTGTGGCTGAAATTTTCGAGCTGTCCTCTGCATACCATTGTGTATGAGAGAAATAAATGTTCGGGTATCTCTTTCACTCCTACACTCATACAAGGCCAAGTGGCATTTTGACATCGTTTATTAATTTGATTGAATATATGAGCTACATTAATGTGTGATTAGTTAAAGCAAATAAATGTGTTGATAAAAGTTTTGACGAGCATAACAAAGTTTGAAGCTCGTGAGTTTTTATTTAAATAAGTTAATGTAGGCTAATATATACGATGATTTTTGAAGGAAGCTCTTTTCGTATTTAGAATCCTACCTTAGAGTAGTGTTTAGGTATGATAAAAGACCTTCAAGAATGGAAGTTATACTTCCATTCTAAATGGCCGTTTGTGCTACCAAAATACTAATTTATGATAGTTTTCTGGTACGAAATAAAGCCTGGCAGATTGGGATTCTTACTAAAATTAGGGTTTAGTAGATACGTACTAGCTACAGGCCTATAACCTAAATTAGCCTTTAAACGTAAGACTTCTATACAAAGTACGTAATTCAAACAAATGTAATATAGTTTTTAGCTAACTTGATTCATTATGGGTTTTCATTATATTTTTTTAATTGTAATTTAATAATACTTTCTCTAAGCCTATAACTTAAGTGATCGTTTGAAAGTATGGCAACTACACAAAGTTTGCCATCCAAACAAATGTAATCAAGTTTTAAGATACCTTATTAATTATATTTATCAAAACTTTCAATATAATATGGTTTCTGAAACCACTATACAAGCTAATAGCCAACTTTAAATATAAGTGTAGTCTCGGCAGACTGTAAACAACATGGATAATAACTACATATTTAAATATATTAAAGATTTTATTCGTATTTGTACAGTATTACCAGTAAAACTGAATCGTAGTAAATCTCTTAATGTAAATGATTCTACGGACAAGTCTGCTATAATACTTCCCATTTTCAAATAATAACACTTTTACTCATCAGTGACATATTTTCGCATAAGAACATTGAAAGAAACTGTGATACTACAGCGAGATTTGTCAAAATACATAACAGTCTAACTCGGTACAAGGCGAGTTCTATTTTGTCAAATACATGTTGCAGACATAATACATTACAATATACAGTCACAGATAACAAGTCCTTGGGGTAACACCTCTGATGCTCAACTTGTTCCTGGATAGAGAGTGTAGTTCCTCATATAGTCGCAGGGCGCTATCATCACATCTCCCCTCTATGATCGAGACGGTTTACGGATTTCCTGGACTGTTGGCTTCTTCGAGCGGGAGTGGATGACTTGAGAGAAGAACCATCAAGTTGAGGTACTTCAATTGCCACCTCTGAAGGCGTTGGGGTGAACTGGTAGAATGGACTCTCTTCTTGGAGATGATGAGCTGTTATTTGCCATCTCATCTGGTTCTTGCTGGACCCGAAGACCATTTTCATGAAGAGGCTGGAGAGACTTTCATTCCCTTCTAAATTGTCCGTCCTCTGTTTGGATTATATACGACCGAGGTGTATCATGTTTATTCACTATAGTACCTTCCTGGTTCCGTCGGTGATATAGACTTTTTTTCAGGGTTCAAATTTGTGAGAGGCCTAACCCCATGTTGACGATCATAGTTTTCTTGTTGTTTAACAGTCTGTCTTTTTTCTGTGGAACAGCTGGTCCAAATTAACTGGTGAGGGAACGAGGTTACTTGGCAATGTTGGTATAAATCCCCTAAGTTTTCTCCCCATCAAGAGCTCAGCAGGGCTATAGCCAGATTATAGAGGTGTGGGGCGCAGCATAAGTAAGGCTCTGTACGGGTCCTCGCTCTTTTCAATATGATTTTTAAAATTCTTTACTTCAGACTCTATAAAGCCATTGCTTTGTGGGTACTTTGGGCTGGATGTAACAAGTTTAAATTATAATCTTTAGCAAACTGGAAAAACTTTTCATTTATTATATTGTTATGGATCCATTGTGAGCCACAATCAGCTCTAATAATTTAGGTATTCCATGTCTGGCTAGAATAATTTAAGATAATTTATGACAAACTAGTAGTAAGGCGCCCCAGCAAAGACATTTCTGGATATCTGGTAGTAGTAGTCAGCGACAAGGAGATACCAGTTACCTTTCAACTTCAAAAGATCCATGCCAATTGTTTGACAAGGCCGCTCAGGAAACATAGTAGGTATTAAAGGTTCTGATCGATTTATCCTAAATTTGACACACTTGGCACAGTTCTTAACAAGATCTTTCAATTGTGTGGACAATTTTGGCCACCAAACGCTTTGTTTAGCAAGTGCTCTACATTTGGTAATCCCCTGATGACCTTCATGTATTTTATTTATTATTTCCTTCTGCTTGCAATTAGGAATTATTAGTCCTATTATCTTTTAGTAGAAGGCCATTTTGTAGTGTTATTTCATTTCGATGTTGCCAATATGATAAGCACATTTCCGGTATTTGTGACTTTAGAGGCTATCCGCTTTGGCAAAACTGCATTAGGTGGATACTAGCCTCATCCTTATGTAGATTCTGAACAATTTCTGCCAATTTAGCATCAGACGCAGGAAGACCACAAACAATCTCTTGGACATGTGCCATCACTTCTTCAGCTAGTTCATCTTCCCAAGCCAGTAGTGGCTGCGGATTGCGGGAAAGAGCATCAGCAATTAGTAGATTTTTACCAGCTTCATGAACAATCTCAAACGAATACCTCATCAATCGAAGCCTAATTCTTTGTAGCCTAGGGGATATAGAACTAGGTCTTTGGTGGTAAAAATAGGAACTAAAGGTTTATGTCAGTCTTTATTGTTATATGATTGCCTGTAATAAAATCCGAAAAGTGTTCACATGCCCAAGCGAGAGCAAGTCCCTCCTCAATTTGTGCCCACTTTCTCTCAGCTTCACTGAGAGTTCGAGAAGCGTAACTAACAGGTCTTAGAGATCCATCATCTTGGCGTTGTATTAAAACTGCACCAAGGCCATATGATGATGCGTCAGCTGACAAAATAGTGTCATTATTGCACTTATATAAATCAAGACTAGGTGGCTTTGCTATGGCTAGCTTTATGTTTTCAAATGCTTGAGAATGTGGACAATCCCATAACCAGTCGATGTTTGAGCGGAGAAGCTCATTAAGAGGTTACAATAAGGAAGACAGATATGGGACGAACTTGGCCAGAAATGTTACAAGACCCAAAATTCCTTTCAGCTTAGTTACATTAGTGGGAGGTTTCAGTTTGAGAATAACTCAACTTTTTTTTTGGATTTGGAGAAACACCCTTAGCAGAAATGATATAGCCAAGAAAGTTTATTATAGTTTGCCGAAACGAACACTTTTCCTCATTTAGAGTCCAACCTGCTTCTTGCAGCCTAGAAAGGACCTTATAAAGCCGTGAGTCATGTTCCTCAATAGTTGACCCATATACTATAATATCGTCAAAATGGCAGACCACTCCCTCCAATCTTTCTAAATGTGCACTGACCTTCTTCTGTAAAACCTCAGGACAGGGGATATCCCAAAAGGTAACCGAAGAAACCGATACCTTCCATATGGTGTGATGAATGTGGTTAGAGTTCTGGAAGAATCTGTGAGAGGAACCTGCCAGAATCCTGAGTTGGCATCTAGTTTTGAGAATATCTTAGCCCCTTCTAGTTGACCTAGAGAATAATCAACTGCCGGCATAGGAAAAAGTTCTCTTTCTACATGTAATTTAGTCAAGTTTAACACACAACCTTGGGGATCCATTGGCTTTTGGAACTATAACCATGGGAGCACACCAATCTGATGGCTTGTCAACTTTTTCTATGACTTCATCCCGAGCCATCATATCCAGTTATTTTTTAAGAACCTTCTTTAACGATAAAGGAACACGTCGGGGAACACTAATAGCATGTGGTACAGCCCCTTCTCTAAGTTTTATGTGGTATGGCTCTCGAACTTTTCCTAGTCCTGTAAAAAGCTTGGGGAACACAGTTTTTGGAACAAAATTAGCCTTTCCTACTCCAGAAATCCTCTTTATAAGGCCTAATTTCTCACTAGTATGATGGCTTATGAGAATTCTATCTGCTCCTTGAACTACATAAAATGTTTCAAATATATTTTTGTTTTTTTATTGGAGTTTCCCTTGAATCCTGCCAATAGTTTTGAGCTGAGCGCCCCCTGGACCGGATAGGATTTTATTTGATGGCAAAATCTCCATATATTAAAAAGACTCCTCGTATGTACGTTTTCCAATAATATTCACATCTGCGCCTGTATCAATTTTAGCAGAAAGATCTTTCCCACAGAATTTGGTGTTTACCAATCATTTATCATGCAAATAATTAGTTTCTATAGAGGCAAGGCCGACAAATTCACCATCTTCATCTAACTCGTCCTCCGTGTCAACAGCATCAACTGATCTAAATCTACAACATTTCGCATAACTCCCTTTATATCGACACTGATGACAAATAGCACTCCTAGCAGAACATTTGTTTCTAGGGTGTTCAGTATTACTCCCACACCAAAAACATAATTTTCTAGCTTGATTTTATCTTCGTTATAAAAAGCGTTCCTATTATAACCAAAAAATTTTCACTCTTTTTTTTTAGGTTTATTTGTAGCTTAAACCTTGTCAGCTGCAATTTGACCAGTTCCTGTTAAACTTTCCTGCTGTTTCTTTCACTTGCTCAGATTATGTAGCAGATTTAACAGCTGATTCCAGAGTTAATTTGGCATCTAATGTAGTTTTAAATGAGAGATTTTTATCTATAATACCAACTACGACTCTATCTATAATGGTTTCGTCATAAAAAGTGAAAGGAAAGTTGCAATCTTGAGCAACAGTATGAAGATCTGTAACATAATCGCTTACTGACTCGCCCTCAAGTTGGAATCTAGTATGGAACCGTGCTCATTCAATGATTATGTTTTTGGTGGGAATAAAATGGCTGTCAAATTTCTGAAGGACTGTATCAAACTTCTTTTGATCGTATGATGATAGCTTGAACGTTAGAAAAATAGTTTCAGCCTGAGGGCCCATCAAATAAATCAAAGAATTTACCTGAACTTCTTCTTCCTCCTTCATCATGCCTGAAGCACGTGTAAAATGTAATAAAACGATCTTTTTATGATTTCCATTCCAATGTTGATTTGAAATCTAAAGGGTCTGGAGCCGGTATTTGATACACAGGAGCCGACATAATGGAACTGGGTTCTTTATATATGTTGGAACTCTTCACTTCACCTTAGTTATACTTAAATACAGCACAATGTCCGACCACTGCCACCATGTGATATTACAGTGAGAATTGTCAAAATACATAACAGTCTAACTTGGTACAAGGTGAGTACAAGGTGACTGCTCGTAGTGATCCACGTGTAGAAGGACTCAAGCTCTCCCAATGAGCGCAGCAATTTTAGCCTGGAGACTGTGGGTCTGGTGTATACCTTGTCTATGACCTCGTCTAGTTTTTTCTGACAGGTGCTCCTCGAAGTTATTTTGAAGTGATATTTTCCAGCAAATTTTTCAAAATTGATGGCATCTTTATTCTAGAAGTCATTTGGAGTGTTATTTAAGGCCATCTTTAAGCTTCATAATCGATATTATCAGAGGATTTGAGACATATTTGGGGGTGAGGGGATTTATTTAAGAACAGGGGCAAATTATATCCAGGGACAAAATAATTCCGGGAAGTGACCCCCCTGGTCCCTCTACCACTGCTACACTTCTTCCTATCTGTGCCAAGATATTCATCTCTACACACGTTTTACAGCCCACATCCTCAATTATCTGCTTCATATACTCTGATCTTTGCCTTTCGCCGTTATTTTACCCTCCTACTAAACCCTTAACTAACAAGTTAACCAATCTTTTACGCCTCCAAATCTGCCCCACCACCTACTTTTTGTAAAAATATTCCAAATACCTCTTTCATTCTATATTTCTATAACTTGATTCATTTCGTACTTTATTAGTCCACCTAATGTTTAACATCTTTTGTAGCACTCCATTTTAAATGCCTATATTTTACTTCTTTCTACGTAAGTACAGAAGATAAATTAATATTAATCGCATCCATCAAAGGCGTATCTACTAGGCATGTGTGGTCTAAAGAGAATACGTAAATCGGTAATCTCTTTAGTGTCACCAATATTATCTCCTTGGCCATTATTAATAATGTTAAGAGATTTTTGACTATAATTATCTTGGTCATACATTCATATAGGTCTAGGATCATACTGTGGGAGAAGAGGATTTTACGATTTACTAATTCAAACGTTTTTGGCAATTTAATACATTACCTTACATTTTTACAATACAATATTGTAGTACTATCTATGCAATTGCAATGACACAAAGGGGTACTGGCTTGATTTTGCAAATTGGTGTCAAAAAGGTAAGTTTTGGGTCTAAGTTTTTAAATAATACTATTTAGGTTTGGAAACAGCTTAGCTACAGTACATTTGTCATAGTAAGAGCTTTTTATCTGACACCTTAAAAATGGACTATATCTATTTTCACGTAATCATAGGCAAGTAATGTGATTATCAGTTGCTGCTATTAAATTATCAATAGATTTTAAATAGCACTAACAATGTTGTAAAATGTTATCATTGCTACAAGCAAATATAAATATTTGTATTCTTTAAACACTTCTTCCCACCAAAATCCTACTATATTATGAACCTTCAAACGGTAACCTGTTGGCATCTATTAAACATTATACATAGTATACATACCATATTTATTTTAACAAATTTATACTTGTAAAATAGGGAAAAGAGCAAATAATTACAATAATTACGAGACCGGGTATCATGTAATTTAGATTTTATTAACGGTAGGAGAGGTGGTGATAGTTAGCAGAAGGTTCTTTATTGTAAACATGGGATGGAGGTAATATTAGAAGCACTGTTAATTGATAATATAGTATTACTACGCACATAGTAATTATTTACGAATAGGTTGACATTAGTCCCTTTCAGACATACCTTTCTTACCGTCGATAGACTCTAAATATCCTTACTTACACTCATAACGTAAATGGCGTATAAGTAGGTAAATCAGTTAGCAGCCGTCTAATTGTGCGGTTTTCTGCTATCTTCGTTACAAAACATTCTAATTAATAGCAATGAAATTATTTTACCAAATAATGTGGTAAACCATAATAAAATTGAAAAAAGTTATATGCCGTAAAGAAACAAACATTTTCACTTAGATCAAGTGAAAAATGTAGAAAACCTTAATTATTCTATGCTCGTAATGTCGATTTTAATTTCCCTGAAGATAAAATTAAAATAGGTAATACATAATCACAGCCTCTAAATCAACTTTATGCATCCTAGGCCTACCCTCAGTTATAATAATAATAATAATAATAATAATAATAATAATAATAATAATAATAATAATAATAATAATAATAATAATAGTAAATAATAATAATAATATTTAGCACCGCGTCTTACTACCCGTTCGGGTTATACGCTTAAGTACTAATTACGCTAATGGATTAGGAATTGGGAGGGTTGAATCTAGAGGAAGTGAACCCGCATTTGCGTGGAGGGAGAGTGGAAAACCATTTAGGAAAAACAACACCCAGTTCACCCGACCGAGATTCGAACCTCGATCTCCCCGTCCTCGGTGGTCGAGCTCAACACGACTAGCGCGTTAGCCAACTACGCCACCGAGGCGGGTTCCTCAGTTATAAATTTTCTTCGTTGCCTACTAATTGGAAAGATCCTTCGCATTCAGTAATTCTTGCTACCGTTGCGTGAGAATGTACAAACCATAACGTGAACTAATTTCCTATGGTTTTATTTTTAGATCTTTTTAGTTTCAGACAAACTTTTCAAATATTGTTTTTTACTCAAAGCTTTATGGTGCAAGCTCAATGACGATTATATATATATATATGTGTGTGTGTGTTACAGTTATAATTACAGAGGTTGATGGAATTGAATAATCACTATATCTTTTGTGTGCTGTATAAATGGATTAGTATATTGAATGATACAGTTACAAGTTTGATAACATAGCGACCGGTGTACGCACATGGTTTTACAAAACAGGAAGTGGAACCATACAAGTCAAAGATGCAAGTAATAGGCCTAACGCACACATAAAAAGGAGTGGAAACATTTGGAACTAATAATTCAAATATGACTATGTTGCTATTCACACAATAGGAGACTTATTTAAAAATGCGTACATCCAAATGATCTTGTTTGTTATAAAAAAAAGGATATCTATAGATGATCAGGCTGGGATTACTTATTATTCATAACATTACATACATAGGCCTATCTAACCAATCAAGTGGTTACTTTACGGAGTAGCTAAGAAACTGTGCATATAGCTCAAAAAACAAATCCATACTTAGTCCATCCTCACTAACTTTCTCCGCACTTCCCTATCCTTGCATACGCTCATCGCTTCAACAACATTCATAAAACGAATCATTCAGGATCTTTTATTCTCAAAACTCTTCCTGTTTATCTTTTTCACACATTCGTCTACAACATTTAAACACGTAGTATATGGCCTATCCTTTACTTTTGATCCACACAATCTACCTTCATATATTTGCTTCGTCACGCGATTCATACTCATCCTCTCAGCATGCCCCAAACCAACATAATAGACGTCTCTTTCACATTGACCTATTGGATTCCGTTTCGAACCACACTCCTTCAGTACCCATTCATTACTGACTGTCCATACGAGTTTTTCCACACACAATTCTTAGATATCTCATTCCAACCGCATTCACCTTGCTCTTGTGTTTCTCCTGACAAATCCACGCTTCACATCCGTACAATAATGTTGCCATTAACAGCCCAGGAATAGGTGAACAGTCAGTGCAAGAATTTGCTCTTGTGGCGCAAAAGATCATGAAGTCTTCTGAAAAGTTGACGTGAACAAAGCTAGCAGCTACCTTATTTCTATAGGTTTCATCATTGTACACTGCTGTGTTTGTTTTAGGCATCCGACGATGATTTTAAGAAGCCTCTCAGTTCCAGAAGTACTAAAAGAATGTTCGCTGATGAGGCTGCTAAATACGATAAGCTGCACTTTGATGATATTCTTCAAGCCCACAAAACCATTCGCCCTGATGTCCATGTGTCACCTCTCGTGGTATGAAAACGTTCTCAAACTTAATAAACAAGCAGTACATTGAATTGTGTGTCAGAGTGATTTAAATGTTTAGATTTTGAGATTCAAATATATTATTCGGCATTATTATTATTATTATTATTATTATTATTATTATTATTATTATTATTATTATTATTATTATTATTATTATTATGTAATATAGGATATATTTCTTGTTTGATTATTTATGCTGTACACATTTTCTTAAAGTCATACTGAGGAAAACTATTTAGAATATTTTGGCATCCTTAAAATGATTTTGTTTTGATATATTTAAACACAGAGTAGTATGAAAATAAAATCATTACAACTTAGTAGCAAACAAACTAAGTTTAGCTTTTAGACTATTATCTTTACAGCCGATGCTAATGCTCTCGATAAAAATCCGGTGAAAATAATACCTCTAAGTTATCCAAAATAACTACTTTAAATGCAGCTAAAATAATTGTATTTCTCCAGATTTCAAACTAACCTATACGCTAATGAATTGGAAATAACTTTTGATTGGTCCTGCTTCACCCATCGAACTCAACTGTAATAAAATAAAAGAACAGTTCATAATCCTAAACTACCTTAGATAACCCGAAACTCAACGTATTTGCTCAAAATAATTGTCAAAAATTAATTAAATTACCATTTGTGATATTGGCGTCGGGGGAAAACTCCCACCATTTGAGGAAAGTAAACTAATTTGTTGAAAAAATTACGTTTGTTCCCACGATTTAAGAGCTATGTACACTAGTAAAGATAGTTTATTGCTAGCTATCTCTTTTTAAAATTCGTGTGAAATCGTTACTGTTGGAATACAAAACGTGACAAACATATTCAATTATTTTTCTTTCATAAGTAATTTATTTATTTTAACACATAATACATTGATAAATTTTAAATTAATAAAGTAACATAAATGAAATCATAACACACACCAACCCCTTTGGGTTCTCGAATGATACATACAATATGGTAATAAATTAAAGTTTTTCTTATTTTGTCCATCCCCGAATTGGGGTACAGTGTCTATTTAAGTGTGGGGGGGGGGGGGGTTATGTCCCCTCCACGCAGCTCATATAGCCTGGTCGGCAATCACACCGTAGGTGCCCTCCGCGCAACACTGGGCAACACACGCACTTTCTTAGAACTCGGCCTACTGGCCGGCATCACCCGCTATCTGGCCTCCCCTCCCAGTCTCACACGACTAGGAGAGGGGTCACGAACCCCACGATTGGACTCCCAGGTCACCTGCCAACGTCGATGAAGGGATTCACGACGCCGTCCCTTATTCGGCGGTAGGGATGGCCAGGGGTGTCGTAATCGCCGATGCCCCGGACGATTCGGTTGGAGCTGGCTTGCGCCCGACTGAAAAATCGCTCCGCCAGCCCGCGGATACGGCTGTCCAGGGACGGGAGGCCTGACATAGTCAGTAGAACGTGGTTTGGGATGCGGGGCGGAGCCCCGAGGATCAGGTGAAGGAACCGGTGGTATACGGCACGGAGATTATAATGTACATAAAAGCCTAGTTGCAAATCCGAATAGTATTTGAGTAAAGTATGACGACCGCCTAGCTATTATAATGGTGATATGAGGCCTTCTGTTCTGTATATATGCAGATTACAGGTAAAAATGAAATGCTGGCTCAAAGAGGTGGACTGGAAGATACCTAGGGGTCTGGGACTACAAATATGACAGCCCTTAATGTGCTGATTTACCAAATAAAAGTGAAATATAACTAGTATTTGAGTGAATATTGCCAGAAATCTGGCAGTTCATTCTAAAAGAGAAAGAAATAACCTGATAGAGACTACTTTAGTAACTTTACAATAAGGGGAAGAGGAGTGAGCTCTAGTGACAAACGAAGGAACCTACTACTCAAATAACATTTTGTTACTAGTAACAAGTTAGTTTTAGGCTTTTAATAAAGCTTTAAGCTATTAAACATTTGTAAGTCTGTTCCCTATTGTGAATTATTTTAATACAATAGAAAATATCTCCTTCCGCTTGCATGTTTTCAAGTTCCTCATTAATGACCCCAAAAATATTAAGGAAAAATCTCTGTTTCCCAGTGGTGTAATTCTAGGGAAAAAAGTACCTGGGTGGTCATTCGCAAAATTTAAAGTAATTTTGTAACTACATGTGCTAAATATAGTATATAGACCCTTCATATATAGATATACACATATAAAGGATCTATGAAATGTGACGATAGTAGAAATAAGTTAGATAATATGATGCCAAATAATGTATATTATCTATATCGTATACAGTCTAAATTGAATTTTCTCTAAGTAACATGGATATTGAAACCAAATAAATATATTTTTAAATCACAAGACGTTTTAAAAGAAAAACAAACTTTTATAAGCCAATAATTATTCAGCTTTATTGCAGACAACGATTAATAAAATAATGTTAATAGATATATAACACCACATTATTCCATATAACTTTTTGAAATTTGGTTGGCCCTAAAAGTTATTTAGAGTGATCCTCGCCCACAGACAAGGTATACACCAGACACTCAGCCTTACGGGACTTTCGCTGCGCTCCTTGAGCCAGGTTAAGTCCTTGGGCACTGAGGAGTGCTAGTTGCAGTTTTTAATTATAGCAGCCCTTCCAAGTGAAACAACTTACTTTCAAATTGTTCGTTGTAAAGGGGTGATAGTCCGAACACAATAGTTCAGGTGTCAGCAATTTCGTGTACCCTACCCCTCCAACTCACCCACTTACCCCTTTAAAATATATAAACCTTTTCAGACAAGTAACTGGTCGAAGTTACTAGAAGATTGTTTACAACTAGATAATTTGCAAGGATTCGCTTGAACTAAATAACGAATAAATATTTTTAAAAATTAGCACCACGTCTTACAACCTATTCAAGCTATACACAGTATATAAAATTAGATTAGAATGTTAATGTTCAGCACTTAATAATATGTTTTAATGTTTTTATATAAAATAAAGATACAAGTAATAAAAATAGTAATGTAACTCAATCTGTTTTGGGGGTTAAATAAGTATTTAATTTTGCGAAAGATTAAGATACGTGACTTGGAACTAATGAATCTGGCGTCGAATTTGTCCCAATAGGCTTATCTAGGGGGATAATGAGATGAGAATGATGAAAATTCACACTATTAATATCAACTTCACAGGTGTTTACAAACTTCTATCACTGCGCCAAACACTTAGCGAACTGTTTAAAAGGTCATGTGAAAACATAATAACTATCACAATATGTAGGTACCTCAAAAATAAAACTTTAAATTCAAAAAGGCTTTAAGTGAACATCGTGAACTATATAGAATCATAATAATAAAATTAATACCAAAACATATAAAAATAAAGAAATAAATACTAGACACAATCTTTACATTTTATTATAAATCTTAACGTAATTACCAAAGTTCATTTTTGTTGCGCGCTCAGGAACAGCTACTTCACTGACACAGGAACAATTTTGTACCCGCATTTGGTCGGTGATGCAGAAATTAGGTTTTAACTCATGGTAGTGGGTCCAATTGCTTCAAAGGCGGATCATTTAGTTTTACGAACATTAATGATGCAACGTGGTTAATAAGCAAAGAACATCGTAATGGAGTAATTATTACTAAGTTCATAGTACTAAAACCACGTTCACACTCAGCCGAACTACAAGGAATTGATTTTAAGCAGCTTGATGGAGGTTTAAGCAATTCTGGAATACCTCTCACTACACAGTCAAGGTAGTCCAAAAATCCAGTAAAAACGATTATTTTCAGTTCTATTCTGAAACGGGTGCAAAGATTGTTTATGGCATCCTCACCATATTATGTGACTTTCATATTATTTGGCCACAAGTCAGAGTTCAGTGTTTCAAAATCCTTCAGAAGTTTGGAATACTCCTCTTGACAAACCTTTCACTCCATGGCTTGAAATGGTTGTGAAACATTTAACTCTTAAATGGTTCATAATGCTGCTAAAGAATTGCAACAGACTTAATTATTGATGTCACGGCTTCTCAGTAATTTCCACGCCACGGAATTTCCCACTCTCAGCTGCTTTTAAACTTTCTCTTACCTGCTCTTTCTCCTGGTCTGGATTTCATTGATTCAATAATTCGTATTGTACGATGTGCCAGCTTATCAGCCCTCATCAGAGTACACGATCTCCCTTGCAATTCTGCTGATAGATTTAAAACTATTGCACCAATTTCTTTATCTTCTTTGGGTTTTATTCTCTGTTCACTGGTGGTGCGTTTACTGCACTTGTAATTTTTCTTGATCCTACGTTTATTTATGCCTTTCATTCTAATAAACGTACGTGTTCTTACACAAAACTAAAAATTGATCGATTTTAGGATATTTACTTTTTAATATGTCCTTCAATTTTGTGAAAACACCGGAATACTGGTTAACAAAGCCTCCATGAAAGTGATTAAATTGTTTTTCTATTTTTATAACACTGTTGACCAACTCGCCCGTGAGTCTCATTAACGATCCCCGTGATATTGTTTGTAGCCAGTTCATTCATGAAGGATAAATGTATCTGGTTAGGGTTTTGTACATGCTAGCTTTTTCTGGAAATTTCTTTTTCACACTGTAGGCTATGTAGCCTGCGATCATTTCAAGTAGCTCAGTCCTCTCTTCAATAGTTTTATGTGCCGAGTCATCTTGAAAATGTTTCAGGAGGCCATCGACGGCGTATGTGAAATTATTATTATTATTTAGCACCGCGTCTTACTACCCGTTCGGGTTATACGCTAATGTGAAATCAACATCATATTAATTGTCAGCTTGTTCGATTTGGGCGCACGTTTAACTTTCGTATTAATCACTATTTTAAAAAAAAAATTATCAAGTAAATATAGTGTAATTTTTTAAAGGGGGGGTGGATGTAAAAAAAAAAATCTGTCTACTCTTTAACTTTAAGTCCAGTGACGTCATTTTAAAAAATAGTACATAAAATAGATGATAAAAGAAATATGGGCTAGCTCAGTTTAACATGAATGCAACACTTTGGGTTCAAAACTAACATTTACATTTAACAGCAAAATAGTTATCGCGGGGTAAAACAAAACACAAACAAAAAAAGATACAGAATTGAACATGAGACTCTCTCAGGACTTCTGGGTCATGTTGGAGATAAATAATACCTTAATTATTGGCCCTAGTCAGCAATGGACTTACCTTGTGCACAACAACACTAATCTCCAATGTTGGCATCCCTGGGAACTGATTAGAGATGAGACATAGCTAAATAGGTGGCTACTCTTTGGAAGATAACAATACAAAATTATAACAGATGATAGTCAATAATGGTCCTAAGATATAAATGTACAACACAATGAAGGTGAATTGTAGAATTATATATAATTTTGGTAAAATTTAAGCTTCAAATAGCCCTTCCTAATAGACGTTTATTAAAATACAAAGTTAAAATTACATTTTATATAATATGATCATTGTCTGTATTATTCAGAGTGGACGCATTATTTTTGTGTTGTTTGGATATAAGTTATAACAAAAGAAAATAATATAAATATGTTTAGAGTCAGATTTAAGCAGACTTGTTAAACAAGCAAATATTTAATAAAACAATTTTAAATCCTTTAAATATATATATATATCTTATATGACCAACTACATCAATGAGGTTAGTCAATGAACACTAAAATAATGTATATTAAATAAGGTTATTGCATTTTGTCGCATGACTCTAGCAAAAGTTTCATTTCCAGAGTCAATTGTTGAACCAGAATATTACGTCTAGAAGAAAAATTCCAATGTCGGCGAATTAAGTTAAAATTAATGTTAATCTTTGAATTTGAAACAATAAATGTTTAAAGCTGAATGAAGTCTGGTCTAAATTATAGTATAAACCAAAGGCTGAACTACAATTATTAAAATTTGTGTTGATATCACCTCATGTTAACGGCATCTTGTATGTGGTCCTCGGCGTTGAAGATATTAGTGGATCAGACAAGCTCACTTACAAGTCATAGTCGTGGTCTGGAAGTTATTAAAGCTGTCCCAAGTGTTTGTTTCATCTTTTACTGTCGTTTGGAACACCTTTTTGTGTAATTATCACTAATAAAACTTGTCATTATTACTTTAATTAATTAAAATGAATTCACACAATTCTGTTTCCTTTGGGATCCAATATGCAAGGCCCAGCTTCGTCTTACATCTCCCGCCTCTCAGCATTTCTAATTGAGAACAATCAGTTTAAAACGAATATAATGAGATTTAATTAAAAGTAGTTTAATGCCATCTGGCCGCATGATAAATAAACAAAATATAAATCGACAGAATTAAAATTCTTACACTATTATGTAAAATGGTCTGAGGAACCGCGTCTTGTGTAGCCTCAGACAGAATGTTTGCGCTCAGTGTCTGAACTCCTTTTTCAAATATACAGTTTTCACTGTTAATCACTTCAGCAGCATTGCAGCAGCATTAGACCCTTAATTCTATTAGATACAGTGGTGGGCAGAGGATGGTCGTAAAATCGCCCTAGTCCTCAAATTTGAGAAAAGTGAACTGAGAAACTGAGAAACAAATTAAGTGCGCAGCTGCCATGACACAGACAAACGAGTGTAGCGTCAGTGCAGTTAGCTGCTGACAAACCCATTCCAGAAGTGGTTTCGCCTTGCATACTCAGATGGTCATTAATCCTGTCAGCTTATGACTAAGACCTGCAGTACCAACCTGGTAAGAAAAAAGGGCATGCAGATGCTCTTAGTAGACTATCAGAACCCACTGAAAAACAAGCTTACCCAGAGCCATTGGGAATTTACTTACTGGATATGTCAGATGAAGGACATATATCTTCATCCCAAGGGGCGTACGAAACAGAAAGTGACGCTGTATTGAGTAAAGTTAAAAGATTGATTGAAACTGGGTGTCCATATTGTAATCCTGGCCCAGACCTAACAACGTTTTGGACGTTACGCCAGGAACTGAACACTTCAAGAGGGTGTGTGATTAGAGGATCTCGAGTCATCATGCCAACCTCCTTAAGACCAGCAGATCTACAGCAGCTTCATAGCACCCACCTGAGAATCATAAACACAAAGTATGCATCACGCAGTTCAATGTGGTGACCAAACATAGACAAGGAAGTAGAAGCAACGTTACGAGGCTGCAATACCTGCCAAGAAGTTAAACATAACCCATTAAAGGCTACAACTCATCCTTGGCCAAACCCCAGAAAACCATGGTCCAGAATTCACGTTGACTTTACCGGACCAGTGGAAGGACACACACTACTCTTGGTAGTGGATGCATATTCCAAATGGATAGAAGCCACCACAATAAACTCAATGACAGCTGTATTCCTTATTAAGAACATGCGAGAGATTTTCGCAAGACATGTAATCCCAGACACACTAGTTAGCGACAATGGTACACAGTTAGTGTCTGTTGAGTTTGCTGCATTCTTGAGGGAAAATGGAGTCGTAATGTGAAAACACCGCCATATCACCCTTCAAGTAATGGGCAGGCTGAACGGGCTCTAGAAACTAAAAAAAAGGTCTAAAAACACGTCAAGGGAGATTGGCATACACGTTTTGGGCGTGTTCTTTTTAGCCACAGAATTACCCCACATGCAACCACCAGAGTGACTCCGGCAAATTTGTTTATGGTTTGTTTATGGTTGAAAACGGCTCTAGAAATCCTCCATCCGGACCATACATCACACAGGGAAGGAAAGCAAGAGACAAACAAACACCCTATGCGCCACTTACACCTAAGAGATACAGTGTGGATTCGGGAATATTCTGTCAACCTTCCCAAGTGTATTCAGGGCACAGTGAAAAAATCCTTAGGGGAATGTATGTATGAAGTAACCAACAAGGATGGTTGTATACAGATAAGGCATGTTGACTAGCTCAGTCAGGCCTCAGAGTCACTCCAGACAGGCAAGTAGCAATATTCTCAGAGAGTACAGCATATGCCGGTACTGCTATTCATGTGGGAGGACACACCAGTGCAACAATAACCAGACCAGAACCAATCCCCATTGTTGTAACGACACCATGAGATGATACCACAGCGAGAGAAGTCCTGGGAACCTGGACAAACCAGTGGGCAAAACCTAAAGGCAACACAAAAATGGGGAAGGCCTTGCAAGACGCAGCAACAGCAAGCACCCTGTTTACAGCCAGTGAACACCAAGCACCCACGTCAGCCACTCTCCTTGCAACTCAGAGGAAGGATACATGTACCACCTTTGTTGAGGCCACAAAGGACAAGGTGACCAAACCCTCGTTATGTTGATTAAAAAGTGAAATTAGTTAGTGAGGGAGGAACTGCATAGTTTTAGGGGGGGAAATAGGTATAATTTAACTGTGAAGGGAGGACTGTAGTATATATATTATAATACAATTCTTTTTGTGCCCTAGAAAGCATTGTAAACAATTGAGAAACAACTGAAGTGCGCAGCCACCATGACACAGACAAACGAGTGTAGCGTCAGTGTTTGCGACGTAACGACCGTGAAGTTACCCTATTATATTCGTGGTTATAATGTGACCTCAGTTAGCACAACACATAACAGATTTAAAATATTTAACCATATTACGAAGGCTATTTATAAACATTAGAAACCCCCTTTGAAAAGGGAGAAGTTCGTCTTTTTTTTTCCTTTATAATTAATCTCATTCTAAGGATTAGTTGGTATAGTTTGTTTAGCGCATCATCCTAGTTATTTATATAGTTGCCATAAGCACTTTTCAAACTGTACGTTCCACACACTGGGATTCGAGGGTTTAATACGTCAAATCCATTGTTTACACTCTTTACAGTTTATCCTACATGAATAAACTAAGGGAAGTTATAGCATTTGCTTTTCCAACAGACAGTGAAAACAGTTCTGCGGTTTTCCTTACTCTCTGCGTTTCCATCCCAGCTACAAGAATATGCTTCATGTATAGTTTATGGGCATATTGTAAGTCTTCTCCGTCACTTTGAATTTCAATTAATTTTATAGATGTTTCTTTGGTAACGCATTTTCCACATTGAATTTTATATCCCTCATCAAGTAGGTGATTCCGTAATAGCTTCAGAGCATGTGGTAAATCACAAAAAATCAAAATATTTTGATCTTCACTTGATGTATTTTTCACTGAGCGCTTATCCCACGAGATACTCAAATCGGTCTTCAGTTTTCTGTTTGAAATTCCCATGTCGCAGATTAATGCTCTGACTTTAAATCCAATTTTTTCAACAACTTGAATGGTTTCGATTATAAGTTTCTTTGTGACAGCTGTGTCAAAGTTATAGAATAGAGGTTGCACTTGGACATTGCTATGAGGGCTTCTAATTAATTCGTCACTTTGATCAAAGCAAAGATCACTGTTAACCTTCCGATAGGCGTGCGTATCCATCAGATACGGCCAGTTTGAGTTAGTTCCTGTTTCTCGGAAGTCAGGGGGAGTGGGGATTCCCACTCTCAGCTATTCTTCCACCCCCACCAGACCAATCGGCAGTCTTCTTCGGACATATGTAGTGTTGACCTTGGTTCCGATATAGCCTGTGCCGTATACGACAGATACGCGCGACCGCTCTTGTAAGTTTTAACACTTTCTTCATTTTAATTTAAACTTGCAATAAATTTTATACTAATAGCATCAAAAGTATTATTACATGTTTTGTTTTGCAAATTTAATTGTTCCCTAGAGACGTTTAGATGTTATTCTATTAATAATAATTATTTTGATATACAGAAACAGTTAATATAATCCAGCCAATTGTAGGGAACACAAAAAACTTGAAGGCTATCATATGGACTAAAAATAATGTTTATAGCAGTTTATGCCCTTAAGACTGAGTCTAAATAAATGCTTAAATATATACTTGTCATGTTACTTTTAATTCGTGTTTTATGGCCTGCGGTGAGATCAACCTAGACGCGTATCTGTAAGATACGCGCGACCATCCGCGAACCTTTGGAGGGCGCGCCTATCGGAAGGTTAACCTTCATCTCATTGAAGCTAAGGACGACATCTTTTTCAAATTTAGTGAACAGGCTTGCTTGTGATTTTAAAATGTCGGTACTCCTGCCAATAAATCCTGGAGAAATGGAAAATTGTCTAAGACCCCGTTTTTGTACCGTAAAGTGAGAGCCTTGGCAATATCATCTGATGACAAATTAGAACATCTTCCTTTTTTGAAGGCTTGTTGCTGACTTGCAGAAAATGCACCCTCAAATATATTAGAAATATTTTTTAATTGTATTAACTCATATTTTTCTGCATTTAGTTGTGCTTAAAGGTTCTTAATTTGTTGTTTTAACTTGTTTTCGTCTTTCATGGCTCTAATCCTGCAAACAGTTCAGTAACACTATAACTTCATTCCTGTGTTTGGTCACGGCTTATTTCTCCATTTACATAGGGATTCATTTCGTACGCAGACTGCATCCTTGTTTGATGATGATTGTAAAAGTTGTTGTACTTCTTTGCGTGTATGTTGTTTTTCTACTCTTATTTTACTGTCAATACATGTATGCCTAGTCGAATGTATAACAGTGGTACATATTTGTAAATTTAAAGAGGAACTGAATAAGGCTTCAACACACGTTTTATACGAAGATACAGTAACTCACTCTTTAAATCCCTTATTTAGTCCAATACATACAAATGTACTGAACATACGCGAGCGATATCAATGGCAAATGAATCAGCCCGCTTGCAAGAATCCATCCACTTTAATTTAGTTTTATTGTTTTTTAGGAAATTGGTGAAAATAAATACCTATGTCCTTTTGGTGTATATCGTGACTAATACAACTGGAAATCGCGCAGTACACTATTGTTACAAACTCACATTTGATAAGCTACACTGTTATTACACAAGCAAACACACTCGAAGACTTAGCCAAGTCAATCGTGAAAACTCACTTATTCCCAAACATGTTGATTTTTGATTTTTCAGTGGTAGTTCGAGTTGGGTCGTTGGGTGCATCCTTAAAGTAAACGATTAATGCTTGGTAAGAGTTCCAAACGGACTCAACTGTCAGAAAACTGCTAGAGAGCCACCTAACATCTAGTATTTGGCCAATTTTACTTAAATGAACTTCAAATGTTGCTGTGACAGCCATCAATTATCTTGTGTTCTTAGGAGACTGATTAAATAATGCATATGTCTATAAATGCTTTGAAATGATTGATTGATTTTATATCATCAATGGTGTCGTTCACTGTCAGTTCTAGTCGATGATCAAAACCATGCAAAATTAAAATACCAGGAAATCTCTCACAAAGCATTGTTGCCACTCCTTACTTCCCGTCTGACATCACATTAGCACTATCACATGCAAAACAAATCAAATGTATTTTCAAATACTCTTCTGTAAGGCCATGTTACTGGCAACATAATAAAAGGTAATTTGTTATTATTTGTTCTCTCTGATCTTGAAGGTCAATCAAATCGAGAAAAAATATTATCTATTTCTATATTTATTGCCGTTCTTATTTAAATAATTAATTAGTGTATAAAATTTATTTATCTTGCGGATTCGACAATTTATAAGTGATATTTTCCTCTCTTCAGTTACTATTTTAGCTATAATTCTCTTTTTAGATGACGATGCTACATGGTCAATAATTAACGGGAATGGAGTGTTATACCAATATCCAGACCGTTCTTTATTTGTAGTGCCAATAAAGGAGTATAGTCAGTATGTGGACTATCACTCGTTGCCAAGTATTAAGCTGTGTTGAAGATTGTGACTATTTCATCATGTTGGGAATGCATCTGATTTATGGTTTGTTTTTTCTAAATTGTGTTCTAGAGCTTTCGATAATAGTTCACATGCTTTTTTTTTATGAGCCTGGGAGTTTTCATTAGCACATATTTTTGCTATTAAAGACTTCAATTATTGCTGCTTTTTTTTCATGCCATTGTAAGTGATTGAACAATGCATCTACTCGAGTCTCATACCAAGCCCTTTTATCTTGCACACACCTAAACTATTCACAAAAAAACAAGTAGTACAACTAAGCTTACCTTTGTCACACTTAAGCTAACTGTGTTTATTTTATGTTACAATCACTTTTATTCTGCCCCAATGTAAGGTTTGTTGCCTATATATTAAAATAGGAGCAATTAGATTAATCAGCACCAGTTTAGAAACGAAATTTTAAACCTTTTAAAGCACCAGGGCGCCACCCTGACCGTCCGGACTCAGCTATAGCACTGCTGTTTCCTGATTGGCTGCATCCTAGTTCCTGTTTTGTGTGTGTGTTTGTTTTAGTGGATACTTCGCGTCAAAAACGGCTTTCCTCATTCACTGTGTTTTCGGGAACTTTTGTAAGAGGTCTGTTTTCTTGATAGAAGGGAACTTTTGCCTGGTTAAAAGGTACAGCCTAATCCTCTAGTTTTGTGATTCATTTTATCGGTGGGAAGTCGTTGTGACTTAATCTTGCCAAACTTGAATTAATATGTCATGTTTTTATTCGTTATAGTTTTTAGTTTTATTCCACAGTGAAAATGTAAGTTAAGCTTATTTAAAAATGCCCCTTCTTGAAAATTCGCCGTTGTAACGAGATAATGCTAAATGTTGCCTCACTTTTATGTAAGTCTGGTTTAAAATTAAAGAACAATATTCCTAAATATGCATTTATAAGAGACTGGCCTTATTCTTAATATTAAATTTATTTTAGCTTGTAACTACCATGTACAGTAATTTTTTTTATGTCTTAGTATATCTTTATTTTATATGGTTGCCTGGAGTAGTTTCTAATCGGTGCTTTCTTTTCTTTACTAGAATGCACTGCCAGATTTCTCGCAAGGCTCGTAGCAAAGGTCTAGACATTAGTTATATTTCACTTCTATTTAGAAAATCAACACTTTAACATACCTTCATGAAACTGAAGCTATACTATGTGTACTTTAAAGTGGTGAGGTGAAGTATTTATAATTGTAATTATTAGTACCTTTAATCCGGAGGTCATTTCAGCTACTTTATAGAGGATTAGGCCTAGCCCTCTATTCAGTCCTTTTAAAACATTAGTGTTTACTTTCTTCCGACATGAACAAAAATTGTTCTAAATTGTTGTATACAATCTGGGATCCTATTTTCAAACTACTAAAGTTTGTAAAACTATCTTCCAGCCGCTACTTGTGTAGATTAGGTCTACAAAGTTAGTGGCAGTATGTTTTCACAAAACAACACCAAGAAACAAACGTGACGGTTTCACATTTAATACCATCATAAATCTTAACCAATTATGAATTCTGTCACCCTAATACTCACTGCAACTTTTGATTCAAACTTAACTAAAACAATAGTTTAGAATTGAATTGATAGCACGCACAAAATATATTAATTTTAAACTTCCTTTATTTGTAAGTATACCGTGTAATGGACTTCTTTGAGATATTACCGCGTTTAGAATGTTTTCTAATGGCTGCACTCTTTTTTTCTTTTTAGAGATCTCGCATCTCAAATAATGTCCAAATGGATCTGTACTTGAAGCAGGAGTTTACATTCTTCACTGGCAGGTGCGTGAAAGAATTGTTATTATTTAATATTATATTTGCGTAGATTTATTTTTATTAGAGATGTAAAAGTAGCGTATCTTTTATAAAAAATACACTCCATTCACCTTAAAAGGTAGCATTCTTACCTTGATGGACTACACTATAACCCTATTTTATAAGCTGCACCATAGTAGAATAATGTAAGGTAAGCTTGCTGCTACCTTTCAGGATTAACCAAGGCTATACTCCACGGTTGCCGTAATTTGTCATGCATCAGGTTAAGATTATGAGGTTTATTAGTTTGTTTTTGTTAAATATTAAATAAATCTACCATCTAAATATCATCACAAATAAATTGTTTTTTATTTTGTTGCAGTTTTTTGGTATGTAGTGGAAAGTTTGTTTGCGGAAATAAAATGTAAACAAACTAAAACTATCGCATAAGCACATCATAAGAAATTTATTTTATAATAATATGTAGGATGCAGTGGCTTACCATACCATTTGGAGCAGATGGTGAGATTGAACCTAGGACCTGTAGCTATAGGGGACTATTTGTGAAGAGAAATTAATCTACATTTTACTTTTTGTTATTATGTTAAAAAATATATAATTGATTTTACTAGATAGAAATTTATAATTTTTATGCAATTTCATATTTCACATTTTTTAGTAGTTAGGTTGGTGCAATCAGACTCCTTCCATTTATTTGTATAGCTATGAGGGGATTCCCACCTTAGTGTATACTGTATATCAGCTTTGCGCAAAGCTAAACTTATTATTGTTATTTGATCCAAGTTTTATTTCCGTAAAAGTGTAAATTTTAATAGGGTCTACGTATAAAATAGTACTGTTTACACTTAACAGGTATTATTCTCTTGAACTCTTACTAACAAAGATTTTAAACAATAATTACTAATACGTATTGTTCCTTTACTTTATTGTCATTAGTTGTTGGCAACTGACAGTGTACTTGAAAGTATTTTAAAAAACAGATAAAACATAATATTAAATATCTCATTATTACTGAAGAGTTAAAAAAAAAGTTCAGTGGAAGAGTGAAAATATTATAAAATTATGTAAATAGATCTACGTAAAGAGATTTAAAGTCTAGATGGAGAAAAAGATGCCCATTTAGTCGAGTTTTAATAACATGGGCTGTTTCCGAATAGTCTATTTATGCGGCGTCGCCTTGACTCGTGCCCTTGATAGCTGCATTGGCAATCACGTGACCAAGTGTAGATCTGTCCAAATAGTTGCGGACGAGACCAATGCAGTCTTCTCGAGGTCTTGGTAGCCATGGATACGGAAGGCTACCAGCTATGCGCCTTCTCGCGGTGTCGGTTGCGGTGTTTGAATGGCAATTGTTTTAGTATAATCGTTTCGTGTGCTAGAGCATTGACTTCCGTTTTCCGCCATTTTAAATACGGTTGTTTCCATTCGAATAATTTGATGCAGTCTTCGCTATGAACACCGCGAGAAGTGTAAAACCATCAAGACTGCATCAAGTCTAAAACTCAAGGGTCCGATTAGGGAACCTTGGACTATAAAGATACAGCCATTGGCATAGCGTCAGGGGTGGACTATAATACATATGTCTTCCTAAACTTTCTATTGGACACCTAAGAAAAATAAATACCAAAGTTTTATATACATTTTCTAACACCGCGACTACGCGTTTGGGTTGGATCTTATACAAATTATGCTAATGGTTCAAGGGTTTAGGAAGGTTATATTTAAGAGTGCCTGCATTTTCATGTAGGTAGAATGGAAACCATTTTGGAAAAACCACATTCAGTACATCAGAGTGAGATTCTAACCTCGATCTTCTTGTTATCAACTGTCTATTCTACTACCAGAGTAGCGTGTTAGACCATGCGGCCACTGAAGCAGGTTGTATATAGGCCAACTATTGTTAGTTTGAAAACGGCTCCCAAAGTGAAATGCTTTTCACACGGAGGAAAAAACATTTATCTATTTCCCTTCCCATTTGAGACTCACCCTACTCAGGGGTGCAGAATATGTTCAGAGATCCAATATTTCCCCAGAACATAATATTTTCATAAAAAATTTTTACCGAAAACCATAGCACTCAAAATAAACCATTGAATATTTTATAGAGGCTGAAGGGAATAAGGATTATTACCTACTACATATTTTGGAAAATTCAAATTTAAATATATATTTTAATCATAGTTATTTTTATAGTACCTACCTTATAAAAAATGTAGTTGTCTCCCAGAAATGGCAACTTTCCCATTTCCTTGTGTGCATTACATATTGTTATTAATTGTTCATTAATACCAGTAGGCTTACCGGTACTAACATTTTATGTGATATCCGAGTTTATCCCGTCTGCCACGCCATTCACAATACGCACAGTTGACGTTTTGTTTGCTCTTAAAAGTCAACATAATAAACATTTGTTTCACTAAACCATCTAATTTTTTATAAACATTTATCTTTTGTACAATTTACAAACCTTAATAGGTCCACTAAAAACAACAATTATTACAAGCATGTCACAAGTTTAAATAAACTGCGTGCACATCACTATGTAATTAGGCCGTGATATAATGGGTGACTGAATTAAAACTAAAACCAAACATTGCTAACCCTTCCCTACCTTCCACCACCTGCCTGCCATAGCTACCAAACACCCGCGGTAGGGTAGGTGACTGATGACTCATCACTCAATCACGTCATTAGCCAGGTTGAATTAGTAGATTTTTCCTTTGCCCCTTATCTCAACCTCTGACTTCTTATCTAGAACTCTGACACATTATCTTAGCCCCTAGATACCACAACTCTTTGTACTTACACTGACACTGCCTCACCATGGCACATACTGATAGTGTCGGGTGTTGCGTGTCATCCATCAGCATTAGTTTTTCATACAAATGAAACAACCATATCAGAACCAGAATTTACTAAAAACGTTAACAAAATTGTTGGACTTTTCCCTGCCTTAAATTTCCCCAAGACTGCTTTAATTTTCCCCGAACCTCATTTGCGCATTCAGACATATTGTGCACCTCTGGCCCTACTTTGTAGAAAATATATTTTTTCTAGTTGATATTACTCCTTTCAGATTCCTACCCCTCATCCCTACTTCATGGGGACCGCTATTTAACTCTAAAAGAAGCTAGTCTCGACAGCATTGTCACATTGTACCTATTTGAGTTTAGATGCGGAGATAACACATTAATAAATCAGTATCACTCATAATGTAATGCAATATGTTTAACAAACAGTTATATCATAACAAATAAACTAAATATCTTTAACTTTTAAATGTTAGTTTATTGAATTTATATGCAATATTTTGTGAAAATTTTGGTTTATTTCTTTATACTTAGCAACATTGTGATTTTAACTCTTGTAAAGGGGTGTACCACAAAAAGAGCTTTGGGATATCTTGGAGGAAAAAGGTGGGGTGCTAGTAACCTACTCAAGAAAATATTTCCATGAAAGTTACTCATTCGTGTAATTGCCCTACTTACTCTGACATGAAGAACACGAAAGTTAATTGATGCACTTACAAAAGTTCGCCACCTATCCATTTCTTAAGCTAGTTTTATCCAATCCACCTCATTACACCCTATCTCTTTCTGGTCAATTCTAATGTTAAACCTCCCATCTGCGTCTAACCCTTCTCAATGGTCTCATACTACTGGGTTTGCCAATCAATACTCTGAACACGGTTCTAGATTCTCTCATTCACGCTGCGTGTCCTGCCCACCATAATCTAAGTGACTTGACCATCCTAACAATATTTTGTGATGAGTACAGGATATGTAACTCATCATTATGTAGGTAACCTCCATTCCCCATTAGCCTCACCCCAATTTGGGCCAAATAGCACCTTGATTTGATCACCTTAATTTTTTAAAATTTCTTTTATATGTAGGGTAAGAGATCACTTTTTTTTTCCGGCATGTATGGTTTAAGGAGACCATTTTTCACACCTATACCAACCCTACCGCTTGACTTAAAACATTTACTCACATATCCCTTCATTAATAACTATTTCATATACAAGGAATACAATTTATGAAAGGTGAATTAAACAATAAGGCTAATATTTTCATGAGAAATATTGTGGGTTTCCTGTTTAGGCACTTTGGACCTTTATAAAAATGAGTTTTATATACTTTAAACTTTGACTTTTAAGACAATATTGTGTGAAACGTGCATGCTCAAGTTATTTAAAAATTGTATAAATAGTTTTTATCTAAGTTTTAAAATGGAATGAGAATAGCTGATAAATATATACTATATTTTTTAGTATGTCATTATAAATATTACATGTCATGTGAACAAAAATATTACTAGACAGTTGGCTAGAGCCAAAACAAGATATAGTAGGTAAGACGATTGTAGCTAACATTTTAGTCTCCTTCTTTATAATGTTAGCTACACCACTGGTTAATGGTGATGATGGCAGTGATAAAAACGTTAACAATTAGTGTAATAATCTTGAAGACCTACTACAAATTCCACCGTGTTCAAAGCCATATAAAGCTTATTTTTCTAAGGAAATTCCCATTGAAAATTTTATGAGCCAAGAACACATACAATTTATTTTAAGAAAAGGAAAAAAAAAGTTTCACCTAACATTGTTATAGTTGATTCTAGACATATAAAAACGTCAAACATCTATATAAGCTACTAACTATTCAATTCATAGTTTATAAAATATTTGCTCGACTTCCCTATTTCACAATGTATCATTCCACTATCTTTCCATAGTCTCCTAAAATGCTTGAACCTCAGAGAAAGCATTAATTTCCATTCACATAAATTAATCTATATAATCTGATATTATTTCTTTATCCCCTTTATCAAACACATATATTTTAGTGACGTTACATTAATCAAACTCTCACACATCATATTATATTTTAACTTGCATGCATAAACTCATTTAGTAATTACATAACTAAAATGTATTAAAATAATAGCTATAGAATGGCCAAATTAAAAGACCCTAATCCACTAAAACATTTATTTTTTAATTTTTATAATTGATACCTAACAATAATGTTTAGTGTGTTTATAATTTTTTTAAACCAACCTAAATTAACCTAGCCTTCCAAGTTCATGAAAATAAAATTTGTGATTGATATATATGTTTGGAAACTCTAGTTCAACCAAGGATGTCATGGATTAATATTCTAGCAAGAAGTTGTAACCAAGATACCAGGAATCTGATACAGATATTTTAATTGTCTTAGAAAATAATAAACTATTTGACTCGATTCAGTGGCCACCTGGTCTAAGATGCTAGTCTACTCTTGCAATAGACTAGACTGCAAAAGATGATGAGATCAATGTTTGATCCCGGTTGGGTGCACTGAGGGTGGTTTTTACTAGGTTTTTATATTTCTTTTAACACTGCGTTTTACTACCTGTTCTGATTACACACCTTTTCCCAAATGGTTTTCCACTCTCCCTCCATACAAATACAGGTATACTTCAGCTAAATTAAAACCTTTCAAATCCCTAGCACAAGTACATAGGTGTATAACCTGAATGGGTAGTAGGATGCAGTGCTAAAAAAATTTAGTTAACTAAAAAATTTTATGACTGGCTTTTTTTTTTATTCGATGTAATTAATAATGCCGTGAGGTAATATTTTTACTACTATACTTCTAGCTAATTAAAGTTTTTTCTCTACCGACTGCCGCCTTTCTACACCTTTGCTTTTGTTCAAATGTATTAGCCTGAAATGTTAATAGTGTACCAGAAAGTAGTCAATCATTAACCCAGAAGCGGTCCCGTTCACATTGCAACTTAATGAGATCATGTAGGGTCACTATGACCATTTCTCTTGCTGTGTATTTTAATCTCATTTTTATTTTCAAATTTTTTATTTATTTAAGTTTTATTCATTTTGAACATATTACAATATATATTTTTCCAAACAAATACATGTTATGAAGTAAATTAGTGTGATTATGAAAAAACAAATCTCGAAAAAAAGAATTCTAGAGCTTACTTTCTTCTTTCGTTAACTCATGATTTTTTTAAACGTTTTATTGCAATATCATTCTAAAACTCAATGTTTGAGATTAGAATATAGATTTTTTTTTAAATTTTAACCTTTATAGAAAAGTTATGTGACTCACAAAAACACTCATAGGAAGTGATCAATATAAACCACTTTTATTCTAATTACCTAATTTAGGCTATAAGAAAGTATATTTTATTATTAAAAATTAGAATAACAATACAATGCTATTTGTAATGTAAACTAGTACTAAATACATAGGCTAGCTCTTTTTTTGAATTTGTAAACAAAAGAATTAAATTAGAATAATAGTCTTTTCTAGTTGACTGCCTGTTCCCTTTCTCCTTAAGGCAGCTGCCTCAAATATTTACAAGATACTCAAAGCATTTGAAATTCCCATGATTCCCACAAATTTAGTTTTGGCACAATGGTCAGGCTTGGTAGGCATTGTTTCTCTTAAATTTGGTGGACATTTCGCATAGCGTTTGCATTTTCTTGGAACACCAAATCCATTTATTATTTCTGGGAACTGTTCTTGTCTCAAAATTGCCATGATATAACCTGGATTCAACCTGTCTACATGGCATCTCTCATATTGTGTGGACAGCTGGTTTAATTATTTATTTTAATATTCTTATTTCAATATGGTCATTTTTCACTCAATCTAAATACATTTCTGGATCAATATGGCTTTAAATTTCTTTGCAGCTATGGACAGTGAACACAATGCTAGCTAGCCACCTTAAACTCCTTATGTTAAAAAATGGTAACCAATTTTAAATTTAGATTGTGCTGATATTCTGTAATTGGTTCAAAACTTGTCACATGACCATGTTTCTTTTCTGCTCTTGCTTTCTGTGGCTGTATTAATCCAATAACTTTGAGCAAGAGTTGATCAGAGCTGTGGTGTGCAAAGTTAAAAATCTGTGCTCATGGGGCAATTTTATTTTATGTGAAACCTTATAGTTGCTAATCAAGTAAGTTTAAGGATTATCTACTCTAGTTTCAAGGAGCGAGGAGCCAGGAATGCCCTCCTATGTCTGACTCCGGAACAAAGGAAAGCAGGAGTTGTTGCAGCCTCAGCGGGCAACCATGCCCAGGGACTCAGTTACCATGGCCAATCACTTGGCATACCTGTTAAGGTTGTCATGCCTGTCATAGCACCACTAATGAAGATACAAAAGTGCAAGGATTTCGGCGCAGATGTGGTGGTAGAAGGGAATGATATGTTCGGAGCTACCCAAGTCGCTCTAGATGACTCGAGATCTTCTGGTCGTGTCTTTATTAATGCGTGAGTGGCTGGATTTGATTTTGGTTGAGATGTTATCTTAGACAAGTGCTTTCTCCACTATAGTGCAATGGAGTTATTATTTAATCTTCTTTATCAGGCATGTCAAGCTTGCATGCCGCGAGCCTCCATGATTTTGTGTGGCCTGCGGACCTTTTGATCAACTAATATACAGTATCGTCTGAGTCTTCTTTATATAAAATTACAGAAATACACAATTTGGGGTTATGATATTTTGAAATAGGACATTATTTAGGGTATTCTAGCAAATGCATCAAATTAAATTTATTTACTCACCATAAATTAATTTCTAAAAAATATCAAATTTTCATTCTAAAGCCCCATACACTAACTCCATATCTTTAAGTGTTTGGTCCATAGTCTGTGGGCCTTAGAAATTCTATTTGCATCCACATCGTCTGTATACTCATTCATGTGACTGTGCCAACCAATGAGGTAGTCAGAGACTTAGTCCAATAAAACTCTCCAAAAATCTTATTCAGCAAGGAGCATTCACCAAGCAGTCAGCTGATCAAAAAATAAAATTAAAGTAACTTTTTGAAGAAAAAAACCATTCAGCATATAGCTTAAATGTAAGTTAAGAACAATCACAACATATGTTTATAACATGATTTGAATTATCAAACGTATAGTTAGCAACGGATCCTTTAACTGCCATTGGTGCTTTTATTTCGATGCATGTGCACATTTTTTTTAAACTGTGATTGGTAGTCTGTATAAACTAGTCCTTAGAAAGTTAACGTTGAACAACTTCGACGGAATATGAACCAGGATAAGGGTACGGATCGGGACTAGACAGAGCAATCTGATACTGTGGAGTTGAGTTCTTATGGGCCACACATTACAGACTTACGGAGTCTGTAGATGGGGCTCTGTGCAATGTTTGGTAGCACATAAATGTGTTAATAAGTGCTTTTTATTATCAAAAGGAACACACACCTGAGAGATTGCGGCTTACAGACAAGCATTTGCCATCAATTATGAAGGGGAATTAAACATTAGATTAAAAATAGAGGGTAACTGGTAACTCTTAAAATTTTATACAATTTCTATTAATTTTATTTGTGTAGTAAGAGAATTTAATTTTTTTCCTTTTGATATTTTTTTTTTACATATCCTCCTCAGTATCTCTTAATTTTAATGTGGAACTTATGATACAACTAGTTTGGAGCACCTGTTCTAGATCAATAATATCTGACACTTTAGCCAAGTCAGTAGCGCATAAACCTTCTGAGCTAAGAGCAGGGGCGGATTTACAATTCTTCCGCCCATAGGCACTACATAATTTGCCACCCTCTTTTCTTAACTTAATTTCTAACCTTCGAAATACCCGTTTCCCACCTACCACCCGGCCATACACCGAACACATACAAGTGCTAAAATAAATGAGAAAAATGCACAGTGGGGCCATTAAATACGGCATCCCTCGTTATACATGATATCACTTTACCCGTTCTCGCTATAACATGATTCAAAGAAATACAAAAATAGTAAATGGTCAGCTGGAATTTTGCAGTCATCCTGTGCTGTGGTGGTGTGACCTTGTGTACACACATTCCAGTGAAAGCATTGATCTTTACTGTACAGTTTGGTGTTAGGGGGGGGATTTTGACAACATTGGATCTGCATGGGCAGAAGTTAAACAGTCCTGTATGAAGGGAGTTTGGAAAAATGTTTGGTCTGAAGTTTCTGATTCTCATGATTTTGATCCTGACCACGAGCTTTTCAATTCAAGACATGACATTGTTGACATAGCAATATGTTGGATTTGGGGACATAGATAAGGTAAATTTATATCAATTGTTCCAATCCCACTCAACAGAACTCACCAATGAAGATCTTCTATAAATGGAGAATGGCAAAAGAATGAAGAGGAAGAGCCTTATGTTGTTGAGCCTATCAAACAACTTTCAACAAAACAATTTGCTGATTTATTTAAGCATATTAACAGTGCAATTAGAATCGTTGAAGAGAATGACCCTAACATGGATAGAAGCACCAAAGTTGCCAGAGAGATCCAGAGTTCTTTGGCTTGCTACAAATAACTCTATTAAGAGAGGGAAAATGCTGCCCGTCAGTTGAGTCTTACCATTTCAACAAAGAAATTTAAAATCGTCAGCCTAAACACCCAGGGTCTTCACAACAGCAAAAGCTTACCATTCCAGGGCCTTCAAGAAAGCAGGAGCGTACCGTCCAAGGGCTTTCAAGAGAGCAAGAGTCTACCGTCCCAGGGCCTTCATGCCAGCAAGAGCTTACCATCCAAGGGCCGTCAAGAGAGCAAGAGATTACCGTCCAAGGGCTGTCAAGAGAGCAAGAGCTTACCGTCCAAGGGCCGTCAAGAGAGCAAGAGCTTACCATCCAAGGGCCGTCAAAAGAACAAGAGCTTACCGTCCAAGGGCCTTCAAGAGAGCAAGAGTCTACCATCCCAGGGCCTTCAAGAGATCAAGAGTCTACCATCCCAGGACCTTCAAGAGAGCAAGAGCTTACCGTCCAAGGGTCTTCTGAAGAGATAAAAGCCTACCATCTAAGGGCCTTCAAGAAAGCAAGAGCTGACCATCCTAGGGCCTTCATGCCAGCAAGAGCTTACAGTCCCAGGGCCTTCAAAAATGCAAGAACCTACTATCCCAGGGCCTTCAAGAGAGCAAGAGCTTACCGTCCCAGGACCTTCAAGAGATCAAGAGCTTCCCGTCCAAGGGCCATCAAGAGAGCAAGAGCCTACCATCAAGAGCAAGATAGTGATAATCCAGATTTGCCAAATCCAGTTATTTTATCATGCGATTGAAGATTAACAGTAAGTGTACCTGTAGCATTGTATTAATTAGATACATTGATTAAAAATTGTGTTTGTTTACAGATTTCAAGGGATTGAAGAGTGACAATAGGTGTAGGCTACCTAATGCATTGTACTAGTTATATAAGTTAAAAAAATTACATTCATTTACAAGTTTTAGGTTTTTATTTGTTTTGGAGTAATCCCTATATCACTCGTGTTAAAATCATTTCACTTGCGTTTTCGTGTTACGCGATTATTTATCAGAACCAATCACTCGCGTAGTGTGAGGGACAGCTGTATTACATTTTCCTGTTCTTTTTTTAATCTCAAAAATGTTATCCCCTATAAGAACACAGGGTTATTTTTACGCCCCCTCCCCCCCAAATAAAAACGTTCCTGCGCCACTGAATATAAGTGAGCATATCCTCTTATTAAATACCACTTAAAACACATATTAAATCTGTTGTGCAATATTGTAGCACATTCCAACCTAAATACACTCGAACAAGTTCAAAATCAAGCGATGAGACTAATTAGAGCAGCCCACACTACCTCCACCACAGTGCTAGAGCCATACATTGAAAATCCCTGCCTACAGTCTGATAAGAGACAAAATAAAGCTGATTCTACATGAAAATTTAAGAAGACTTCCTAGCAGTAATTATTGGCAAAAATGTAAAAAATAACAAAAGAGTCCTTGAAACCCAGAATAGATTAATACACTCAAACAGTTGCAACAATATTATAATATTAATATAGGGAAATTAGAAAATATATCATTATAGCCATATCATAACCAAATAATAAAATGAATTATTGGCTTGGAAATGTATGAGACAGTGTAGAAACTCTGGATAATAATGTAAAGTAAGTGAAGTGAATGAAGCCAACCTGAAAGGATGGTTAAATTAGGGTTAGATAGGAACAAACACACATCCTCCTTCATTTCTTCTTACACTTCCAAAGTTAGGGTACAGCCAGACTGGGCGAGCGAGCGACTAAAAAAATAAAATTGAACACATTGGTTGTAATGAGAGGTTGCCAGACTGGAGCGAATGAGCGCACTGGAACTGGTTCTATTTTTCAAGTATGCACGCTCAAGCCGGTACAGTCTAGTTTACAGGTGCTGGGCAATATTATTGTATGTTGGTTCATTGAGTGCTAGGAAAATTTCTCATTTTGACATTTTTACTATAGATAGGTTTAGCACACTTGCTACTAACGGCCTTATTTAATTGGTAAGATCATAAAACCATACCTCTCTCTCTCATATATATATATATTTATATATATAGATGAGTGTGTGTGTGTTAAAAAAATGTTAAAATACTTAAATATTATAATCAAAGTAGGCCTTTACAAATAAAAATCACCATTAGTGTGAAGAGAGGATGGGAAAACCACAACAATAAATCACTTGTCAAAAACCACCCTCAGTTCACTGAGCCAAGATTCGAACCTTTGCCTCCTCGTCAACAGCTATCGAGAGCTATCTGCTAATCACATGCTCGCTTGCTAGTTTGGCCACACAGTGGCTCAGTTGCTCGCACACTTGTCAGTCTAGCTGAACCCTTACACATGGTTTTAAATTTTGGAAATATTCCTTTTCATTTAAAGAAACATAAAAACCACACACAAAACACAAAGAAGAAAAATGTGCAGCGTTCCATATCCTTTTTTGTGTTTTATGTATTTATTATGCATCTTTATTTGAAAAAAGAAACATTTTATAAAATTAATACCATGTGTAACTGTGGAATTGTGAAAAGTATAAGAAGATATGGAGAAAGACTGGTGTTTGTTCCAATCTAGGTCTAATGTAACTATTCTTTTATGTTGTCTTCCTTCACTCTCACTTACTTTACATTATTGTACAGTGTTTCTACATTATCTCATTATTAATAACTAAATATAAATTCAAGATAAAACTGAGTTGATGAACAAATTGAAGGGCTTGGAGCAATACTGTGCTATGCTGCGAATTTAACAAATATGAGATAGTAGTTGTTCCATATGCCTACTAGATGGCTCTAAGCATTCAACTATTTAGTTAAATGAATTATTCACTCATAGCAGGTCTATGTTCAATATATATATATATATATACACACACACACACACACACACACACACACACAAGTAGGTATTTCAGGTATAACATGCTATGCCACAGTTTTGTCAATATGGCAAAAAAGATTGATGAGCAAGTTACAATGCACATTAAAAAAAAAATTGAGTTTTGGATGCATTATTGAATCTGAAGATGAATTGTTTGAAGACAGTGGGGAGGAATATATCCCACCTGCAGATAATGAATCATCAGATAGTGAGACAAACCCTGACGTAAGTCTTAGCACATTCTAATTATTAAGTGGCCTAACATGACTTCAATGCACTATTATATAAGTATGGTTTCACATGTGCTATGGGATATGAAATTAATGATTGTTGATCTTTTTAGCAGTCCATAATAGTCATTGGTGTGTGTGTGTTTTTATGTTGTTTGTGTTGGTTTTTTTACATCTCCAGTAAATTCTGATAAATATAGAAGAATTTTCTGTTCTGACTTCAACATTGGCTTCAAGTGAGACATGTGAAGAGTATGTGATTTGTTTGAAATAAAATCTGAAACCAACAAGAGACTAAAAAACTGGAGAATGAACGCCAATCACATTTACTAAAAGCAGATGAAAAAAAATATTACAACTGGAGTTCAAGAAGCACACAAAAGTGACTCACATGTCATAGCAATGGATTTACAACAGGTACTTCCAACTCCTATGCTGTCTTCTGGTCCTACTTTTTACAGACATAAAATGTGGACTTTTAATTTTTGTCTTCATGACTGTATAATTAATTGACAGAGGATTTATATTTGTTTGCAAGGAAATGATTGCAAATAGAGGCAGCAAAGAAGTTAGGAGTTGTATTCTCAAGTACTTATCATGCCAAAACATTGCCCCAAAGAACTTTATTGTGTTTTCGAACAATTGTCCAGGGCAGAATAAAAACTGGGCCATTATTAGATTATGGCATCATTTAGTCTTGACAAAACAGTTTGAATCAATTGAGTTTATTTTTTATGATACCTGGTCACACCAATTTCCCTTGTGACAGGGATTTTGCTCACCTCGAAAAGTCAAAACATTTACAGCATGGGAAAATGGTGTGACGTGATTGCAAAAAGTAATAAGAAAAAACTATTCATGGTGATGAAATTTAAACAAGAAAACATACTTTCAGTCAAAGATTATTTTGCAGAGATAGTGAAAAAAAAAAGTGTGATGATGGTATGACATTAGACTTCTCCAATGTTACCTCGTTTAGGTTTACATCTGAAACACCTTTTAAAATGTTTGTGAAGTACTCGGTACATGGCGAATTTATTTCTGTGACTGAAAAAACGAGGAAGGCCAATAAACGTTGACAGTCTAGAGAAGAAATATTCTTGAATTCTTTAAATAAATCCAAAGAAAATTAAGGATGTCAAGGAACTTTTGTGTTTTGTGCCTCCAATTTATCATGATTTTTATCTAAACTTGAAATCCACCGAGTCAACCTGTCAATAATGGCAATGAAAGTGATGAAATTATAGATTACAGTCATGGTTGAACTAAAGATGAAATCTTTGATGACACTGATGATTGAACTAAAGATGAAATCCTTGATGACTGTGATTGATGAACTATAGCCTACTAAATAACTTTTGTTGTTGTAGACAGCCAAATTTATATCCACTAATTATTTTCATTGATGATTTAAATATTATAAAAAGTATTATTTCTATGAGTTTTGTCATAATAACACCAATTTATGTGATTTTAATATTGGCATAGAATATTACTCTATGTTTTTATGTTTCAACAATAACATGCTAAGCCACATAAAATATAACAGTAATGATTAATAACAATGTGTGTTCCTATACTTCCTTACATATGGCAATACAATTTATTTGTATTGGTGTCTTAGAGTTCAAAGTTTATATCAAAGTAAGGAGAAGAAGAAATATTAGGGCTAATGAATTATGGATTTTTTAAAATCCTTAACTATCAAATATATCTAAACTACCAATATGTGGCATAGCATATTTTTGCCCCAAGCCCTTCAATTATAGAACATGAAACAGACCAAAATATTCAAAAACAAATTGCATTGTAAACAATACACAGCAGGTATCCAAAGGAAGAATACATACATGCTGTATATATACTTATGTCTATTTAATGCCAAATATATCTAATAATGCTAAGGCAGGAGTGTTAAGTACAGTGGCGTATTCTGAGAAAAATTAATAGGTATGCTGTATTCTAAAAGTTGCAGGGGAGATTTGGGGTTGGAGAACCCTCAACCGCCATTGTCCAAGAACGTCAAGGGATTATTTCAAGGGAAATAAACTGCATTCACGGTAGGAATTACTCTCTGAAAGGTCTTTTTTCTTACCAATATCCTACTATATAATATATTTCTGGTAGGGAAAAAGGCCTTTCAGAAAACAATTCCTACGGTGAACAGACTTTATTTGAAGATGTTTGCCTATAGAAAATTGGTTCTGCTTCTCAGATAATCTGGAAAGATTTCTCAGAAAATCTGGACGTCCCGACAATCAAACCCGGGACCTCTGGGTCCATAGCCAGAACCTCTGACCACTAGACCACAAAGGTGGTCCTAAAATTGTAATAATGGTTAAAAATTTAAGTAAATATTAATGTTGGGGAGTGGTATGGGTACATTTCTGAATGCATAAGAGAGACAAATCCTATTAATTAGCCTAGTGTAATTAAAAGCACACAGTTAGCAATACTCAAAGCAAAAAACATGGCCTGAACTTGAAGATGTAATTGAAGATTTCATAATAAGAGTAAAATGAAGTGGTACATGGATCAAGCGTCCATCAGATCATGGTGAGAGGGAATCAGATGGATTCTTCAACTTACGTTACAATTAAAACTATTTCTTAAAGCCTCACACAATGCTGCTTGGAAACATACGAGTCTCCCAACTTGATAATTTATGCTCCAGAAGCTATTTAGATATGTAAACCCTGACTAAAATAGGGGAGATTATCTCAGACCATTAATAGCTTCGTCATTGGTTTATTGTTAATAAATTTACACATATCTTTTGCTGTAAGCAGTGGTGCAACCAAGAGGGAGAGGGGCAAACAGGGTATTTGACCCCCCCCCCTCATTCCCCAACACCACAAATAATGTTAATAGAAATTTAAATAATATTAAGTATAACTAAAATATTTAGCATTGAAGATGTGCCGAAGGTATAGGCTACATTTTAATACCAGGCTTCAGGCTTAAGCCTAATATTTAAAAGGTTTACCGTTACACACAAAATTAACAATTGAATAAAAACTTATAAATAATAGCTTCTATACCATTTGCATTATTTAAATCTCTTAGTTACTATAAAACTACTCTAATTAATTTATAAAAGCATTTAATATTCATAAATATTCTCAGTCTTCAGGGCTTGGGATGCTGTGTAACCCCAAACTCGCTCTCTCCATCAAAATTTCATTCTTGCTACAGCCTTGATTGAATGCCTCTCCCAAAGTAAATGACTGATTAAGTAAATTATATGAAAATATATTTTATTTTACCTTTTCCTTCTAAAGCATCTTTAAATGGTGACATAACACTCTTGACTTTTGGGATTCTTTGATGTATAATTATATAAAATCACATTGACCAATAAGTTGTTAATGTAAAACGAAAACTAAAATAACACTTAAAACTCCATGAATCCTTCCTACTAAAGAAAAACAAGAATTACCGTCAACTATGGTGAAAGTAGCCTCGTCACCTGCCTCCCCCCCCCCCCTTTACTACCAGTGCTGAAATGTCTAAATTTGAAAGAGTGGTTAAATATGTTTACCAAATACATGATAATACATGTGACTAGAATGCCTAAACATAATACAATGTATCTAATTAGTGTATAATTTAAAGCTTGTTATGTATACTAATTATTATGTTACAATTAATTTTATATATATTCTATGTAATTTTACTTAAACTATACTAAATTAGCTTAAGAAATAAATATTGTGATCGTGAATCTTTTTTCAATAGTTGGCACAATGCTTAGCTTGCTTCACATGAACAGCATGACCTGGGGTGTAAAAACCCGAACTCATTGGTGGGCGAACAGAAAGGAATGTGTTGCAATCCCCTAGACATTGGGCAAGGTCATTAGAGCCTCCCTACCATGCCTTGCGGTTTTCAAGCAGCAAGCCTTGGGTTTCCTATTGTGTTAAGTAGAGCCTTTTGGAACTTAAAACACAGTATTTTTGGAATATGAAACAACATTAATTTTAAAATTATTAATTAATTACATGTATGTTTATTAACAATTTAAACATTAGTATTTACACAGTTTGCACAGAGAGCATTGAATTAAACAAAAAACTAGTCCATATCATTATGGGTATGCGGTGCAGGACTAGAATACCATGAGAATACGCTACTGGTTAAGTAAATTATTCTCCTTAAATAAGAGAATATAACTGTTGGCTCAAACTCAGCTCATCATGATGAAGAGTTCACCAACCACACTTTAACACAAATTTTCTATCATCTAACATCCTTTCAGAAAACATTAATACTCAGTGACACTAAGCCAACAATGCAAGCTGTGGGGACCAGTTCTCCAGTGAGTAGGACAATAATTGATATCCATCATACCATAAAATAAACTTCCAGACCTACATTAGAATACATAATATTTCCAGTAGATTCCATCATGCTCTGTTAGACAAAGAGTAGCGAGAAAGTAGACATCCCAGCAAAAAATCAAAATAATTTGAAAGACTAGCCTCAAAGAAATATAACTCCCCACGACAAAGCTTATAATCAAGAAAGCCATAAAAACAAGAGAAAAAAAAACTGTACATGACAATACAAATGGTGGACCATTATCATCAATGACAATAATGTAATACAAAATTATAAATAGATGCCAATGGTGTTTAATGTATTTTGTTGCAGCTTTGATAATGTGAGAGTAATGGCGGGACAAGGAACCATTGGTCTTGAGATCCTGGATCAACTTCCTGATGTGGATGCTGTTGTTATTCCTATCGGAGGGGGTGGGTTGATTGCAGGCATATCTACTGCCATCAAGGCTCGCAAACCAGACACGCTAATTATTGTGAGTGCTTGGAAAATACTTTATTACAGATACAGTCCTTTCTGAAATTATGAGTTCTGTAAAATAAATACTTATTGGAGGTTTCGACTACCACTTGGTACCACTTGGTAGTATAAAATAATCCTTAGTGTGAAATATATTTAAGGAAGTTTCACAGTGATTTTTCATATACTTATAGGAACTAAAATTCAAAAAAAATTTTGTTGTGAGAAGGATTCTGTTTTTTTCAAATCCCCCCATCCTTAAAATAAAAACTGTCTTTGAAGTAGACTTTTACTGATATAAACAAGTGAATAAAAATACTAATAATTTTTTATTTATTTTATTTATTTAGCACCGCGTCTTACTACCCGTTCGGGTTATACGCTTAAGTACTAATTAAACTAATGGACTAGGAATTGGGAAGGTTGAATTTAGAGGAAGTGAACCCGCATTTGCGTGGAGGGAGAGTGGAAAACCATTTAGGAAAAACCACCCCCAGTTCACCCGACCGAGATTCGAACCTCGATCTCCCCGTCCTCGGCGGTCTGGCTCAACACGACTGGCGCGTTAGCCAACTACGCCACCGAGGCGGGTTACTAATAATTAAATGTCTGCATAAATTTTTTCTTTTAATGTATATTTTTATCGAATAAAAATGTAATAACTAAAGTAAAGGGTGTAGAAAGCTGATTTTTCTAGGGAAGTTTTCACTATAAAATGTTACTATACCTTAAGCCAATCAAGGTTTTATAAATATGTACGGAAAGAGGTGGAGTGATGCTCCAGCACTGGTTTTAAGAGTAGAGTGGTGCTACAGCTGATTATAAGCATAAAATATATTTTTTTCTAGAAATTAGACTTGTTTTTATCTTTATGGATGCATGAGATTTGTCTTTTTAATTTTGATCTATAGTAGTGAAGTTTAATTAAATTAATGTTATTTACAATATATAGAAGTCCCTATTCCCTTTAAGCTATAATGAAAGGCATACGCAAGCAAGTGAACCCGAAACCCCCCCTCCCTAACACTAATAAAAAGCTTCAGAACTGATACATTTGGGACTACACCCCTGTATAAGGACGATCCCTTTAGAGGCCCCATCACATTCTTTTGTAGGGGGGTATGGCCACCCTTACCCCATTTATATGCCCTTGATTAAATTTAATAATAAGGAGGAAGGAGGCAAGATGTTTTGAACAACCTAAACCTCCCCCATAATTATGGCCCAAATCCAAAGTAACATTATTAGTATTGACTTTATAATCTAGTGTTTGATTGTTCGTAATGTGTATCATAGTCTTATGATTTCATCAATGAATTGTAGGAAATACTAGTTTTTAAAATACTCATTATTTTTATTGTTCTGAATTTCTATAGTAAATAGCAAAAAAAAAGTTCTTCTATAGGAAACAAATACCCTAAGGGAAGAAACAAAAGCCCTTTTGGCTTAGGCGTTTTGTTTGATTATCGATTCCTAAGACAAAGTGAAGGGTTAACAGTGTTAAAACCAAATTTAGATCTGAAATCAAGATTTAATACAATGTAATATCTTTTAGGTTAACAGTTCACATTATGCTATTTTAAATATTTAAAATCCATAAATCTACCTAAATATATCAACATGAGCCTTTTATATTTATTTCAGGGAGTAGAATCTGAAATGTGCCCTAGTTTCAATGAAGCTCAGATTAAGGGTAAGCCTGTGCTTGTGCCTACCAGTCGGAGTTTGGCTGATGGTTTAGCAGTTCCTCAAGTTGGTATTCATTCCTTCTCCAATGCTACCAACAAAATTGACAGAATGGTTTGAATTTTTTTAAATACCAATATTTTTTAGTCCTATACTTTAATTTTCATACAAATGTCATGTATACTATTTAAAATAGCATCAGTTCAGGTTTTTTATTCAAAATAGTATTTTTTAATCCTTTCATATTCCCTACCTACACGTTTCTAAGCTGTATATAATCCCTTTTTAAAATGTGACATAATAATTTATGTCAATTATTTACCATGTTTGTACTATTGCAGTCACTATTCAGCCACTTGTGCAAAATAATTTAATTATGTTAGTGCTTTAAATTAAAAAATTAAAAAACCTAAGAATCTTTAAAAAAAAATTACGTATGGTGAATAGAATAGGTTCTCTCACACTTTATAAGAAACATCAAACTAAAATATATTTTGCAACATAAATTGTACAACAATAACATGCACTAGGTACAATGACTAGCCTACACTATGAAATTATTTAACCTTTTAATTCTAAAAGTTAAATAAATCATTGTTAAAGGAGATCAATGAAACTGTCTAAATTAAGAAAACTACTGGTATTGAGAAATGTTAAGAAACAGTGGAATAGAATACATTCTATTCATACTAAGAGATAGAATATAATTTGTTATGTTTTATTAAAAGGAATAAGTTTTAAGTGTGTACGAGCTCTTTTATACTTATTCTTTAATGTATCTTTACATACAGTATTTTATTTTATTTTATGTACCTGTACAGGTTGTTGTGAAAGAAGATAGTATAGCGTTAGCCATTCTGACAATGGTGGAGAAAGAGAAAAGTGTGGTAGAAGGTGCAGGCGCAGTTTCCATGGCTGCCATTCTCTCCGGTCAATTAGATTTACTCAAGGGGAAACGGTAATAAATGTCTATCAATAGTTATTGTATTTCTCAATGATGTTTTGACCACATTTAAAAGGAGAGTGATCATCTCATAAAATTTAATATATAGTAAGATATTTTCTTTTTAAATTCAAAGTATGTTCACTTTCATTAATAACTAATTATAAATTATGCTATCAAACCATTGGCATAGTTTCCATGGATGCCAATTTATCTGGGAAATTGGATACATTCAAAGAAGATGGTAGTGTAAATTGTTAAAGTGTGTTGTGTAAGTATTGATATTTATTTTTCTCACATGTGTATTATATAAAATTTGCAAGCTACTCATGGAATTGTTAAAATCTCAACTCAGTTAAAACCTATAGAGTGGTTCATAAAAAGTTACTTATAGGAATAAAAAAAAATTCTAATGGATTCACTAAATGAGATAATAAAACAGCTATTTACCAGAAAAAGGGATGTAAATCTGCAGTATTACAATTGGTTTGCCACAAGCATCCAAAATGAGCCACTGACAATTATTTGTCACATGGTGTAGTGTGATATGTTAAAGGAGTTGATTATGCCCAATTATTTCTATCATAGTCTAGTAATCATCTTAGGTTTTGAACCATAGATTCTCACCCATTTCTGTGGCTGCATGGTCTAATGCGCTATTCTTGTGTTAGGCTAGACTGCTGAAGACTGGGAGATTAGGGTTCCCTAAATGGTTTCCTAGTCTCTTTCCACGCAAATGCAGGTCCTCTAAATTAAACCTTCCTTATACCTAACATATTAGTGTAATTAGTAGCTAGGTGTATAACCCAAATGGGTAGTAAGACACAGTGCTTAAAAAACTTTTGAAGTGATGTTCACATAATAAAATACATGTTGATTGTATTAACGTTGTACGTGGACAAAATTTAAAGATTCACTGTTTCAAGTATTCAGATAATATATTATATATTGTCCTAATGCATACATTAATTCATATGATCAACAAACCAATATCTATTTTGTTCTTTGCACCAACTATTAGTTTCTTGCTTCGCAAAACATTACCAGAAACTTACAGTATGTGTGATATTTTTTGGCTAATTTTAGATGCATGTAAAATTGTATCCTGGTTTTGGTGAAATTGAAGTATATGTACATAAATATTGTGATGCCATCAAGTTCGCTAGATTCAAGATTCAACTTAAGTTATCTTCATTCAAAACTCCATCCCGCGATTGAACTATACTGACTGAGCAGGCACCGCTGTTAGCCATGACCGTGCTAACATTTGCAGATAGAGGGTGTCATGTGATCAGCACAATGAACCCGCGTCACTAATCCCTATTTTCTAAACCAGAGCCGCTACCTATTCATTCGTCCTCACGAGGTCGAGTTGACCCCATTCTGGACCCACTGCTGTATAGAAAAATTCTGAAAGTGCCAGGGATTGAACCCGGCACTTCTAGATTTATAGCCAGGAACTCTGACAACCAGACCACAGAGACAGTCTATCTTAATACATACTTAAAATAAATTGAATACGAGGTGTACTTCAAATGTTGTGAATATTTATATTCACAATAGTCGTGGTCATGATGGAAAGCACATGACAAAATCGTTTACGTCATGATGTATGATTTTTTGATGATGTGGAGGCATGGTATCAAATCCTGGCTAAATGTATTAAAGTAGTTTTTTTCTAAATGGTTTTTAATATACTCATTCCTTTAAATTCTACCTTTTCTATCCCTACCACATTAGTATAATTATTTGGACAGTTATGAAGGGAACCTACTTACTATGAACTCTGAATCATTCATACTCCAACTGCTCTCCACACATAAGTGAAGACAATCCACATAGGGGCTTGGACTCAACTATCTCAGAGGCTGGTCAAAATCTGATCCTCAACGTCTAAACTATATTGACTGATGTTTGTGTGTGCACAGAGTGGTGCTTGTGGTTAGTGGAGGTAACATCGACACGACTGTTCTGAGTCGTGCCTTACACAAGGGAATGGCTATAGATGGTAGACTACTCAAAGTAGGAGTAGTAGTTGATGACCGACCAGGATGTATTGCAGAGCTCTGCCAGGTGTTCTCAGAACTACAGGTCAACATGCGCCATCTCATGCATGAACGGGCATGTGCAAAGGCAGATGTTTTCAGTGTCAAGGTTTGTACAAATGGATGTTGAAAAAAAAAATTTTACTCTTTTACTTTGTTTGCCACCTTGTGGAAGGAACCTGATTGAAGACAGTATTGTTATCACATTGATAGATATTTAATTTCACGATAGTTTCTCTATTTATGATTTATGGAAACTACCTTACTATTCTCTATTTTAATTATCTATTTTATACTTTACAAATTGATTTTTATTTTATTTTAAAGCCAACATACCATTTCTAGGAAGAAACTTAGTTGTTCAAGCCATTCATAGTTTCAAAACGGCTACCAACTTATTGAAGATGCCTGGGTTTACATCTAACACATCAGTGCAAGATTGGAATAGTTATTTTCAAAGAGTGGTAAATAAATGGTTTGATACCAGATTGATATCTATACCCTGAAATAAAAGTCACTAATATAGACACAAGCAGCAATGTAAAGCGTGAATTGTGTTCTTTACATTGTAAAAGTATAATGTCTTCTATTTTGTATGTTTTTATCCACCTTTCCTCTATCTTCTTCCAAATATAATAAAATTACTTCATAAAATGAAAAGAGGTTTTCCTTATTTATATATATTCCCATCCAATGTTTATTTCCTATGTTTTTCCTTTATTTTATTCCTTTTGACATGTTCCTATCTAAGTGTCTTATCATTCTTTACCATTTTCTTTTTCCTCCTTTTTGTGTATTTTTGGTTTCCTCTTTTAGGCCATTGCCTCTTTGTCCAGTGGCAGCAATATTAAGTGTGGACTGTGTTTTTTTCATTTTAAAAGCCAAGTTGTGTTTGTTCGTTTTATATGTTTTTATCCACCTTTACTTTAACTTTTTCCAAATATAATATAATATTTATACATATATTAAATGTGTGCTGTGATTAAAATTCCAAATACAAAGGTTAATCTCGATGAATAAAATTAATCCGCTCTTTTGAAATCACAATGTTCATAGTATCATTTAATCCCACAAATGGGAGCTGATCAAGGCCGTAGTCGGGGGGGGGGGGTGCGGGGGGGGGGGGAGGAGGAGTTTGGGGTTCAAACCCCCCTCGAAATGTTATGAACAAAATATATATGGTTTTATTTATGGTTCAAACAATATCAAAATTAGGATACAAGTACAAATCAGGAGGCTGTTTTACCATAAAAAGCACTTCAAAGAGCTAGTAAAGGTGTTTAATATTTAGAATTTTTTTTCTAACCTTTGGCATTTATGGTGTTATGTTGCCATAAAAGACACTGCAGATAGCTTCTAGAGGTGTTTAATATTTAGAATTTTTCCTAGCCTCTGGCAGTTCTGTTAGCATAAAAAACACTTAAGAGAGCTTCTAGAGTTGTTTAAATAATATATAGATTTTTCCTAGCCTCTGGCAGTTAGGGGGTTATGTTTACCATAAAAAACACTTAGAGAGCTTCTAGAGCTGTTTAATATATTTAGAATTTGTCCTAGAATTCGGCAATTATGGGGTTATGTTGCCATGAAAAACACTTCAGATAGCTTCTAAAACGGTTTATTATTTAGAATTTTTTCCAACCTCCGGCAAATGGGAGCCGGGCCTACCAACCCCCGCCCTTCCCCCGAAATTATTGGCTGGCTACGGCATTGGAGCTGACCAAGCTTATCAACATTTAACACTACTGCTATACAATAGTGATGAATAGACTTACCAAGTCATGACTAAAGAAGTCAACTATAGCTTTCAACATTAATACTAAACTTTCTGTCTCACAACTTATTGAACCCTTGATGAAGAAATATTGGAATATGTTTTAACACTCATAGGTCTAGTACTTGTGACTAACTTAGAAGAATTTTTAATATATGTACTGGTTTGAACTTTTTTGTGATTTACAAAAGAAGAATTACAAAAAATGGAAACAAAAATTCTGAGTCAAATGCAATATATTTTATTAATAACAAATTCAAAGTTTAAAGTAAAATTGTGATAAACTATGATAATAAATATACATCACAGTATTTACAAGATGTGGTCAACACAGTGTTTTTTTTAACTAAAAATAATTATAGTACTATAAAAATTTAACAGACATGTGGAAACGTGCACACACAATCTCCCTGGAGACACAACCCTATTCTCTCGCCTGATAAATCTTTTCGATAGTCCAAACAAATTTCTGTCCAATTAATTAAAATTAACAAGGTTACACTGTATATGATTTTAACACAAGCACTAATAAGAAATGATAAGAGTATTATTTGAAAGTTTCATAGTACCTTACACATATAGGGCTGATGTTGTATATGTTTATAAAACATTTTCAGGTGTCAGTCATTTGTGAATCAAGAAGTCGCGAACACAGCTTAAATCTTATAGCAGCTCTCCAAAACAAGTATGACCATGTGGTGTTAGGTGAATTCCCTGATCCAACTACTTTATAGAAATGTAAGGTATGTTCAAGACAAAACGTGGATCAATATTAGTTAATATAAGGTATTGTGGAAAAGTTTAACCTTGATTAGTTCTAAAAGTTAGGAACCAAAAGGAGTTTTAAGAAAATGTTCCCTTATTACTACAAAAGTTGGTATACAGATGGTAGTCATTGGTTGTTTAACAATTGCTTGGAAATTAGAACAAACAATTTAACAATTCTTGGATTTGAACTGAAGACATGACAATCTATCTCTGAAATCTTGATTTTCTGATAAATCAAGCAATATAATGTTTGACTAAAGGTAATTATCTTGGCAAAACCGGTCGTTGTGGACCCATCACATCACATATGAGCATTGTGATCTCTTACTCATACATACAGAAACATTACCAATTTACCACAAATGAAAACATCTTCACTGGACATTCCCGCCTCTGTGGGTCATCTAGCCCATCTTTCTTCATTCCTGTTGATCTCTCCAAGCTTCTTCCTCTAACATGTCTCTCCAGTCCACTGCTTTGGCCTCCATGTACTTCTGTGCTTGGTTTATCCATCTTGTCTATAGTCTTTGAATACCGGTAGGTCTTTTACCCTTCTCCTGACTCTGTAGAGCTTTCTTAGACATTCTGTCTTTCATTCTCATCACATGCCCTAACAAATGCAACCTTTTCCTCTTTTTGAAAGCGTTTTAAATAGAATTATTGTTTGTGATAATTCTACATCTTTAGCGGCAACAAAAATACAACAGATTAGTGATAAAACAAAAGAGACTTGATATACAGTAGTTGACAAGATTACCACCAGAGTGAAACAAAGTGCAGCATGGTTATTTAGGCGCGAATTACAATATTCTGACACACTCCCTTAATGAGCACCCAAAAAGAAAGTTACTAATGTCATAGTTGCATTGTTAAACACTATATATATACACACACACACTGAGCATACAAACAAAATTAATTCACCACTTCAGGAAGACTCGGTTACCAGATCAGCACACAGTCGTTGAAAAATCTCACGGGGTAATGGCTTCGTAAGGAGGTCGGCAAGCTGATCCTTTGATGCGGTGTATCGCAGCTCGATGTCCCCATGTTCAAATCGCTCCCGAATGTAGTGGTAACGAATATCTATGTGCTTGGTACGCTTGTGGTATTCTGGATTTTTCACAAGTTTTATGGCACTTTGATTGTCAACAAAGATCACTGTTGGTGCAGCGGCTTCTTCAAAGATGTCCATGAACATAGTTCTAAGCCACATAGCTTCTTTAGATGCTGCTGAGACTGCCATATATTCAGCTTCGGTGGTTGAGAGGGCTACTGTTTGTTGTCTGGTACTGCTCCAACTAATAGGACCATCCGAGATCTTGAATATGTAGCCCGTTGTCGATCGTCTTGTATCAAGGTCTCCGGCATAATCAGAGTCTGAATATCCCACAATAGTAATTGGGTCTTCAGACTTTCGATACATGACTCCATAATTGGCTGTGGCTTTGAGATATTTAATAATTTTCTTGACACTGTTCCAGTGGTTTTTGTCAAAGTTGTTGCAATATTTGCTGACTTGCCCCACTGCAAACGCTATATCAGGTCGACTAACTGTGCTAATAAATATTAATGCCCCAACTGCTTCCCTGTATGGTACATGCTTCATTAATTGGTCTTCTGCTGCTGCTTGTAGGCGAATACTGGAATCTGCAGGCACGCTACAAGGATTAGCGTCCTGGAGATTGAATCTTTTGGCAATCTGGTGTATGTAGGTTGATTGGCCAATGAAGAGTGTACCATCTTCTCTGTTGTAGTTTATCTGCATCCCCACAAATAATTCTACTGATGATGTTGTGATCTCAAAACCTTTCTGCAACTCATTGATTACAACGTTACATGATGTTTTATTCGGCCCCATCACAAGACCATCATCGACAAAAAGGATTAGAAAGACACGATTCCCCTTAACATCGGCTTTGTAGATACACTTGTCCCCATTAAATTGCCTGAAGCCAAAATCCTTTATGAATTGGTCGAACTTGCGGTTCCAACATCATGATGATTGCTTCAGACCATAAAGACTCTTATTGAGTTTACAAACAACATTTGAATCCACCTGTATCCCTTCTGGAGGACTCATGTATATCTCCTCTTCAAGATCTCCATTAAGGAATGCTGTTTTGACATCAAATTGGGTTAGTTCATAGTCAAATCTAACTGCAACAGAGAGGAGCACTCTAATCGAATCATAGCGAGTCGTGGGGAAAATGTTTCATTGTAGTCTATTCCCAACTTTTGTGTGTAACCTTTTGCACACAAACGTGCTTTATATCTCGTAATCTGACCCAAAGAGTTTCTTTTAATTTTAAAGACCCATCTTGAGCCGATGGGTTTCTTCCCTTCAGGTATTGACACCATTGTCCATGTGTCATTTTTCTCTAAGGCATCAACTTCCTCTTTCATAGCAGTTTCCCACTTGAATTTGTCCGGGCATGTAACAGCTTCAGAATAGGTACTAGGAGTATCTTCCTCAACGCAGAGAAGATTCTCAGTGAATCTTGCTGGTGGCTTTAAAACACTACGAGGTCTGAGGTTATGAGTAGGCCTAGACATCTTGTATGATTCATCCTCTTGGAGAATTTCTACTGGTGGCTCACCCAGCTCTGGCTCTGGAGATGTCTTTTTAGTCTCATAGTCTTCTTGGCTCTCGACTTCAGCTTCTTCGTCACAGTCAATTTTCGTGGGCACGTAGTGGATAGGTTTTTCAAAACCTTGTTTTGCTTCATTGAAGAGAACATTTCTTGATATTCTAATTTTCTTAGTGTCAGGATCGTACAGCCTGTAGTTGGTAGAATTTCCATCATATCCAACAAGTATCATTTTCTTGGATTTCTTATCCAACTTCTTTCTTTCATTTTGGACCAGCATATAGGCTTCACATCCAAATGTCCTTACATGCGACAGCTGAGGCTTTTTGCCAGTCCACAGTTCCAGGGGTGTGGAGTTATGTGCCTGCTTTGTAGGTGTACGGTTTAATATGTATACAGCACAATTTACGGCTTCCGCCCAAAGTTCTTGAGGGAGGCTACTGCTGCAAAGCATCGCCCTGGCACTTTCAACAATTGTGCGCATATCTCTCTCTGAGCGAGAGTTTTGTTCGGGTGTGTATGGCGCTGTTCTCTCAGCGATGATCCCTTTTGAGGCAAGAAAATCCTGAAATTCCACATTGATGTATTCTGTACCATTGTCTGTATGGAGTATTTGCACACTTCGCTTGTATTTTGTTTCTACAATCTTACAGAAATCTTTAAAACATTGTAATGTATCACTTTTATGTTTAATGAACGATACTACTCTATAGCCAGAGTAGTCATCTTTGAAGGTAACAAAGTACTTAGCTCCTCCCACAGACTCGACTGGCATGACACCAAGATCACTGTATATTAACTCGCCAACCTTCATCTTCTGGTGGGTTGGGTTGTTGAACGGGAGCTTGTGGTTCTTTCCATATGCACAGCCAGGGCAAAAGAAATTGTCTACATCACTCAGATCTACACCCTCGGCTAAGCCTTTTGAGACTAACTCCTTCAAAGCTCTAACATTGATGTGGCCGAGGCGTTCGTGCCATAGCTTCAAACTAGTCTGAGTGACAGAATTGGCTTCATTTGAGGTTAGAGTCTGAAAAAGCATTTTATACAGGTTATTTGGCTGGCGTTCACCACAAGCGGCCAACTTTCCTTTTTCAAAAACTTCAACAAAATTGTCTGATTTTACTATTTTCATTCCTAGCTTGGTGATTTTTCCTTCAGACATGAGGTTCCTTTTTAGTTCCGGAACAAATAGGACGTTCTAATGACCGAGTCATACCAATGACCATTCAGCAATTTACGAATCATCACATCACCTTTCCCTCTGACAAAGAGCTTGTGGTTGTCACCAAGACGCACAGAAGAACCATCACTAATCTCTTCAAACTTGTCAAAGTAGTCTCTGCGCCATGTCATATGGCTGGAAGCCCCACTATCCATGGTCCAAGTATTCTCTTCAGAAAAAGAAATACATACATTTGCTTCCTCAACATTGAAAGCAGAAAAATTTGACTGGTCAGCTCTGCCTCTATCAGAGACTGATCGATTTTTCTTCTCACTCCGGCAGTCACGGGCAAGGTGGCCTTTACGTTGGCAGTTGTAACAGGTAAGTTTTCTTATGGTTTGGTTACTTTGTTTTCCTGCTTCATAAAATCGTGGTTTATGTCCACGAGATTTAGTTTCTCGGTTAGCTATAGAGGCTAAGGCAGTTTCTTGTTCTTCCCCCTTAGTCAGGCTCGCCTCTTCATCAATCAGACGAGATGTCAAATTGGCGATGGTTTGTTTGTCCTCACTCATGGAAAGCCAGGCCTGTCTGAAGCTCTTATATTTCAGAGGTAGACTACTCAAGATCTTGGTCATGATAGCTAGATCGCTGACTGAATCTCCAACCTCTTTTATTTGTCGGGCAAGAGCTTCCACTTTGGCGATGTGTTGAGCCACTGAATCGGCCGAGCTCCACTGATAATGATAGAAACGCTCATGTACTATCATTTTATTTGTTTCTGATCTATGCTCATAAATAGAATCTAGCTTGCTTAGAATTTCATAGGACGATTTACAATTTTCAATCAAGGCAATCTGACTGAGCTCCATAGCCGAGGTAAGAGTAAACATAGCTACGGCGTCCCTTTGTTGCCATAGATCGATTGCCTTATTTGCATTTACGGTAGGCATAGCTTCCTCACCTTTTGCGATTTTGAAAATACCTTTGGCGCGTAGAGCACATGTCAACTGGAACTTCCACTGCTGGTAGTTACTACCATTAAACTTATTAACACTTGATATGTCGATCTTTTCCGACATTGTGACTAGAGTTCAAGGTTAAGATCAAGGTCTATTCTTACAGAAACGGACTCTATTAAGTAAATAAACTTACTTGCGTACAATTATTTGAAACTTCACTTTTTCGTTTAACTGATAAACATGAATGTTCCCGTGAGAATGTTCACTCAAATATTATGACACAAAACTTAATGTGTTCAAAAAAAAAACTTTCTTATGACATTAACAGCCCCGCAAGTTTTGAATAACTCGAGCAACAAAATACAACAAAACTGATTCGTCTTATCTTTAGGGAACCAACAACGCATTAGGAACTAATCCTGGGCCCATAACCTTTTGAAAGCGTTTTAAATAGAATTATTGTTTGTGATAATTCTACATCTTTAGCGGCAACAAAAATACAACAGATTAGTGATAAAACAAAAGAGACTTGATATACAGTAGTTGACAAGATTACCACCAGAGTGAAACAAAGTGCAGCATGGTTATTTAGGCGCGAATTACAATATTCTGACACCTCTTCAGTGGCTCTTATAATCGTAGAACCTTTAGGTTTTCCCTATTTTTTTGGTTCCCTATCCTATATCACCTTGAAACATTGTCAACACCTCAGGAACCTCATCTCTGTAGCCTGTACTCTATTTAAATCCATCCATGTCCAGGTTTCAGAGCCATAGGTAAATAGTGGTTGATATTATGCCAAATGAAAACATTGAATGTTATTATTATAAGGAACCAGAGATGCCATCAGGATGCTGAGGATAATTTTGGATAGAGTTCTGGACATCAAGGAAGAGGTCTACATTGGTTTCATCGACTGGAAACAGGTGTTTGCTGGAGTGAAGTGTAATAAACTTATGGAAATACTCAAGAAGCTCAGTATTCCCTGAAGAAACAGAAGGCTGATTGCAAACTTGTATCTGGGACAGCGAGTGAAGGTGAGGTTGAATGATGGAAAGACCTACATTGCAGAGATAGGAAGAGGAGTGAGGCATGAATGCTGTTCGTCACCCAGTCTGTTCAACTTGTATGGAGAATGGCTGGTCAGAGAAGCCCTGGAAGGACCTGGCAATTTCAGATTAGGATGATGCGTCATCAACACAACAAAGAACACAGATGATCTAGCAATGCTGGCCACAAATAAAGAAGAATCGCAGGAAATTATGGATCAGCTGGTGGAGATAAGGAGAAGATATGGCATGGAGATCAACATTAAGAAGTCTAAAGTGATGGTGATTTCAAAAAATGAAGAACCATTGAAAATAAAAAGTGGAAACCAAGAGTTGGAAAACATAGAGCAATTCAAGTACCTGGGAAATCTGCTGACAAAAGGATGCCTAATGCACCAAGGAAATCAGGTCAAGGATTTCCATGGCCAAGGAAGCTTTCAACAAGAAGACCAGCAAGTTGAGTTTGTAGCTGAGGAAGAAACTGATGAAATGCTACATTTGGAGCATTGCCTTTTTATGGAGCAGAAACTTAGACTGTTAGGAAGATGGAAAAGAAATACTTGGAGAGATTTTAAATGTGGTACTGGAGAACACTTGAGAAGATCAGATGGACAGACAGGGTGGCTTGGAGAATAAAAAGGGATAACAATAAGTTAGTAACTGATAAACACTTTGCCATTGCGACCAACCTCAAAGTAAATTATTATTATTATTAGCACCGCATCTTACTACCTGTTTGGGTTATACACACTTACGCTAATGTGTAATGGTGGGTGATTGTGAGATGAAATGGAGGACCTACAGTTTAACATGGAATCCGAACCACGGTGGAGGCTTGGTATACCACACATTCACAAGTTGTCCCAAAGTAGAGAAGCTAAACTCATGATCTTGTTACATTATTTATAATATTTAAGTAATCAAATAAATCAGCAGTTTTGGTATGGAACATTTTGCAAGCAAATGTTACTTTGAAAAATTAACCACTTATTTATTCCTATTACATTTACTGTCGCTTCTATGAATATGATACACCTCAAAAGTGAATGGAAATTTTTATTAAAGAGTTAAATGTGTTTTATGATATATATTACATCTCGTTAGACAGATCTAAACTGTTTATCAAGTATAAATCTGTATATTTATTGTTTTTGTGGTTTAATTGGGATGCTGAAGGAGTGTGGTTTGAAAGGGAATCCAATATGTCAATTTGTAAGAAGTGTCTTACATTGGTTTGGGTATGTTGAGAGGATGATTGTGGATCGAGTGACAAAGAAAATATATGAAGGTATTGTGTGTGGATAGAAAGGAAGGGGTAAGCCAAGTAATATGTGGCTAAATGTGGTATATGAATGTGTGAAAAAGAAACATATTAAGAGTTTTAATAATAAAAGAGCATGTATGACTCAGTGTATGGCTGTGAAGCGAAGGAAGTATGCAAGAACAGGGAATTGTGGAAAAAGTCAGTGAGGATTAAGTACAGAGTTGTTGTTTAAGCTATTTGTACAGTTTTTTTGCCTACCCCGTAAGGGAACAGCGTGATTAGGTATATGTGTGTATGTAATGTGTATGTACGTATGTGCGTATGTATATATGTATATATTATGTATGATACATAGTAAAACAGTTACATTTAATACCGTTGCTTGGTGATGCTTGTAAAAATTAGAGGTACTATGGTCCAATAATTAACTTATTACTGTAGAGACATTTAATTATGTTACTTATTATGCTTGAACTAAATCAACTTAGTTATGTTTAGCTTAAAAATGAAATAGTATTACAAATTAAGAATAAATAAATGTTATATTAGCTATTTCAATCAGTTTTTATTTCCATTAATAATTAGATAATTTAAATGTTAACACACTTAATAGGGAAAATAAAAGTGAGTAATAAATGATATTAAATTGTCATAATAATTAAATAAGATTTTTAATCAAATACATTGTTAAATACATATTTTGACAAAATCCATACATGAAAATGTAAATGATATGTTTGATGAGTTATAATGAAATAGTTCCTATTTATCTGAATTATTTATTTTTATCCATCTCTGGTTTTAGTGAACTTAATTGTAGTAAAAATTTGGCTATATTGAACTTAATTCATTGGTTCCAACCCACATTGTAATTACAGTTAAATTTCAATCAATATAAACTCATAGGTCAAAAATCATTATAATTAAAACTGTCAATTTTGTATTTTATACTTGGTAGTATAACAGGCCTCCTGAGTCACAGATGGCTTTGATTTCTGATAGCTCGTTATACTATTGGTTGCTCATACATAGCTGACAATTCTCACATGTCCATCACAAACTCAAACTATGATTGAATGTGTCTGAGCATGGATAGAATCGTGGATAGCTCATTGGTAGAGTATTGGTGCGCTAAGCCAATGGTCGCAGGGTTTGATTCTCCTGTCCCAGTTTCATTTTTCAACTAATTTAAATTAAATTAAATGTGGTCTCTACATAAGGACAATGCCGTAATTACAATAATTCGAAACCTGTGTGCTGATATTAACTAAAATAGGTTCATTATATGTTTCAAAATATACAATTTCATAAACTTTTTGTACAAACTCTTAAATGAAGTATTTTTCAGAGATTCGAAAATAGATAGACAGAGAACAAAGAGGTTAGGCCAACTTCTAGAAATAAACAACCCATTTGAGCCGTACCTTAACCACTACATTTCATTGTGAACACTTGAATTTTTTACTAGGTATTAACTGTACACTATAAACTATGCACTATTTATTATTAACTTTATTAGTTATCTGTTATGCATGATTATAAACACAACCTTACAGCTAGCAGGGCAAAAAAAAGAATCCTTGTCAAATTGAGGTATTTTCTCCCATAATATGGTACATTAATAGCATTTAATATTTTTATTTTACTAGTTTTAACTTTTAATTATAAGTCACAATTAGCCATGCTGAAACTTAAATAATTCTTATAAAGCTAACACTAATTAAATAAATCCGGTCACAATTAAAACACAACCTTCTGAGTAAAACTATAGAATTTAAGCTACTTCAGTAACCTTGTGATTCATAGAAAATTATCACGTTTGGTACTTTACTATTTTCACTGTGATAAGTCTTATGATCAGGACTTGGTAACTTTTTTAGGCCCCAATCGACTTATGAACTTATCAAAAGTCCCGTGATTACCCATCGTTTCTCCACTCTACTTTTTTTTCTATACATTCATTAAAATCAACCTTCCTCAAATACTTATATCCACACCTTTATAGTAAATAAATACAGAACTTCCTTATTGAACTTTTCCTATAACATTACCGATTATGACCAAACAAATTTATTTTGGTCACACTCAAATATTATTTTGAAAGTACTTGTTAAATATTTGCGAGCTTAGGAGACTCAAAGATCTACCAGTTGATTGTGATCGACCAATTGCCAATCTATGCTCTATACCAGTATGTCAAACTTGCGGGCCGATCTATGATTTTATGTGGCCCCGGACCTTATAACGAAACAACATTCAATGCGGCCCAATCTATAATTATTTGTGGCCAGCAGAGCTTATAGCAAACCAACATTCAATTCGGCTTTATTCTTTTTTTCATAAACGCGACTATCGGCAGGTGAGCATAAAGTTGTAAAGAAAGAGATAGTGGGTGAGATAGTGTCAGCAAGCAGTGGAGCGGTACATTCTTGACCATCTTCGGAGAAACCTAACTGATAACATTAACCCTCAATCTCATTGCAGAGAACAGAGACCCACAAAAAATAAAACATTTGTTTTCATTGGCAGTTTCCTACTTCAGAGCTAAGAGATAACAAAAATATTGAAATCAGTCTCAGTTTGTCTGCTGTAGCATCTGGTCATGGCATTTCTTCTAAGGGTGAATGGGATCCCATCCCGAACCCTCAGGAAAATGTCAGGGAATTTATCCATTCCCGGGAGTTGGGCGGGAAATAAAGCCCCCACTTATTGTTTCAGCAGGCTCAATCTATATTGGAGACAGTTATCTTCTTTGTTCTGTAGCACACGGGTGGGTTTTGTGTGTGTGTGTGTGTGTGTGTATGTGTGTGTATGTGTATTTTACTGCCTGTGGTGAGACAATGTGCTCTGTCTATCAACAGTTATTTGTTAGGCTCAGCAAGAGAGAGAGAGCTTGAAATATTTAGAGAAAGAAAGAGCTATATTATACTCTACCATCTTTTGGGGCATAGAAAGAGGGGGAGGAAGTAGCTTGCCAAGGTCAACTATTTATTAGCATCAACCTGCCTGTGTTAGCAACCTAATAAAGAGTAGAGATTACAGGGGTGTTAAACAAAGAACATTTAAAGGTTGTCAATTCTAGAGAACATTAAATGGGCTTTAAACAAAGAGGAGTTTCAAGAGGTTTCATACCAAAATAATATTTAAGGGGTTTTAGACCTTAAAACACTTAAGGTGCTTCAAACCTAGAGAACATTTAGGGGGTTTAATAACATAAGAATATTTAAACGGTTTCAAACCTAGATAATCTTTAAGGGGTTTTAGACATAAAGAATATTTAAGGTGTTTCAAACCTAGATAGCCGTTTAAGAGGTGTTAAAATAGAGAACATTTAAGAAGGGTAAATTTTTATTTTGCACGCTTCCAATAGGTAGTTAAGTATAAAACACCATTTTCAAATATAATACATTAAAATTAATTATTGGCTTTGTATTATTTATTATTTGTTCAAAATTTAGCTATTTGTTTCAATATAAAATGCTATTTGCACACCCCTATTTATATTATGTTTTTATGATACATAATTTGTATTATATTTAATGTCATAGATCTATTTTTAATCTAGAGTGAATTTAATGTATCATTTTTATAATTTCCCGTTCCTGTCCCAATCCCGATATTTTGACTCATTTCCCGTCCTGTTCCCGCCCTGATATAAAAATCTCATTCCTGTCGATCCCTAATTTCTTCTAATTGTATATGGTGAAATATATACAAATGGTAACAAACGTTGTTTGAATGCCTTAAAATTGAAATATATAAATATGATTAGATTTTGTAAAGGGTGACTTGTTAACAATGCTTCAATTAGTGTGCCCCTCAAAATGTCTTTTTCCAAGCTTTTAAAACCTAAAATCGAAGAGGAAGGTCATGTGTTTCAGAAAAAACGGGAGCCGACATATTTTGTTCACCAAATAAACAATAACATTGTTTGTATCGTATGTAAACAATCAATCAGGGTTTGTAAATATTACATTATTAATCATCATTATAGTACTCACAAGGAAAAGTGTAATTTATTTGTTGGAAAAATGAGATTAAATAAATTGAATGAGTTGAAATTAGGTCTTTAATTATGGCCTGATAAGGTGAGAGATTTTAGTATCACACGAAACACAGCATCTGAATGCATAGATGACATTGCAAATAACTTGAGAAGTTAATAGTTTGAAACTTTGGCCATAGCTATGGATGAAAGAACAGATTCCAATGATGCCGCATAAATTGCAGTATTTATCCGAGGTTGTGACTCAAATTTTGTTATTACTGAAAAACTTTTAGAATCAATTCCCATGCAAGGGACCACTACTGGGGAAGACATTTTTTGTGAAGTATAAAGACTGTGGCAAAAATATGAACTGCCACTGGATAAACGTTTCTGTTTCATGACCACACCATGCTCCAGCACCACAAGATGTTTTCGACATTAAAAATACCAAATGGATTCTAGATCTGGCATTTATGATCGCTATAACAAAATATCTAAATGAATTCTTTTAAATCGTCAAGGAAAAAATAAACTTATAACATTCATCCATGTATGATAATGTGAAAGCTTTTCAAACAAAATTTCAGCTGTGGCAATGTCAACTTATAGTGGTAATCTGGTGAATTTTAGACATTTGAATCCATATTCAAGCAAAATTAATCAAGACTATCTTTTAGTGACTACTTACAGAAAATATAATTGAAGACTTGATTTGTGAATTCAAGAAAATATTCCAGGATTTTAATAACTAAGAGCTTATATTTGTGATGTCCACGAGATTATTTACCCTTGATGTGGAAAAGACCTACCGGTATGAATATTTTTAAATGGAATTAATTGAAATACAGTGTGACTCAATACTCAAACAAAAGTTTTGTGAGGTTGGTATACTAAATTCCCCCCCTCTTTAAGAATTAATTTCCAAAAATTGCTGAATTTTTGCTGCAAATATGTGCAATGTTTGGCAGCACATACATGTGTGAACAGTTGTTTTCACTTATGAACAGGAATAAAACACTCCAAAGTTCACAGCTTACAAATACTCCTTTGTCATTAATTATGAATGTTACTTTCGCACAAAATTTAAAGCCCAACATTAACACTATTGCTGCAAATAAAAGGTTTTTAATTTCTGGGAAAAAATAAAGGGTGGGTCCTAATATTTTATATAAACAAAAATAAAAATAGTTTTTCATAAAAATAAGGTACTAAAATGAGTTTTTATTACTTAAGATTGTGACTTTTGATTTTTTTTAAATGCGGCCCTCTCAGTATCTTTAGTTTTGAATGTGGTCCTTGTGATCAAACGAGTTTGACACACCTGCTCTATACAATGCACACTGATGGAATAGACATATTTTCACTAAGGAATTCTTAAGACAGGGATCAATAATGACATGATACTGAGCTATGTAGGTATATGGGGAATCGACTCCACTATAGCGCAGAGAGGGGATGGGCAAAGCATCTTCAATGCATTCAGCCAGGATTTGAACTGCTACTTTTTAGACTTCAGATGACTAAGTGTAATATGATACATTTTTTGCACATATCTGGAATCAAACTCTTAAATTACTAGGCATAATGTTTACATCAGACTAAGGGCCGGTTGCACAAACATCATATTGATTCTTCAATCACCGGATTGTCAATCAGCTTAATCATAGATCAAGAAAAATTTGGGTTGCAACAAAGTTAACTAGAGATCAAAAACTCCGATCACCTGACCACAGATTTGACCGGAGAATCAAATAAAACTAACATGGCAACCTTGTAAAAAGTTATATTTTCGAACAGCTGACTGTTGTAACATAGCCTAAAAGTATACACCAGATTGGCTTTGTGAATATCTTTATTTTCTTTATTTGTTTAATTAATACATGTAAATTTGTATTAATGTATTACTATAGTTAGGTTATAAAATGAACTTTTAAAGTATTTATATTATTTTAAAATAACATAATGACTGAAAAGAAATCCTGAAGTCCCAACTTTAATTTATCTAAACCTCATATCAAATTCCCTATCGCTATATTTAAAGAAGAGTTCATATCTTTCTCGTAGTTGTCTTGGAACTTGAACATTTTCTATAACCTCGTTATATAAATTAAAAACTTCTTCATCTGAAGACTACGTACTTCACATTTCTGAATCAAACTCACATTAAAAATAAATTGAATTATATATAAATATACTTATTAAATATTACTTAATAAATAAAGATTATAAAGTACAAATTATATTTATCAAGAACATAACAGTTACAGGTTATGTTAACCATCAACACACTGATCGGGGAATCAAACAGTTGATGGGAGAAAATTTGCTGGTTAACTTGACCAGAGATTTGATCGACAATCACGTCCTAATCGTTAATGGTGCAACTGAAAATGAGGTTTGAGACACTGATTGGAGATCAACATACATCTGATCTCTGATCAAGCCACTGATTGTTGTTTGTGCAACCGGCCCTTAGTAAGTTAGGGCTTAGAGCAGCATTTGTCTAAAGATTAGATAGTATATAGATTTTAAATATTTTTTCTGTCAATGACCTCCCAAATTTCCTTCTCTCTTGTGCATTGGTTTTTAGGTGACAGATCTAAAGTTTTGTACATGGATATTTGTTCAGTCCAGTTATCATAAATAGGTCGCTCTGACTGAGCATTACCTAAAAAGCACAATGCCCAGTATTTCATCAAAGGATCTAGTTGGATATCTATAGAGCGATTCGTGATTGTTCCTTTGTATATGTTTTCCATCCACCTTTCCTGTACCTTCTTCCAAATATCTATTACAAATTACCTCAAAAAGCAAAAAGAAGTTTTCCTTAAAGATATATATATATATATATATATATATATAAAATGTTCATTTGCTGTGTTTGTCCTTTATGTTATTTGTACCTTTTACATGTTCTTATTTATAGTGAGAAAACATTTAAGACAAATCACCCTTGGTACACCCAACCAGGATTTAAACTCGGATCTCCTCGTCATTGGCAGTATAGGGTGATTTACATGGAGCTGCTTTTATTCACTTTGAACAAGCTTCTTTATAAACTGGCGAATTCGCTGGTAAAGGATTCTAAAGATGTGGCTTATTTTATTCTCTCGCATAATAATTTTGAAGATACAACGAATAAAAGACGTTAGCTGACAAGATGAACATGTCCAACATTAACGCTCCTGCAAAGCAAATAACTAACTGCTTTTACCAGAACCGTCAAAAGAAGCGGCGTGTCAACGCTTTTAAGAGTGACCAGCGAATGAGTCTGCCTTAATGCGCATGAGCGAGATGGGCAGCTTGCTAAAAATCTTGTTTGAGATGCACGTGTGAGGTGAGTTGTTTTGATGCCATGACACTCAAGACCAGCTAAACGCTGGTAACTTCACACTTTTTAGAAGCATTGTGTAAACATTTATCATCTAGTGAATTTTGCAGCCAGATATTCACTCAGGGAAAGCTTCAACGTTGCGTCAAAAGAAGCCAGTGAATATTAACAAAAGCAGCACCAAGTAAATCACCCTTATAGTATATTATGAAAGTGACGCCTTAGACCAATCACCCAATAAAGCAATTGTCCCGCAAATTAACTTAAACTTGATATATACTTATTACATTATATACACCCTAAGATAAATTGCGTATGTTAAATGTGCGATAGTTGAGAAAAATAATATCATTAGAATATATGGAAGCATATACTTATATTTAATATTGTATAAACACTGGGTCTGTTCCAAAGTGATTATATTTTAGTTTTACATTTACAATTCCCAATTTAATTAGCAAGATTAAAAATTTGCTATTTACTTATCAAATACTGTACTGATGTTAAATTAAAAGACCCTAAATAATATTTGTTTTATGGAATTTTAGGTCAATGCTGGTACTTGCTACTTCCAAAAACAAATTCAACATAGAAATTATGAGATAAACACTAAAATACTAAACTTTGCATGCTTATCAACAAACAACAAAAATATTCCACCTTTTGAAGATAAAAAAGATTGTTGTGAAACCGACTCACAATCTAAAGCGAATCAATCATGCTATGAAGATACCTCTAAGAAGTCTGCAAATCAAGATTCATCTCAAGAAGAATGCCAATCAGTACAGCGACCCAACAAATCAACAGAATTTGACAATAATGATCATGACGTAAGCTCATATGAAGGTTCTGATAAAAATTCTTCTGAGAATGTAAGATGCACGCCATATTCTGGTGATACTTTTAACAACTGCTTACCGGAGATTTTTCAAGATGTACCCGGCTCACTTTCAAGAATTTTCAAACCATGCGAAGGTTGGTTTACTATTAATACATATCTATAAATTATATCTGCACAGTTTTAATACTCAGCTGAACCCAATAAATAAATTATAATATTCTATGTAGAAGCTAAAAGGTGAAAAAACAAAAATTACACACACAATAATTGATGACTTAATAACCCATCTTTGTTAAATATCATCAGGATTTATTATTATTAATCATGAAATCTAAAATTTGTACCATGTGTTTTTTTCTGTCTTCTGAAGAAAGCACCGACTTAAAGATTTTAATCAAATGTCAGGGCTATTAAATATATTACTTTTATAAAATTGATCAAACAAAAATAATGGGTTATTATATTATTTAACAATACTTACCTTTTTAGTTTTGAAGCTATAGTCTTCATACCTTTTAAAGTTTGCATCTGGAGTTTTGCAGCTGCATTTATCCTCAAACACTTAATTCTAGCATTATAATATATTTGTTTAGTTTATTAATTACAATCACTTTCTTATCTAATCAGGCCCATTAAAATAAGGTATATTAAGAAATCCCCTTGCTAAAGATTATACTGATATTTTTAAGAGAATACTGATGAATACTGCAAACAACAATACAAATGAAAAGAAGACTATCAGTATCTGTTATAGTTTGGAACACTCAATTGTCTGACCATTGGATTTGTTGTTTCCACGTAACTCCTTGTCACATTAATAGAGTAACGTCAGACATTTCCATCAACACTCCATAGAGCTGCTTTAACTGTAAAAATGTCAGAGCTATTTACATATAACATTACTAGTCAGTCATTCTTTAAAATTTGGCCTGAGACTCAACCGTGTCATTCCTAGATGCCATGCAGCAATGAGATTGTTGTGTATCAATTATTGTATGAGGTGTGTTTAGATAGTAAGCTTTAGTCAATAACTTAAAAAAACATGAATGAAAAAATTAATTTATTACAGGATAAAAGTATCTACATAATATACTTTATTTTTTCACATAGTTTCAATTGTTTTGATTGCCGGATCTCAGTTTATTCAGGATTTGACAATATGCATCAAAATTAACAAGCAAGAATATTTTTCTCTCGCAGAAAATGGTAGCCATCATTTTTCTGATAGAAGGTGCTTGCCATTCATAATAAAAGTCATGGAATGTTCTCCTATGGAATTGTGATACTGCGCGACAACGCACAACCTCATATTATGGCTTAAACTGTTGAGCTTATCCAAGAGTTTGGCTCAAAAGCTTTCAACCTCTCCCCCTACAGCCCTGACCTCGCGTCAGGGACTACCACTTGTTCCTGCACCTAAAGAAGTGGTCCCATATAACAACTTTGCGAAGGATGAGGAACATAAGACAGGAGTGACTAAGTGGCTCAACTCACTGGCAGCGGACTTATTTTGACACGAGTATAAACACATTACACGAAATATGTGGAAGACATTGACAACTATTTAGAAAAATAAATTATGTATGGTGGCGATATTCTGAGCCTATAATAAACTATTTTTTCATCCAAGATTTTTTTTAATGCTGATAACCTTAAGTTCTGGATGTAGCTCGTATTTAAAAGAAATCGGAGGATCCGACGTCAAATTTGGAAGACACTGCCCAGTTGAGTTCATAAATCATTTAATTCTCTCATAATTTCTACCTTTGAAAACTAAACTCTGCTCCCAAATTTTCAAATTCACTTGTTTCAAAGTATCTTAGATTTTTATGTGTCCTATGGCAATTATATACCCTAACTAAAAAAAGTTAAATATTATGTTATAGTGGTTTAAAAATACCCTAAAAAGTTCAAATAATATATTAAATATAGCTATAGCATTTAATAAAAATATCTACATTGACTTAAGTTGCCTGAAAATATTGGTGACATAATTTAAATATCAATTAATTTATTACTAGTAAAATGAATTAGTGCCTAATGGCTTGGAAATGTATAAGACATTGTAGAAAAACTGTCTTATTAATTAATTAATTTAAAAATATATTATATAAATTATACATTTGTTTGGACATTGCAAAAACATTGACTCATTTATAAGTACTAATTTTTAAATTATTATTTATTGTTATTAATTATAACTTATTTAACATAACTTATTTTTTCATGCAGATAGTCCATGTTATTACAAAGAGAACAGCTTATAATCCAGATAGACCATGTGATCTTGGGTAGAATAAATTTGCCATGTTGATGATACAATATACCCCACTATATTAGTGATAAGAATTACATTGGTCACAAGTATTTTGTGAAATGTTAAGACCAACTTCAAAATGATTGATTACTTACCATTAGAATCACACACAGCACGAACAAAACATTCATTGTACAGTCATAATGTTATTAGTATGATTATTTTTAAGAGAAAAAGTCAGTAAAAATTTCAATTTCTGTTCTTCAATATGTGCTTGATGAAGACGGTAATTATTGTGACATCTTGTGTTACAAATAATTGGTAATGTTTAAGTATGTTTTGTGTGTGTGTGTGTGTGTGTGTGTGTGTGTGTGTGTGTGTGTGTGTGTGTGTGTGTGTGTATGTTGTGTGTGTATATATAAGCTATGAGCTTGATTTATTAACATTTTAAAATAATTGGTTTGTTGTTAATTTATCGATATTTTCTACATCAAAAACGAATCCATTTACAGTATATTTCAGAACCTGATTTTCAAAATTACAGTACACTTGACATGGTAGTTATGTTGTGATAGTTGTTTAAAAAATACAGTGCATTTTAACCAAAATAGATTTTTATATTTTAGATTCCCTTTTAAATAAGCAATCTTGTTTATTTTTCAGAAGTCATGTTAAAAGAAGGCGTGTCAAAGGATGAGAAATTGGGTGTGTATAAGAATCCGGAGTATTTTTCTTATCACGCTATGTCATTTATTTTATTAATGGAGAAGCTTTCAAAATACAGACTTCCTCAACCATCGAAGATAAGAAGTGAAAAGCCAACAGGACTTTGTAAAGAAGAAGCTATAAAAAATAAACATTGTAAGGAATAATATGGAACTAGCTAAAATTTAAGTTAACATTTATAAGCTCTTTTAAAACAGTACGCTTGTATAATTAATGTTAATAAAATAATTTATTATTTGTTTTCTCATTTCTCTATTATAATTAGTGTTATCACCACTACTCATGACATCTGAAAGGGGGAGAATCTAAGTCGAAAATAAATAAGATTTATTAAAGGGGCCATATATATTGACCTTGAAAATAGTACTTGAATATTTATTTGGTTTAATTTTCTGTTAATAAACTAATACAATATTTTTTACCCACTTTAGTGGCCGCATGTTCTAACGCGCTACTCTAAAAGTAGACTGGACTGCCAGTGACAGGGAGATCAAGGCTCTAATCTAGGTCGGGTGTACTGAGGGTGGTTTTACCAAAATGGTTTTTCACTTTCCCTCCACACAAATGTGGTTACACTTCCTCTAAATATTATGTCCCTAATTCCAAAAACTATTAGCGTAATTAGTACATAAGCATATAACCCGAACGGGTAGTAAGACGCGGTGCTAAGAAAAACTATATATTCAGATGTTTTTAAATTAAGGTCATTCGAATGGATATCAGATGTTTTTAAGTTAAGGTCATTCAACAAGAAAGCCTATATGAAAATTTCTAAGACATTACGAGGCTTTAATGTTTTGCTAGTGATTTTAACATAGGTTGACAAGAGGGGGACAAGTGGCGGTGACCAGCCAACATGGACCTACTGGTTAGAGATTATCTAACATGTTTGTAAATTGTGATGATAGCGCCCTGCAGCTATGTGAGGAACTACACTCTCTATCCAGGAACAAGTTGAGCATCAGAGATGTTACCCCAAGGACTTGTTATATGTGGCTGTGTATTGTAATGTCTTATGTCTGCAACATGTATTTGAGAGAATAGAACTCGCCTTGTACCGAGTTAGACTCTTATGTATTTTGACAATTCTTGCTGTAATATCACATGGTGGCAGTGGTCGGATATTGTGCTGTATTTAAGTATAACTAAGGTGAAAAGAGTTCCAACATATATAAAGAACCCAGTTCCATTATGTCGCCACCTGTGTATCAAATATCAACTCCAGACCCTTTCGATTTCAAATCAACATTGGAATGGAAATCATGGAAAGATGTTTTATGCATTTCAGACGTGCTTCAGGTATGATGAAGGAGGAAGAAGAAGATCAGGTAAATTATTTGATTTATTTGATGGGCCTTCAGGATGAAACTACTTTTCTATCGTTCAAGCTATCATCAGCCGATCAAAAAAGTTTGATACAGTCCTTCAGAAGTTTGACAGCCATTTTATTCCCACCAAAAACATTATCTTTGAACGAGCATGGTTTCCATACTAGATTCCAACTTGAGGGTGAGTCAGTAAGCAATTATGTTACAGATCTTCATACTGTTGCTCAAGATTGCCACTTTCCTGTCACTTTTTATGACGAAGCCATTAGAGATAGAGTCATAGTTGGTATTATAGACAAAAATCTCACTTTAAACTACAATTAGATGACAAATTAACTCTGGAAACAGCTGTTAATTCTTCTATACAATCTGAGCAAGTGAAAAAACAGCAGGAAACTTTAAGAGGAGCTAGTCAAGTTGCAGCTGACAAGGTTAAGCTACAAATAAACCTAAAAAAAAGAGTGGAAAGTTTTTTGGTTATAGTAGGAACACTTTTTCTAACGAAGATAAAAGTCAAACTAGAAAATCATGTTTTTGGTATGGGAGTAATACTGAACACCCTAGAACCCAATGTCCTTCTAGGAGTGGTATCTGTCATCAGTGTCGATATAAAGAGCATTACGCAAATGTAGATTTAGATCAGTTGATGTTGTTGACACAGAGGACGAGTTAGATAAATATGGTGAATTTGTTGGCCTTACCTCTACAGAAAATAATTATTTGCATGATAAATGGTTGGTAAACACCAAATTCTGTGGGAAAGACCTTTCTGCTAAAATTGATACAGGCGCAGATGTGAATATTATTGGAAAACGTACATACGAGGAGTCTTTTTAATATATGGAGATTTTGCCATCAAATAAAATCCTATCCGGTCCAGGGGGCCTCAGCTCAAAACTATTGGCAGGATTCAAGAGAAACTCCAATACAAAATAAAAATATTTTTGAGACATTCTATGCAGTTCAAGGAGCAGATAGAATTCTTCTAAGCCATCATACTAGTGAGAAATTAGGTCTTATAAAGAGGATTTCTGGAGTAGGAAAGCTAATTTTGTTCCAAAAACTGTGTTCTACAGCTATTTACAAGACTAGGAAAAATTCAAGAGCCATACTACATAAAACTTAGAGAAGGGGCTGTACTACATGCTATTCGTGTTCCTCGACGTGTTCCTTTACCTTTAAAGAAGGTTCTTAAAAAAAACTGGATAGGATGGTTCAGGATGAAGTCATAGAAAAAGTCGACGAGCCATCAGATTGGTGTGCTCCCATGGTTATAGTTCCAAAAGCCAATGGATCCCCAAGGTTGTGTGTTAACCTAACTAAATTAAATTAACACGTAGAAAGAGAACTTTTCCTTATGCCGGCAGTTGATTATTCCTAGGTCAACTAGAAGGGGCTAAGATATTCTCAAAACTAGATGCCAACTCAGGATTCTGGCTGGTTCCCCTCACAGATTCTTCCAGAGCTCTAACCACATTCATCACACCATATGGAAGGTATCGGTTTCTTCGGTTACCTTTTGGGATATCCCCTGCTCCGGAAATTTTCCAGAAGGTGAGTGCGCATTTAGAAGGATTGGAGGGAGTGGTCTGCCATTTTGACGATATTATAGTATATGGGTCAACTATTGAGGAACATGACTCGCGGCTTTATAAGGTCCTGTCTAGGCTGCAAGAAGCAGGTTGGACTCTAAATAAGCAACAGTGTTCGTTTCGGCAAACTACAATAAACTTTCTTGGCCATATCGTATTTGCGAAGGGTGTTTCTCCGGATCCAAAGAAAGTTGGTTCTATTCTCAAACTGAAACCTCCCACTAATGTAACTGATCTTAAAGGATTTTTGGGTCTTGTAACATTTCTGGCCAAGTTCATCCCAAATCTGTCTACATTATCGCAACCTCTTAATGAGCTTCTCCGCTCAAACGTCAACTGGTTATGGGATTTTCCACAGGCTCAAGCTTTGAAAACATAAAATAGCCATAGCAAAGCCTACTAGTCTTGCTTTATATAAGCGCAATAATGACACTATTTTGTCAGCTGACGCATCATTCTATGGCCTTGGTGCAGTTTTAATATAACACCAAGAAGAAGGAGAGAGGGATGAATAGTAAGTCGGTAAGCAAGGGCAGTCAAACAAGAGATTGCACAGATGTGGAAGGGGAAATGGTAAAATTGCCATCTCAAGCGTACGGAACCTTCGAGAAGACCTTGAGGCTGTCCAGGTTGGAGGAGAAGAACACCCTGCACATGGCGCTCCGACCTGTAGTAAGATTGGGGCATGAACGAGGTGGGAGTATCATGTTCCCTACTCCTGAGTCGTTGGACAGGATTAAGCTGAAATCATTGAACTTGCCAACAAAGGTATCAAGCTTGATGGATCTCATAGAACAGGTGTTCAAGAGGAGAGAGGAAGAGTTCAGCCTGGAGCAAACGTATCAGCAGTTTGTAGCAGCTCACGGTCGTAAAACCTTTAATCCGAGTGTGGCATGGCCGGCGTGCTATGCACTCACGCACAATTCGTAATAGTTAGGCGTATACTTAAAATAGGCCAAATAAATGCGATGAGGAGTGTGACCGTGCTGCACGAGATTCGTAAGCTGTCGGAGGAAATGAAGCTCGATGTCGTATGTATACAGGAGCCCTATACCTTTGGGGAAAAGTTCCGCACATGCCGGTGGTTACTAGAATAGTCACAAGCGGAGAGATGCCAATGAGTGCCATTGTTATCTTTAATAGGGATATTACCGTGACTAAAATTACACAGTTGAGTAACCAATGGGTAACATGTGTGGAGCTGGGAACTGGCGCTGGCAGGGTTGTGATGACGAATCTGTACTTTCAGTTGAGGCATGCAATAGAGTCGTACCTAGACCAGATGGAGGTACTGTGTAGAATGTACGCAGGTGAGCCACTCATTATTACTGCTGATGCCAATGCCAAGTCTCCCATGTGGCATAGTCGGGTAGTGATCAGAGGGAACAGGAGAAATGATGCAGGAAGACCATGCAGAAGAGGGCGAGCCCTTGAAGAATTATATATGGGCACGGACTGGAAGTTGTAAACCAGCCAGGAAATCCCCCCGCGTATAAAGGGATCGATGTCACCTTATGCAACGCCGAGTCTGTGGCCATGGTTGAGGAATGGAGGGTGGTTGATAATATGACGATTAGCGACCACAATCTGATCGTGTTCAACATTACCATGGGGAGGGTGGCGGAAGGAAATGAGGGAGGGATAAGGAAAAGATACGACATGAGAAGAGCTGATGGGGAAAAGTTGAGGAGGGAACTGGTACTGCCCGACCAAGTAGAAAATGGTGACAATGTTAACATCAAAGCCAAGGAGTTGACGTCGGCCCTGCAGGATGCGATGAAGAAATCCATCCCGGTGACGAAAGGATATACCAGGGTCGGGAATAGACCGTGCAATGACAGACTGCAGGGACTACGTACAAGGGTAAGGAGAACTCGCAGGAGGTATCATAGGTGCAGGAACCAATTTGTCCGTGAGGTGCTGCTGGAAATATATAGAGAAAGAAAGAAGGAGTTTGAGGAGGGCCTGAAAGAATAGAAAATGAAAAGCTGGGAGGAATATGTTAAGGAGGAGCTCCAGCAAGGACCCTGGGAATTCCTTTTAAGATAGTGGCTGGGAAAATCAGACCGCCAACGATGCTATCTACACTGACGAGAGAGGATGACAGCACCACGACGAACTGGGAGGAGTCTGCAGGGCTATTGATGGATACATTGCTACCGGATGATGACGAGGAAGCAGATACGGAAGAACAGAGGGAGCTGAGAGGAGCCATGACTCGGGACATGTATGACAATGAGGAGCCTGTGGAAGTGGTTAGTCAGGACGAAGTGATCAGGACTATTGCTCAGATGGGGATGAAAAAAGCACCTTTGCCAGATGGGATAGTGGTCGAGGTGCTGCAAAAGACGGCAGACCTCATAGCCCCTACCTTGCAGGCCTGCTAAACGAATGCCTCGCTCAGGGCAGAATCCCGAACATCTGGAAGCAGAGCGAGGTAATCGTGCTAAGCAAGGGGGAGGACAAGGATCCGCTTCTTCCGAAGTCATATAGACCCATCTGCCTGCTAAATACGAGTGGGAAACTCCAGGAAAAAATACTGTGCTAAAGATTATTAAGGCATAGGATGGGAGTGGGCATGCATCAACAGCAGTATGGCTTTCGAAGGGGTAAATCAACAGAGGATTCCATCTGTAGAGCAATGGAATTGATCGACTCGGCCGCTGATAAATACGTGGTGGGGATATTCGTAGACATATCGGGGGCATTTGACAACCTATGGTGGCCGGCGTTGTTCAGCCGGTTAAGAGAACTGCAGTGCCCAGGGCAATTGTATAGAAGCTTGAAGGACTACTGCCGAAATAGGTATGCTACCCTGAGGTTTCAGAGTGCCAGCGTGCAGAAAAGATTAACCAAGGGATGTCCCCAGGGATCGGTCTGAGGGCCGATATTCTGGGATGTGGGGCTGGAGCCGGGACTGTAGATACTGGAGGAAATTCCTGAAATGCATGGGGTGGTCGCTTTCGCGGACGACCTTCTAATAGTGGTAGAAGGTAATTCAAGGAAGAGCCTGGATGAAAGATCCAATCGAGTGCTAGACGGGCTAGTAAGGTGGTGGAAAAGTGTCAAACTGAAGATGGCACCGGCGAAGACGACATTCATGCTGTTTAAGGGGGAAATGGTGCGGAACCCTGCAATAAAGGTTGAGGGGAAGAACTTGAGAAGGAGCCAAATGGTCAGATACCTGGGAGTCACTCTTGATGAGAACAGAAACTTCACGGCACATATAGAGGAAGTGATGGGGAGAGCTCAGCGGGTCATGAATAAGATTATAAGCACTGGGTGGAGGAGGTTCCACCTGCCCATGCGGGTAATAAAGAAATACCACCACGCGATCCTTCTCTCTATTGTTGGCTATGGAGCGTGCGTCTGGGCGCACAGACTAAACAACGTCGTGCCGGCTAGGGCTGTCCGGAGTATACAGAGGAATGTCCTTCTGAGACTTATGGGCGCCTACCAGACAGTGGCGACAGACGCACTGAGCGTCACCCTAGGTGTGTGGCTGTTGGACCTTCTGGTTAAGAGGAGGGCAATTGGGTACTGGAAGAGAAAGAACAACTGGGAGAAAATTAGGATACTCACCTCACCCAAAGTGGAAACATCTGAAGATGTAGTATTTGCTCTTTTGAGGGAATGGCAGAGACGCTGGGAGGGCAGTGAAACTGGTAGAAGGCCTTATCAACTCTTTCCCAATGTGGTCGAAAAGCTTGATAACGCACATCTGGAACCATCCCCGGGTCTGGTCCAATTTATCACGGGGAAGGGGCCGTACCCAAAATCCTTAAGGAAGATGGGTTTGGTTGAAACTGATCGGTGTGAATGTGGTGAGGTGGGTACCCCAGAACACGTTGTGTTGGAATGTGCCCGTACGCTTGAGATAAGAAGACCTAACCAGCAGGAAGTGGAGGGGAGACTGGTGGGTGATATCCTGAGAGATCCCGCCCATTGGAGGTTCCTAGATAAGCTGGCAGCGGAAGCTTCAGAAAGAGCCAAGATGGAATATATAAGGGCACTGAGAGAAAGACGAGGACTGAGACAAAGGCTAAACAGACGGAGGGTCAGAGAAGGAAAGTGGAGAGAGACCAGTGACAGTGACGAGGACAGTGACAGGGATAGTGACGAAGACGGAGACATTGACGAGGACATTGACAGGGATAGTGACGAAGACGGAGAAAATGACGAGGACAATGAAAGATACGAGGACAGAAGCACGGGAACGGGACTGAGACGGTCGCACGTGAGGTCTCAGCGGGGGGAATATAGGGAAATGAGAAGGTTGTTTTTGTGGAACTACTGGTATACAACCTTCCATGAGGAATAAGGAGAGATACCGGGAAGTGGCAAGCACGAAGCCTTGTGGGATTGGCATACCAGTTCGGCTGATGGATTCGGAGATTTACTGGGATAACCCTGGTAATTACGAGGGATCATCATTCCAGCCGAATAATGGGGAAGATGAGGGGAAATAAACGGGACGCATGGGGGAACCCTGTGACTGCAGATCCCTCTTCTTGGAAACAAGAAGAGTAGGATTAGGTCTTGTAAGGGTCCTATGCGTCAAGATGGAGATAGGCGGCTGCTCTGCAGCCCCCTTGTACCGTCGAGGCAATGGATATTCCCGGAGATAAGAAGTTATTTAGGTTAGTTAGTTGTAAGACTAGGATAGGATAGGGAAGGAAGGGTAATAGGAATGGGTAGGTTAGGAGAAACAATTTCAGGGAATGTAGAAATAGGGAAGATAGGTAAGGAAGTGGTTCGCACTTAGGTGTGGGTGGCGCACCAACTTCGGTAAGGGCGCCTCCCCAGGTGGCGGAAAGGGGGATGCTTGCCTCTGCTGGGCGCACCGTTGGACTGGGATGAGAATTCAGGTCTGATGGGGTAACCAGTGGAGGAGAGTACCGGGGAAGTAATGTACCCGGGGCGGACCAGCTGGTGAATGAAATTGTATCTTGGAGATAGGTAATATAGGAGCTAAAACCTGTTTAGATTAAATAAAATTGGATCATGTATAATAGTATGAAATGTTCTGATACTATGTAAATAAGGCCTGGATTTAAAATTATATGCCAGGCCAAATTATATTGGTAATAATAAAAAAAAACACCAAGATGATGGATCTCTAAGACCTGTTAGTTACGCTTCTCGAACTCTCAAACGCTTTTCTGATTTTATTACAGGCATTCATATAACAATAGAGACTGATCATAAACCTTTAATTCCTATTTTCACCACCAAAGACCTAGATTCTATATCCCCTAGGCTAAAAATTAGGCTTTGATTGCTGAGGTATTCGTTTGAGATTGTTCATGTACTGGTAGAAATCTACTAATTGCTGATGCTCTTTCCCGCGTTCCGCAGCAACTACAAGCTGGGTAAGATGAACTAGCTGAAGAAGTGATGGCATGTCCAAGAGGTTGTCTGTGGTCTTCCTGTGTCTTATGCTAAATTGGCAGAAATTGTTAAGAATCTACATAAGGATGAGGCTAGTATTCACCTCATGCAATTTGCCAAGACGGATGGCCTCTAAAGTCACAAATACCAAAAATGTGCTTACCATATTGGCAACATTGAAATGAAATATCTCTACAAAATGGCCTTCTAATAAAAGGTAATAGACTAATAATTCCTAATTGCATGCGGAAGGAAATAATAAATAAACTACATGAAGGTCATCAGGGGATTACCAAACGTAGAGCACTTCCTAAACAAAGCGTTTGGTGACCAAGATTGTCCACACAACTGATAGATCTTGTTGAGAATTGTGCCAAGTGTGCCAAACTTAGGATAAATTGATCAGAACCTTTAATACCTACTATGTTTCCTGAGTGGCCTTGGCATGGATCTTTTGAAGTTGAAAGGTAACTGGTATCTCCTTGTCGCTGAATACTACTCCAGATATCCAGAAATGACTTTCTGGGGCGCCTTACTACTAGTTTTGTCATAAATTATCTTAAATATATTCTAGCCAGGCAGGAGTACCTAAATTATTAGAGCTGATTGTGGCTCACAATGGATCCATAACAATATAATAAATAAAAGTTTTTCCAGTTTGCTAAAGATTATAATTTTAAACTTGTTACATTCAGCCCAAAGTACTCACAAAGCAATGTCTTTATAAAGCCTGAAGTAAATAATTTAAAAATCATATTTAAAAGAGCGAGGACCCATACAGACCCTTACTATGCTGCGCTCCACACCTCTATAATCTGGCTATAGCCCTGCTGAGCTAATGATGGGGAGAAAACTTAGGGGATCTATACCAACATTGCCGAGTAACCTCGTTCCTTCACCGGTAAATTTTGACCAGCTGTTCCACAGAGAAGAACACAGACTGTCGAAACAACAAGAAAACTATGATCGTCACCATGGAGTTAGGCCTCTCATAAATTTTAACCCTGGAACAAAAGTCTATATCACCGACTGGAACCAGGAAGGTACTATAGTGAAGAAACATTATACACCACGGTCATATATAATCCAAACAAAGGACAGACAATTTAGAAGGAATCGAAAGTCTCTCCAGCCTCTTAGTGAAAATGGTCCTCGGGTCCAGCAAGAGCCAGATGAGTTGGCAAATAACAGCTCATCATCTCCAAGAAGAGAGTCAATTCTACCAGTTCACCCAACACCTTTAGAGGTGGCAATTGAAGTAGGTCTACCTCAACTTTATGGCTCTTCTCCCAAGTCATCCACTCTCACTCAAAGAAGTCAACGGTCCAGGAAACCCATAGACTGTCGCGATCTTTAGAGGGAAGATGCGTGATAACGCCCTGCGGCTATGTGAGGAATTACACTTTCTATCCAGGAACAAGTTGAGCATCAGAGGTGTTACCCCAAGGACTGTTATCTATGGCTGTGTATTGTAATGTTTATGTCTGCAACATGTATTTGAAAGAATAGATTTCACCTTGTACCGAGTTAGACTATTATGTATTTTGACAATTCTCGCTGTAATATCACATAAATACCTTTCAGAATTAACTTCCGCTGCTCTTCATTCCATTTACCAAGACTTTCCTTCAGTAATTTTTTTTCCCCGGAGGGTTTAAATTTGATCTGACGGTCCCTGGAAGTTGGAACTCTAGTTTACAAAAATACAGAGGCTTTCATATTTTAATATAATCTACATAATTATGAAGCTTGTTTAAAAGTATTTATTGTATTCATCACAATCATCAGTTTATTGTTCCAGCGAACCGGTACAATATGTGAGTCCTTCCATTTCTTTCTATCTAGATACAATTCTTCATCATTTATGGCCCTCCAGTCACCCCTCTTCAGGATGCCTTCCTTTATTGTATTGAAAACTAGATTTTAAAACTAGGCTTATATGTTTTTGAAAAAATTTATTTGAATAACTAAGCACTGTAATTAGAATATTTTAAGTGGCAAATATCTAAAGGCGCTTTATTTGTGAATAATTATGGCTGTATCCAAATAGTCAAGTACACTTGACTTGATGCAGACTTGATAAATTTACACTTTACACGCACTTGTGATCGAAGACTGCAACAGACTTTTCGAACGGCAAACTATCCTTTACACGTCCTTGAGTCCGCAGTGCTGCTTCCTACCATTGATCTTAGAAATTATTTGGTCTCAAGGGCTTGTGAGGGGTGCATTGGCTCACTTCGTGACATATTCGGACGGTTTTCACTCGATCACGTGATTGCCAATGCAGCTATCGAGTGAAATCGATGCCACAATATCAGATTGCTCTGGCCACAAAGTCCTTATCCATAAGTCCTTACTTACTTCGTAGAAGTTGCCCAACTTTAACTTTCTACGGACTAGTTTATACAAACTACCAATCACAGCCGAGTAAATATGTGCATACTCATTGAAATAAAAGAACGAATTGTAGTGAGAGGATCCGTCGCTATGGAAAGATATACAAAATGAAAAGATGGCTACACATGGAACTATTTCAGAAACATTTTTCCAAAAATCTTAACTCCCTGGGAAGAGTGGCTTCTAGGAAAATGTTTTCTGAGAAATACCAAGTTTTCAGAAATATGAGCTTTGCTTTTATGGAGTCAACACCTCTATTATTAAAAATATTAAAAGTGCTTGTTTTGTTTTCATCCAAAATACTAGTACATCCGTTTTGCATTTTCAGGTTATTGCAAACACTTATATATTATAAGTTTGATAGTTAAAATCGAGTTATAAATACGCTCGTTCCTTGCTGTAGATGATTTTCTTTCGAATTTTTTGATTGGACGAAGTCTCTTACTATCTCTTTGATTTAAACGGTCACGTGATTACGGATATTGACTCTGTAATCGCGATTAGAATATCTTATGGACCAGGAACAAGGAGTACGGACCTACGGATATAGAGTCTGTGTTGGGGCCTTTACACTTTATACTTGAGTGAGTCATTAGTTTGGGTAGTCTGATACTTTCTCGGCAGGGCCGACATACCTACTGTGTTTTGCCAGTAGGTGTTGTCTCTACAATCGGTACAGTCAAAAAATGAAATTTAATTAAATAGACATTCCATCTCAATTTTTGCAATAATCAATTTGGTCCCATTAATAAAATTAACGAGTAGAGTTAGACAAAAAAGAAAAAAAATTCTAAAGAATGACCGTGAGTACTACAAAATGAGATAAAAACAAATTTATATTCTAAAACCATGGCCGTGTTGAATAGTCCGCATACTACACACTTGTGCACTTTAATCCACACTTTAATAGATGTTTATGGTGCCCTTAAGTGCATAGGTGCATAAAACTATTTGAATATAAACATTACACCTATAAGCTACCTAGTGGCCATTTATGAAAGCTATGTTTCCACAGCAACGAGATTGATTTTTGATAGGGTTTTGTCTATTTTTCCATATGCGCATTCTTTGGAGACTTTAGTGATAGCACTATACATGTCAATAATTATTTTCCTGTTATTAATTTTATTATATCAATAAAATTTAATTCTTAATTATTCTTACACTATCGTTTTCAAAACACAATTGTTTAACTAAAAATATAGCTATTTCCTTAAAAATTATATGCTTATGCTATAATATTTTACATTTATTTATTCTATTCAAAAGGCTATTTTAACTCAAGTGTGTGATAAGGGTCACATCGTGTCTGCTCTTTAGTATAATGCACTGTTAAGAGTGCATCAGTAAACTTTAAGATAATTTGAATACCACCAAAAATCACTTCCGCCCTTTAAGTCAACGCCATTGCAATTTTAAAGCCAGTAAAGTGTACAAGTGCGTAATGCGCAGACTATTCAGACAGGGCCATGTCTTTGTCTAAGTATACTATCTGTTCAGGTTTTCAGTACTTAAAATTATTTATTCCTCTTTTTGGTAAGGATTAGGAAGGTATATTTTGGAGGAACGGTAAGGCTACAGTTACACTGACAAGTGAATTGCGACATTTATCGCGTGAGTGCTGTCCAGGTCTGTTCTCTATGGGTCTGTTTACATTAGCAGCCACTGGCACAGTCAGGATTCGTTTACGGGGAGGGGGTAGTTTCACTGACCAACTATGCGGGATCCATTGGTTTTTCCCGCGGGAAAATTTGAAAATTTGTGTACTGCAACGTGCAAAATGCATCAAAAGAAATACAATAATAGCCCAAATAATTTAAAATATACAAAAATGGTCATAATTCTGTAATTATTATGACTATTAAGTTTTTATGAACAAATTTGTATTCTTGATACTGCTAGAATATACAAATATGCAAATTGTTTTTTGGAAGTTTGATTTATAGAATTATTTTGGGAGCTAAAATCTGAAAATTCAAATAATCAGCTTGCACTAACTCTTAACTCACAAAATCACTTTTGAACTAATTCACTTTAGTCTTATGTTAATTTTCCTTGGCTTCATAGAAATTTCATTGAGAACTTCAGCCTCCCCATGTGGAAAAATCATATCTGGCCAGAAATGGTCCATATCTGGGCTAGATATACCCAGATCTAGGCCAGATATACCCAGATCTTGGCCAGATATGCCCAGAATTAAGGCAGATCTGGGGCAAATTTGGCATTTTTCCACATGAGTCCGTAACTGAAACCTTTGGATTAAGTCTATCTTCACTTGTAGAGGTCCTCATGTATGATTTCAACAACTTTAAGGACGAGAAAGAGGTAGATGGGTAGCGAAGTCTGGGGGGGGGGGGTGTCAACCCCAAACCTCCCCCCCCCTTAGCTGTGCCATTGCTAGCAGCAATAAATTGCTGTGAGATCTGTCGGGCGAATTTGTTGGTGAGAGTTCTCACAAAGCTGTTTACACTTGAGAGGGGAATATTGCTCAGGCAAGGTTTGTTTCAATCATTTGGGGAATAATGCCTCCCTTCAGACGTCTCAAATATGCTGCTGCATTATTAATCCTAAACCAAATTTATTCTATTAGTAGAAAAAAATTTAAGGAAAGGCAATGCTGGGCTAAGGAGTGAATCCAGTACCTCAACTTATGTTCCTTCGATTCTTGATTAGATTGACTGCGTGTATTGTGCTGCTTTCTAGATATTTCCACTGGGTTAGAAAACTTGTTCCGCTATGGCTTGTAAGTTGTAAGGCATCTTGTGTTTTTCAACCTGTCTCTGTATTGTAAACTTCGCACAAAGCTTCATTTTCCTCATAAAGAGCAATTAGCAATTTTATATCACTATCAATCCCCTTTTTGAAAGTAGACATCGAGAGAAACAATTAACTCGCTTACGTCTCATAGAAAATATCGAAATGGTCTGGCTATTCCGTGAGAGCTTGCGTAAGTGGCGAGGAGTGTGTTTAGACATTGAAGCGTGGGCTATCAGAAAGCTACTGACAGAACTGTTTACATTTGTGACAGTTCTGTCTGACAGCATCTCGTACGAGATTACTTGCCAGTATATTTGCACCTTAAAGCACCTGAATTTGTGAGAAGGGAAAGTGGACAACTATTTTGTAAAAAAACATCCTTAGTACAGTAGTACACCTATCTGGGATTTGGCCCCAACCTAGGCTACCCATAACCAGCAAACTAGAACTATAAACTAGATCTGTTTGACATTTAAACCACGTGACTACAAACACTTTCCTTCACAGATCACATTCCTTGACAAAATTAAATAGCTTATAGCCTGGTATCAACTAGTGATCTCTATATTATACTGGATGGACATAAAAAACACCCCTTGAAACGGACCAAATCGTGGCGCTATAGTTTGTCTTTTGTTTGCTAGCGAGGGTACAGATTTAATGGTTTCTTCCAATGTTATTGTGCAAGAACTTGTATCTGGTGAATAATTTTTTTTTTAAATAGTGATGTATTATACCCCACTTGACTGGAAACACATTTACATTAAAGGATTATACAATTCATTTTTAAAGGTAACATTGTACAAATAAGAATAAAATCTCCAATATATTAAAATATGTAGCTAAAGCCCACTTGTTTACATTTTGCCAAGACTACACTCTGTTTAAAATGGCCTATTAGCTTAAATAATGGTTTCAGAAACAATATTATATTTAAAGTTTGATACGGTAACTAAAATGAAAAAAGGTAGATTCAAACTTAATTACATTCGTTTGAATGACAAACTTTGTGTCGTTGTTATGCATTACAATATAATTTAGTTTATAAGCTTGTATGAAGTGTTACTATATTACAATATATTTAAAGTTGGCGCTCACCTTGCATATCGCTTTCAGAAACCATATAATATTTAATGTTCGTTAATAATAATGAAATAATCTCACTAAAAATCTGATTACTTTTGTGTAGAAGTCTTACATTCAAAAGATCATTTACATTAAAAGCTTGTAAGATGTATTAATATTTTAGTCTATATCGACTTATTTAAAGAAACAAGTCATGAGTGTTGAGCTTAGTTATGCTCTTCAAACCTTTTATTAACCCATTTATTTCATTTAACTAATCATATATTGATTTATCTCATATATTCATAAAAATTATAGAACGATGTCAACACGCCACATTGCCTTGTATGTGTGTATGAGAGAAAGAGATACCCGAAAGTTTCCTTCTATCCTACACAATGGTGTGCAGACGACAGCTCGAAAATTTTAGCCGCAGATGTCCATTCAGTTATATTATAGAGATCACTGGGCCCACGCATTGATCTCTATAGTATAACTGGATGGACATACACATATACATTCCAAGGACAAAAGCGTGACGCTCAAGTGTATCGTCTGCTACACTGAGGGGGGGAAAGATTTAACGGTTTCTTTAAATGTTCTTATGCGAAAACATGTATCTGATGAATAAAAGTGTTATTGTTTGAAAATAGTGAAGTATTATACCATACTTTCCTGAAGAAACATTTACATTAAAGGTTATACAATCCAGTTTTACAGGTAATACTGTACAAATACGAATAAACCTTAGATATTTCAATTTTTATGTAGTTATCATCAATGTTGTTTACAGTCTGCCACGACAACACTTATATTTAAAGTTGGTTATTAGCGTGTATATTGGTTTCATAAACCATATTTTATTGAAAGTTCGATAAATATAATGAACAAGGTATCTTAAAAATTGATTACATTTGTTTGAATGACAAACTTTGAATAGTTGCCATGCATTCAAACTAGCACTTAGGTTATAGGCTTGTGGAAAGTATTATTGTAATAACACCTGTTTTTTTAAGTTAGCTCATATCTTTCAGAAACCATATTATGTTGACATTTCGATAAGTATAATGAAACAAGTTAGCTAAAAACTGTATTACATTTGTTTGAATGACACACTTTGTGTAGAAGTCTTACGTTCAAATGATAATTTAGGTTATTGCCTTGTAGGAAGTACAGTATCTTATAAACCCGGATTTTAGTAATAATTCCAATCTGTAAGGCTTTATTTCGTACCACAATACTATCATATATATAATATTTTGGTAGGATGAACGGCAATTTAGAACAGAAGTAGAAATTTCCTTCTGGAAGGTCTTTTATCCTAACTAGACACAAATATAGAGTAGGATTCTGGTACGAGATAAAGCCTTAAAGTAAGCATCCTTCAAAAATCATCGTACATATTAGGCTACATCAACTTATTTAAAGAAAAAACTAACCTGTTTTGAACTTGTATATGCTCTTCAAAGCTTTAACTAACATATTTATTTAATTTAACCACTCTCACATTGATGTATCTCATATAATCAATCAAATTAATGAACTATGTCAAAATGCCACATTGCCTTGTATGGGTGAAAGAGAGAAAGAGATACTCGAAAGTTTCTTTCTCTCTTACCCAATGGTATGCAGACGACAGCTCGAAAATTTCAGCCACAGATGTCCATCCAGTTATAGTATAGAGATCAATGGGCCCACGTGATAACCCTTGTAAAACTGAGACTAGAGAGTTGGTAACACTGAGGCCTGAGATCGGCTACTTCTAAAAAAATAATATAAAGATGGCGAGTATAAGTAGAAATCTATTAAAATCTGGAAAAACTTTTAACTATTTGAAGGTAACACAAAATGAAATTTTGAGATTAAATAACTATTGTACAGTCATTAAATATAACTTCAACCATCAAATCGTATTTTAATGCGTTTAACTCAAATTTATGATTTCCGTTGACATAGAGGTCAGGGTTCAAAACTAAGTCAGGATCATAATTTATTATTGTTATTATTATTATTATTATTATTATTATTATTATTAGCACCGCGTCTTACTACCCGTTCGGGTTATACGCACTTACGTTAATGTGCAATGGTAGGGTGATTGCGAGATGAAATGGAGGACCTACAGTTTAACGTAGAATCCGAACCACGCTGGAGGCCTGACATTTCTCACACAATTTATTACGAACATTGCCGTGTTTGAACGGTCTGTCTAAGCGCCCTTGTAAGCCAAGTGCACTTGGAAATTGCATTAACCTTGAGTTGAAGGGTGAAATTAATATTTGTGGGGTGTGAATTCTCTCAATCCTCAAGAGCTCACTTAAAGTTGGGACGAATTGCCCTTTATAGAGCACTTTTGCTAAGAAAAACTAACCTGCTATAAATGAAATAAATATACACAGTTAAATCAAAATGATTTGCGTTTTTTTAGCACTGTGTCTTACTACCTGTTCAGGTTAAGATTAACATAAATATATTAATTATGCTAATACTTCAGGAATAAGGAAGGTTGAATTAAAAATAAGTGTACCCACATTTGCATGGAGGGAGAGTGTAAAACCATTTAAGAAAAAAACCTCTATACACCCGGCCAAGTTTCTAACCCTGATTTCCCTGTCAACGTCAGACCAGCCTATTGGAAAAGTGACACCAGTGTATGAGAAAGTGAGACTAGTAGTATTCAAACTTTTTGTTCGTGTACCCCCAGATATAAATTTCTCTTCACCCTTGTAGCCTATAATGTAAGTTATAAATATTATATAATCTACATCTATAATATTATATAACATACAAAAGAGTGAGTTAGATAGTAAGTTTTAGATTGTATTGTATTGTAAATTGTCTATTATATAAATAAAATATATATTTAAAATTTTACTTACCCCCTAAGATGGCTTTGGTACTACAGGTTGAATATCACAGCCTTATGCCGGGATCACGATCAACTTGAACTTAACTTAACGTAAAGAACCTCCTTGTGTGTTTAAATGGAAGCGATCACGATGCACTTAACTTAACGTTGACTTGCAGTTAACTTAACGTAAGAGATGTCCTGGGAGGTCTTTTACTTTACTTTACGTTACTTGAAGAGTATCACGTGATCTAGCCAGCCAATCACTATGCCAGTGACGTCAACAGGGCTATTTAGTAACTCATTTGTTGGTATTATGACCAATGTTTACTCTTTAGCGTAAGTTCTAGCGATCAGACATTGAAACAAAATAATTAAACTAAAATAGGAAAGCTAAATTTATCAAAAAAGTTTTGTTATAGATATTTATTATATTTATTGAAAACTGTAAACATTCACAGATCATCACTGTAAAACTAGTACAAATCACAGATCATACTCGAGAATGAAGATGTTTGGCTCGAGTTGTTAAGTTACGTGAATCGTGATCACACATACGTTAAGTTAACTTTAAGTTAACGTTACGTTAAGTTACTTTAAGTTACGTTAAGTTAACGCTAAGTTGATCGTGATCCCGGCATTAGACCATTCATACACTGATGGCGGGTCATATTTATTTTACTTGTTCAGGAAAGATATTTGTTAAAATTTTGTGTTTGTTCAATTTACACATAGGCTACACTAAAACAATACCAAACAACTTTACTAGTAGGCCTAATGAATAATATATTATGGATTGACAGATCAGTATTATTTATTAATAGTTTATTGGATTAAATAGTTGAATAAATACAACTTAACATGCTCAAAAAATATTTTACATTCACCTTCAAGCCTATTTATGCACAACAGTGCTAGAAGAAAAATAACTACCTAGCTAATTATAAATATTAGTTAATAGCTAGAGAGGAGTTAAATCCAGTATTAAATACATTTGAATCTCAAATCATATAAAAAAATATTAACATTAGAGGAAATAATTTTGGTAATATTCACTATAATAATTGTAGTAAAGAGAATTATGTGAAATTAATAATATAAGGAACACACTTATATGTTTGATTTAGTTAAGTTGATATGTATAACTTCTTTTAGTCAATTAAATAAGACAGAAATCATTATAATTTATAATTAGTATTACACTTCTTTCATATTAATCATTTTGTACTTATATATGTTATCCAGCCTTGGTAACAAATCATAACTCAGTACAAGTATAACCTGGATGAAACACATCTATTTATTTTCAATTAAATCTCCTAAATCAATTATCTCAATACTTAACACAGGCAAAATTATATAAATAGGCCCTAATTAACTTGATCAAATAAGTTCAATTCTAATAGATTGTAAATACTTATTTTTGCTAAAGATTTTACTTGATAAATCATACCTTTCATTTTAATGTTTTTTTAAATGTTTTATGTTGATATTTTATACTGTTAATTGTCTTTGTTCACATTTGTAAGGTACATCAAAAACAATCTAGTCAACCCACTTAATCTTTTGTCAATCATTCTATCAGTCATTCTTATAAATGTCATTTGCTTAAAATATTTGAATCATTATAGTTCAACACACTTACTTGCTAACCTGTTTTTCAAACAATTTACTAGAATATATAAATAATTCAACTAATAAATTATATATTAATGGCATAACAATTACCTATTATTTTTGTTTAAAGCCTCCTACTTGACAAGTCATATCTTTCATATAGTTTTTAAAATATTTTTTCTCAAATTTATTAAAAAATTTATAAAATTAATTATCTTTGTTAACATTTTAAAGGTATTATTAACTACAATCAAGTCAAATCGCCAATTCATTCTCTAGTCAATTCGCTTATTGATTGTGCTATGTTGGGTTAGCTTGTAACTAATAACATTTAAACACATGTTTTAGTGAATTCATTTTTTTTAAGTTTCCATTATCACAAAAGGTTCTTGTGGATGAAATTTTATGCTAGTTTGGGGCTCAAGTTGTACCAAGGAATGTTAAATGTTATCCTAACATGTAGGTGAGTCAGTCAATGTTGAGTCACAAAAATTATTATTCATAATATTGATCAACTCGATACGTACTATATTGTTTATTGTAACTACTGTAGTAACACTTTCATAACATTTATCAATATAAATCTTAAAAATGTATTTACATACAGTTATTAACAATTTTAACTTGTTGAGCCCCAGCTGGAATGATAAAATTTGTTCCTTGGATTAAATTCACTTTTTGCCCCCAATCAACTCTTAACAAAGCCCACATTCTTGAAAAACTATCTTAAAAAATATATATTTTGTGGTTACAAATTGAGTTTCGGTAGCCCCGATGGGACAGAAGAAAAACATGCCTTGTTGTATGAACGCTGAGCCCAACGGGTTCCACTCAGTAAGCACACACACATGAATGCAATCCCCTGGGCTTTATTTAAGAATGGTCAGAAAAAAAATATCATGTTGCACAGAGTCCTAGGGTCCGTGTGTTCCTTAGTACTTGTGGAAAGTTCACATGGACCGGATTGAGGCACAACATGCTAAGTAGGCCTCTATATTTAAAACTAATTTTATAGTAATTTTTTGGATTGCTGAAAGATGTTTAACTTGACAAATATTTCAAAAACAAAAATTAGATGGTTTTACATGTTTGTGTGTCTTTATTTGTAAATACATGCAGCGGGTGACATGGACAAACTCAATTTAAATCTTTTATTTTGAGTGCAATGACTTTTATTGTTTATCATCTTTGCCAGGATGGTTTAAAATACAGCACCACAGTGAGCAGTAAAGGATCTAAAAGTACCACCACAGTTGTGAGAAATGTTGAACTAGATGCAGCGAATGTGCCTGGCCTGAGTTCTGCTGTTGTATCAATCCCAAATGGAGGTACGTCTTATTGTTGACGAAGGGACTTGGATGTTCAGTTTTAGCTTTATGTTTTTCACATTTAGTGAAAACATTGAATGGTTTCAATAAATTGGTGTGTACAGGGCCAATTCTATTAGAATACAAATCTTATAATGTGTTCATTTTACCAAAACCAAGACTAGGCCTACTTTGATTTAGACAGGCCTGACACCTTAGCTCGGTCGGTAGCGTGTCTATATACTGAGATAAGGGTCCCAGGTTCGATTCCTGGCATGGCTGAAAAATTCATCATTGGTGAAATGTGTTTTTCCACTTTCACAGTGATGAATCAATGCCGGGACGTGGGTATTGTCCTCAACTTTTTCAATCAAGAGAAAAAGTTAAGATCAAATTCTACAATGTCTACATCAAGTATTTCAGAACTGTTGAGATTACTTATGCGTCGAAAGCTAAACTAAACAAACCTGAACTTACTCAAATAATATTTTATAAATGTTGGTCAAAAAAGTGTTAAATTCACGCCACCTTAAGTTGTTGTTAGCTCTACTATAAACTAATACTTTAGATAACACACACCCACCTTGGCGGCATAGTTAGCTAACGCGCTAGTCGTGTTGAACTCGACTGCCGAGGACAGGGAGATCGAGGTTCGAATCTCGGTCGGGTGAACTGGGAGTGGTTTTTCCTAAATGGTTTTCCACTCTCCCTCCACACAAATGTGGGTTCACTTCCTCTATATTCAACCTTACCAATTCCTAACCCATTAGCGTAAATAGTACTTAAGTGTATAACTCGAACGGGTAGTAAGACGCGGTGCTAAATAAATAAAAATGAGAATGTTTAGATAACACACAACATTTGAATGGTATTTTAACCATAATTAAATATTAAAGCAGCCAAGAAACTTATCTTAAGGTGTATTACTAATAGGCTTCATTAAAATGAAAGAACAAATATGTAAGGCGTAAATACCCCCCTCCCCAAAAAAAGTAATATCTTTTTTTTAATAGGAGTTATGTATTATTTGGATGAATTCTTATTTAAAATAATCTCTCCATCTACTAATTAGTAAGAATGCTGTCATATTTGTTTGGGTTTAAGAACTAGATAAAACTTTAGTTAAAATTACTTCTCTGATTGGTCATTCCACATATAGTGTATCTCTGTAAAAATGTCATAATTCAGGCATTTAGGAATGTCATAAGCGAAATGATGTTTAAAAACAGATAGGTCTAGGGGTAAGGTGTCGGACTTCTGTGCTGGTGGTCCGGGGATCAATCCTCGGTCCCAGCACAGATTTATCTGATTGCCAAACCCTTCCTTCCCCTCTGACAAGACGTGTATTAATCACAACGTGTGAATGTGTGGAATGCCAGGCCTCCACCGTGGTTCGGATTCCACGTTAAACTGTAGGTCTTCCATTTCATCTCACAATCACCCTACCATTACACATTAGCGTAAGTGTGTATAACCCGAATGGGTAGTAAGAGGCTGTGCTGATAATAATAATAATTTAAAAACAGATAACACTACGAGATGGTGACAAAGCCATTTTTTACCAAACCTTCTAAAGGCAAAAATCAAACATTTAACAGTTCAGAACCAATACACCATAAATTTTAAATACATTTAAAAAAAATCAAACGTCATATAATGATTCAGTTTTTTAATTCTACTTTAAAAACAGTTTTACCATATCTAAAAATAAATGGTACGGCACACCGCACAGACTTTCTCTCTCTTTCTATAAACTCGTAAGATTTCTGAACGGAATAATGTACATTGTATCATCACCACTCCACATAAGAACACACATAAAATAATATACAATGATATAGATCAAAGAGAAAAGAGGCGCATCTTTGTCCACCTAAGAGCATTTCAAACAGTTTAATGTTTAATAAAATGGTATTTGAACCATTTGCTGACAGCTTGGAAACTCGGATCTGCTTTACATGTTCCAATTTATGAAAATTATATTACTAGAGATGAATGGAGGGAAGTAGAAAGAAATCTAAGGAATCCTAAAAGTTATAAAAAAGATTAATATTGGGTCCACAAGGGTCAACACTTCGTATTAAAATTTCGATTTCTGGTTAAAGTTTTAACATTTTATAAGGCGTTGCACATCTTCAAGTCATCGCATTGATATTTAATTATTCATTTATACATTTTGACCAATAAAAAATGTAAATATTAACTATTGAGTCTAAAATGGAGATAGATCATTGCTGTGCAAACATTTCTCCTAAGAGTTTAAAAAAAAAATAACATACTTTTTTTAGATACTTATAATTTATTACTCTATGGCATTGGAGAATTATTGCGTTAAGACTAAAGTAGTATATGTTTACAACTAAAACTCACAAAATTGTATTAATATATTTGCAAATATCTCAGAAACTGTTGCTTTTATAAAAATATATGTCAAATGAAAGTTTTTTATTTCTAATAGTCCTACAATTTTGCAATAAGAAGTTGTTTAGTTTCTCAAATAGTTGTGGAGATACGGAAATTAACGCTTCTGTATAGTACCCTAAAAATCATTTTCATAGGAAAATGAAAATAGCCAGTTTATTTATAATCTTAATCAATGCCTAGATACGAATTTTAATCAAAATCGTTTGAGCAGATTTTGAGAAAACCTATTTTTTCTCTTTTTGCCCTTTATAAAACTACTCTTAATTTTAAGTTTTAATAGACACACAGACAAACGGCGTTGCAAAGACTATTTTTTAGGGTTCGGGGGTCATGAGACGTCGACATCCATCAACATTTCAGGTTAGTTTATTTACGGTCGCAATACTTAAACTTTAATGTCCAAAAAGTTAAAAAAATATATATAATTGCGTATAGATTGAAAGTTATTGATTTTATAAAAATATGTTTTGAATAAAATATTTGTATTATAAATATATATACATATTTGTAATGCTAAGTAATTTCATATCTCAAATAATTTCGGAGCTATTATAAAAAATGTTAATTTACGCATCAGACCGGAGTCCTTAAAGCCGTTTTGCCGAAATATTGAGAGTAGCCATTTTGTTTGGAATATTTATTAATGTTTATAAATGAAATTTAATCAAAATCGTTAGAGCTGATTTTGAGAAAATCGACTTTTTCTCTTTTTGCCCTTCAGTAAACTACCCTTAATTTTAGGGTAGATATCCAATTCCAAAAACTCCTCGGGGTAACCCTATGAAAACCCTAGATATCAAGTTTTAGCTCAATTGGTAAAACAGTTTAGGCTCTAGTTGAAGGTACAGACAGACAGACAGACAGACGGATGGAAATTCAAAAATCACTTTTTCGGATTCAGGGAGTCATGAAACGTCAAGATTCATCAAAATCTCGAGTTCGATTTTTTTAGACGATCAACATACTTTCTCTACCTGTAAGATAGAGAGAAAGTAAAAATACAACAAAATTGAAAAAAAAAAGTCAATTCAACACGCTGAGCCCCAGCTGGAATGATCAAATATGCTCCTTGGACCAAATTAACTTTTTGGCCTCACTCAACTGGTAACAAAGCCCACATTCATGATAAAATAGCTAAAAAATATTTGTATGTATTGTGGCCAAAAATTGAGGTTTTTTTTAGTGTGATCCATTGGCCCAAGCCTTAGACCATTCTGTCTTTTAAGCGGGTTTTATTGCCTAGTTAAAATAGTTATTAAATGTTTGAACTAATTAACCCAACCAAATTATGTGTTGTTAGCTGTGATCCCTTTATGTTTATAAAAATTCCTAATTGTAAATGTTACTTTACAGTAATTTTATTATGCCCTGCTATATTTTTAATTGGTGTCATTAATCATACTAAATACTAAATCTAGAAATAAAATAATCTTTAGCGCCTTTGTCAGACATGTTCAACTGGATATTTCTTGAATTTTGCTTGGTTCACACTTAAAAATAATTTTGATCTTGTGCATGCCTTTAAAAACATAGTATTCATAAGCATGGTACTTTGAATTGTCTTTACTTGGAATAATAAAGTCATAAAATTCTAATCACAGAAATTATGCTATGTATCTTGTACCCTACCTTCTGATCAATTTTATCTTTACTGGGGGAGAGATATAGTGAGTTCTATGGATTAATTTACTATAACAATCATAATAAACTATCATTATCATTTAGGTAAGTTAATTTAATTTTGTTTTTTCAGAAGTGGGTCCAGGTGCAGCCAAACAGGGACAATATAAAAATCCAGAATACTTCTGTTATAATCCTATCTCTTATTTTGAAGCCGAGATCGAAATGGCAAAGTACAGAATACCACAACCTTCAAGCAAACAATAGTAAACAATACATGATGACCAAGTGGAATGTATTAGTAAAAACCATCAACCTTAAAACCATTTAAAACTATCCAATGATTGTTTCTTTAAGTTTGAAATAAATTGATTTTAAATAGATGTAAAAAGGTTATGTACATATTTAAATTATTGGAAGAATATATAGTATTTAGGACAACTATTATTTCATTTAACAAACTGTTCATTCTTTACAAGTTTCCTTTTTTCCCATTTGTGCTTTTTTGGTTTCCTATTTTAGGAAGTTACATTGCATATTTCACACTCCCTTTTAATGGGTTCCAATAGAATGAACCCTATGTTGAGGGATTGGGCGGTAACAATCAATTTTATTTAAGAAGAAGCCATTACCTCTTTGTCCATTGGCAGCAATGTAAAGTGTGAATTGTATTCTCCTTTTCATTATAAAAGCCAAATTATGTTTGTTACTTTTATATGTTTCCAAATATATCATATATTTGAGCAACATAATTTGAGATCATATTATACAACATTTATTTTGAAGTATCAACTTTAGTGCCAGTGTTGACTCAATTAAATAAATAGGACATGGCTTAATTCTGAGGAACAGCATTAGCTTCAACTTATAGTGTTGAAAAAATACTTATATCCTTTCAAGAACAAACATTGGCTTTTTAGATTGCTAACAGTTTCCACTCAAATCAATTCACAAAGCAAGTTGAGTGCATTTAAATACACAACTCTTACTTATCTAACTTTGATTGAAACAAAAGAGCATATTTTTATTATTTGATCTGTAGTGTAACAAAACAAATTATCACTTTATAAACACACTCAATTTAACAAATGTTTTCAGGTAAATAACAAATATGTGCAAAAACAAATGATTACCTTAAGATATTACAGTTAAAGCAGACATCACCAAAAATAAAACCACCATATAAGAATAATCTCTTTAAAGTTTGTATGAAGAGTACAAGAGAAATTTGTTTCACATAGAGTTTATCGAGTGTGATTTAAGTAGTAGGTTAAAACATAATTTAATATTTTCTGATCTTTAAATTTTTATTGCTATTAAAAAGTAGAGTTGTACCTCAAAGTTTATTGATCAACAATGATGCACTTTTAAAATAATAGTTTCATTTTAAACAGTAAAGTCAAATTCCTTAAAATCATTTCGAAATTGTTTGGCCAGGTCTGTCTCCTCTTCTTTGGATATCTTACAATCCCTCCAATCGGCTCTGTCCTCCATGTCGAGCAAAGCACTGGAAGCCAACACCTCCCTAGAAAATGATAATACTTTCACTTATCTGTTGTTTTCTTTGTAGGGGTGGACGGGATCCCAAACCGTCGAGAATTTATCTATTAAGCCAACTACAGAGTCTAAAATGGCTGCGTTATCTGATAGCTTGTGATATTAATATAATCACATACTTGTAGCCGACAATTTCCGCATGTCCATCATAGGCTCTGCCTTAAAATATGAGCGAAGAATGACCCTAGGCACGGGACAAATCCTGGATAGCTCAGTGGTTAGAGCATTGTCATACTAAGCCAAAGGTCCCAGGTTTGATTCCAGTGTCTAGGTGTCATTTTTCAATCTTCAGAATATGATATCTAGATGGAGTAATCCTCACTAAAAGCATAAATAATAGCTTTGGCTATTTAATTCCATTGTATGAAGACGATTAACTACTGATCATAGTCATACTAAGAAGGAATGTTTTGAGGGTTCAGCACCTTGTACCTAATTATTTGATTAATAAAATATTTTATATTTCTCAATGCCAACCACATTAACTATATTAAAAATAAATAGTACAGCGCACTGCACATACTTTCTCTTGCTTTTATCTTAAAATAGATATTTACGAAAAACTTGTAGGATTTGTGAAACAAAATGATAACACTATACTAAAGATCATAAATGAAATGATATACACTGTTACTATATGACATTAGGAACTAGGAACTCTGTTACAGAAAAATTGAAAAAAGAAAAACATCTTTGTCCACCAAAGATCATAAGAATCAAATTCAGTTTTAAAGACCTGAATTATAAAGTATATATATATTTGCTTATAGCTCATAAGTTGTTGGTTTTATAAAAAAAATATTTATTATCTTTAAATAGTGCTACAATGTTAAGTTATTTTGTATCTCAAATAGTTGTGAAGAAATGATGAAAATTGGAAAATTTCCTCGTGTAAAGTACTCTCATTTCCATAAGGAAAGTGAGAATTTCCATTTTGTTCATAGTGATAAACAGTGTGTAGACATAAAATTTAATAAAAATTGTTAGAGTGTATTTTGAGAAAGTAGATTTTTTCTCATTTTGCCCTTCAGTAAACTACCCTTAAATTTAGAGTTAGATCTCTTTATTCCAAAAACCCTTGGAGGACCTTATGAAAATCCTAACAAGCTTTAGCCCAATCTGTAGAATAGTTTCGGCTCTAGCCCAAGGTACAGAAAGACGACAATGCAAAAACCACTTTATTGGTTTCAGGGGTCAACATTTATCTAAATCTCGAATTTTTTTTTTGACAATCACAATACTTTCTCTCCTGATGTTGGGAGAAAGTAAACATTAAATTGCTTCAACAGGATTTTATGCTAAAAAATTCCTTTGAAATGTCTTGTTGGGGATTTACACAATGAGAAACTGAAGGTATTATGGTCTGCAGAAATATTACATTTTAATGTATGAGGGAGATAAATTATGGAATCTATCCGAAACATGGGCGATAGAAAGTAGTTTTTTTTAATAAAAAATAAAAATGCGAACTATACTTCACATGTTGTAAAAAATACTGTGTGTGTGAAATGGCACTGTTTTGGACAACACCACATTGGGGGGGGGGATGGATCAAAACCTAAACCCAAAGAGAATCATTTCAAACTTTACTAATGTGAAAAAAATTAACAAAGTCAGTCTAAGGCATTATTCTCATGTTAGACTGTCCTGCTGATGATAGTGATATTGGGGTTCAAATACCGGTTGGGTCCCAGTGAGGGTGTTCTTTAGTTTCCCACTCTTTCCATCCAAATACATGTATATTACCTCTAAAATAGTGCCTTCCTCATCCCTACCCACTAGAGTACTTATAATTATATATAATCATATAACCTTAACAGGTAACACAAGGAGGTTCTAAAAAATGAATATATTTAAATTAGGATTCTACGAGGCGTGTTTTTTTAAGTACCGTTTTGAAATTCGGCCGCTGCAGCTGCCGTCCCACGCATGCGCGTTGAGTACTTCCATCTGTTGGCTAGCCACAGACACCATTACTGAAGTATTCGACTGTGTTTACATCTGTTTGTGAGTATTTAAAATGGCTCAGTCAATTGAAAATCCCACCGACTGTGAAATACACTCTGTTATTCGTTTTCTTCATGCAAAAGATGTGAAAGCGGCTGAAATTTATCGGCAGATCAGTGAAGTGTATGGAGAAAACATTATGAGCGAAGGAATGGTAAAAAATGGCTTAGAGCATTTAAAGATGGCCGCATGAATATGCATGATGAGGAACGAAGTGGGTGACCTTCTGTCATTAGTGAAGACTTGGTGCAGAAAGTTGATGGAAAAGTTCTAGAGAGCAGACGCTTTACGATTTCATCTTTATCTAATGAGTTTCCTCAAGTTTCAAGAAGTGTTCTTTATGGGATTGTGACAGAACACTTAAATTATCGTAAGTTGTGCTCACGCTGGGTACCGAAAATGTTGACTGAGGTGCACAAAACCAAACGTTTAGCCAGTGCGTTGACTTTCCTTGAGCAATACAGTGATTTTGGTGATCATTTTTTAAGCCAAATTGTCACAGGCGGTGAAACATAGGTGGCTCATGTTACGCCGGAATTGAAACAATCCATGGAATTGCGGCATTCAACATCACCCAAGAAAGTGAAGTTCAAACAAACAATTTCAGCCCGAAAAATCGTGTACTGTGTTTTGGGATAGAAGGGGGTGTTGCTTGTGGATTTTTTGCCTCGTGGTGATACAATAAATTCTGAGACCTTAACTAAACTGCTCCGTGCAATCCAAAACAAAAGGCGTGGCATGCTGAGTAAGGGGATTGTTTTGCTTCATGACAATGTCCGTCCACATGTGGCTAATCGTACTCAAGATCTCATCGCATCATTTGGTATGAAACAACTTGATCACCCTACGTACAGTCCCGATCTAGTGCCTAGTGACTACCACTTGTTCCTGCATTAAAAAAGCATCTTGGTGGTCAGCACGACAACGACGATGATGACCTCAAAACGGCCGTGATGCAGTGGTTATCAAATCAGGCGGCAGATTTCTATGAGGATGGAATTCAAAAGCTGGTTGTACGATAAAAGTGCCTTAATATTGGTGGAAATTATGTTGAAAAGTAGATTAAAGTACAGGCTTTCATGTAAAAATAAAATTGATAAAAAAGTACATTTGTGTGTTTTTAATTTGAAAATGGTACTTACTTAAAAAAACACGCCTCGTATTTGGAGAAATTGAAACCAATGAACAATTTCTCTACTTTTATGGGAAGTTGACTAGTTTATAAAACTACAATTCTTAAGAAAAGTGAGACATGCAGGGTATAAGAAAGGTATAATACATTCACAACCTTAATTTACTTAGATGAGAGTTCAACAAGTTACTAGAAATAGTCCATAATGTATCCCTATTCCCTATCCCAACAGCTGACATAATGTCACTTTGGATAACTAATGAAAACATATGATAATGTATGAATGTGATAGTTAACCACATTAATTTAGGCCAATATTATTTATATTATTTTTCGAGGCTCAGCACAAAGCTTATTTATCCTTTTATTCCACTTAAAAAAATTATTATTCACAGCATCTTCACAAACAGTCTAACGAACATAGATTTAAAATGACGACCGACGAATTTAAACCATGTGATTGAACATGACAGACACAAGTTATTTACAATGATGCACCCACACAGTGGATAAAAATATTTTGAAATATGATAAAAAATCATAAAATCATATATTATATATTAAATAAATGACAAGTGTTTTCTTTTTTCCAAATAAATACGATGCCTGTATTAATGTATGCACTATATTACACATTAGAGATAACATTCCAAAACGAAGAATAAGTACTTTCAATTATGTTTAAAATATTGTTTCGGAATGAATAAAAAGAAATTATTAAAAGTAATGAAATGGTGTGAGAAAACTTAAGTTTACGTTATTTTAAATGTAAAATATAACATGTTATTAAAAAACTTAACTCTATAGAAAAACAGTGATCTTCTACAAGTGTTTGCAACACAAAACCTAAACATAGGATTTTTTAACTGTCATCCAGGTAAAAAACCTATCATGAACAGACTCTACAAGAAAGTAGTTTACTTATATAAGGGTCAACACGCTCCCCTTCACTCCCTAGGGGTCTGTGAGTTTCCATTATATTTAGCACCATTTTTAAATCTGGAGGAGTTCTCAAGATTTTAACTATTTCATTTTAAGTTTACATTTTTATTAAATAAAATAAATTAGAACATAACTTTGGGCCTTTAAGAAAATGCTAACACTTATTTTTACAGCCAAAATTCATAACATTTTAATATATTAATGTATTATTTTATAGGTAAAGTCTGTTCAGCGTAGGAATTGTTTTCTTAAAGGCCTTTTTCCCTATCAGAAATCTATTATATAGTAGGGCAGAGGTTCCCAATTTTTTTTGGCCACGGAACCCTAATTGATCATACTTTTTTTGGCGGAACCCCATTTTGATAATAACAAAAGTGATTGTACCTTGTAGTGTAGTTTGAATATTTTCATGTTTGACATATTATTTATTTATAATTATTCTAAGTATTATAAAACATTTATCGTACAAAAAAGTAACTATTTAATGTGAAGAATGAAATTTTTTTCACATATTTACTTATAATAGCACTAAAATTAGGCTTAATGTCTGACAATTGAACGCGAAGATCTGAACTCGGAACCCCTTTGACCCTTCCACGGAACCCCAGGGTTCCGCGGAACACCTTTTGGGAAACGCTGTAGTAGGGTATTGGTAGGAAAAAAGACCTTTCAGAGAGTGATTCCTACCAAGAATGGAGTATATTGATAATATCTATCAAGTGACAGTTACAGATCACATGACCTGACGTGAATCTGTGAAAGTAGAACTAGTAACTTTTCTAGTTGTCAAATGAGGTCCTTTCATATGAAAATAGAACATTATATGGGGTTTTATCTTACAAGAGAGAAAGTACATTCTTCATAGATTTGTTCCCATGTTTGGATTTGCGCAAGACAGTTTGATGAGTCATGAACGGGCCTTGTGTAGTTTCCCAACATTTGAATGGTTAATAAAATGAGCAGTATGCAGGAATGAGTATTTTAAAAATAAACTAAGTTTTCAATCCATTATTATTTGTGAAAATACATGCCTATAACATTTAATGAATTAAAACTCTATGTTCTAAGATCACTTATACAATACCTGCCAAATTGCAGAGGAAAGTTCTTCTTAACTCGATGAAAAAGCTTTTCTCCTGATGGGAGCTCCACATAAAAATAGGGTGTTCCAGGTGGTGCGATTTGTTCCAATTTGGAGTGAGTAGGAATCTCATCCAGTTGGAAACCTTGGGCCTCTGCACACTCCTATTGTTTAGAGAAAGTACAAATTCATCAAGTTGTACTTTATGCCACTATTTAAGTTTCCAAACATAGCATTAAATTAATTAAATTAGTTGAAAAATGACACCTGGACACTGTCGATCAAACTCAGGACCTCTGGCTTGTGTCGCATCAATATTTGTATTAAATATGACAAGAGTCGTAAATACAATATTCTAAGGTTCATGTATATGGTTCATTATCAAGATAATAATTGAAGACATTAAAGCAGTTTGTTACCCTTCCATCAATACAAAAACGAGTTAAGCTCGTTTAAGCTATATATATCTGCTAACATTTCCTCAATACAAGAACGAGTTAAGCTCGAATAAGCTATATAAATCTGTTAACATTTCCTCAATACAAGAACGAGTTAAGCTCAAATAAGCTATATATATATATATATATATATATATATATATATATATATCTGTTAGCTTAACAACATCGCCCCAACTTCGTAAATTCTAAAATATATATGAATATACATAATGTCAGAGTGACAATACCAAAATAAAATGAACCTCCCAACCCTAAGCAATTAACATAAAAAACATAGTCACAACCTAATACCCTGACAATAGACCTAATGCCTTAACGTTGCAAGCCATCTTTAAATGGTGGTAAGCGCGCGTCTAAACAACTGCCGCCTAGCGTCGAGAAAAGAAAGTTTAGTCATCCGAAATTCAATAAATATTTTAAATAAGTCCCAAATGTTAATTTAGAAAAGATTCCCCCCCGCCCACATTACGCTGAAACAGAATTTTGATCCATTAAATATTAACTTAAGTATAGAGCGGCGGTCTCACCAAGAGGCCGGTGATACAATGAGTACCTACTAACAAGATACATTCCAATATATAGTCTCAACGAATATCAATACATCCACAGAGAGGGGGAGAGAGGGAAGGAGAAACAGAATGGAAAAGGGAGGAGAGACAGCGCTCAGGGGAGACAGGCGGCGGCTCTGGCAACCGCTGGACATTTGTAGAACCCATTTGATATAATTTAGTTGTTCTTATAACAGCGTTACAAGGGGTTTTAGGGATAGGCCTCACTATTGCAGATTTCCACAAAGATGGAAAAATTCCTACTTGTAGAGAATGATTAAAAATATCTCTTATAGGGTTTAAAACATAAAAAAGTATTTTTTATAAATGTAATTGTAATTTGGTTATTTCCTTGTGTGTTTGTTTTGATTTGCTTAATTGAATGTACAACGTCTGCTAGTGATATTGCATTAAATTGAATTTATTATGATTTGAGAACTGAAACACTAAGTTATTAGAGTCTAATTTTTTGAATAGGATCAATTAAATTAGGAGTATTCACAAAATGAGAATTAAGATCATCAAACGATATGGGGATTTCAGTGTTACCGATATGTTTGTATCCAACACCTAATTGTCTAAGGTCTTTCCATAAACCTTTAGGTGAGGAGTTATGTGATAATAAGTTATGTGTATAAAGAAGTTTAGCTTTGCGGACGTCCTGTCTACATCTATTTCTAAGTAATCTATATTTCTCAAATAAATCAGATGTTATGTCAGGGTTGTTTTTACGTGATTGTTTAAACAATCTAAAGGCAGCATCTCGGTGAGACATTAGTACTAGTATATTCTGACTCAACCAAGGGGAAGGTGGTCTAGCAGCCCGTTTTGTTTTAATAGGAGCCTGTCTGTCAAACAGTTCGAGTGTCTTTTCATTCATACAATTCACTTTTTTATCAACATTATTAAGAGCTAGTACATTTTGCCAAGAAATGGATGAGGCATCTTTAATTAGAGAATCCTCGTCCAAATTTTTGAGGTTTCTAGCTTTAATTATTTTAGGTTGAAATTTAGGAATGTTTAGAGAGTAAGATATAAATATTAAATCATGATATGAGAGGCCAAGTGCAGCTATTTGTCCATGATTCAGTACTTTGTCTGGATTAGAGGTCGCAATAATGTCGAGCCAAGTATGTGAGCTAGATGTATGATGTGTTGCGTCTAGTGTACATATAGTTAAATTACATGAAGTCAACATGTCAACAAGTTTATATTTATCAGGGGAGTGTGAGAACAGATCTGTGTTGAAATCTACCATGATCACGACATGGTCATAATTAACAATATGAATCATTATTTCAGTTTTAAATGCTGTCATATCCCCAACTTTATGTGGTTTATAAACTACAGCCAGCAAAATTGTTTGTGTTTGTATAACTATCTCTAAAATAAGGAACTCTGTGGAGGCATTATAAGGGCCAGAAGATAAAGAAAGTACATTGTAGTTTACATTTCTTCGAACATAGATTGCCACTTCCCCACCATCTTTTATGTTCACGATCGTTTCTAATAAGATTATAATTGTCCAATTGAACAAGTGAATTATGAATGGAGAGGCATGAAAGTTGAGAGTTACAAAATATCCTGGAATTCATGAACATGAGCCGGTAAAGATTGTGCATTCAAATGTGAGAGCTGTAAGGCTCGAGGGTGGGAGGAAAGAAATCCCTTCAACAGTTTGCTCGTTGTAGGGGGGCAAGCAGAAGGTAAGGAGGGGGGAGGCTCTGTGTCATAGGTGTTAATTGAACAGAGTTATTGTAAGTGTACACTAGTTGGAGTTAGTGGTGCCAACGTTTGAACCTTACTCATAATAGAAGAAAATAAAATTCAATAAAAGCATGCAAAAACTCACCCAAGAAACCGAGGAAATGCAGAGACGCACACACATGCACACAAACATACAGATTAAATTTAACATGATAAATAATAATGATAATTTATAATAAAACAATATTATTGAAAATAAAAATAAAATAAAGAGATAGCAAAAGTGAAATAGAAAGTGTTTCAAACACCCGCATGCCATGTCAACATGATAATAACACACTTATTAGTTGGATTGTTAATTAAGTGTTCTTGTACAGGCTTATGCTGTTTCGCTCACAAAATTTTTAAGTTGTCCATCTGACGAAGTGTAGTGATGTACACTCGACGACCTTGATCCCCCAGGATAATTATTCTCTCGTTCTGTGTCCAGCAATGCCGAATTCCATATTTATCCCTCGCTGCCTTGAGGATTTGCTGTCTTATGAATGTGAGTGACTCCGTTATGAGAATGGAGGTGCTCTTAAGGGCTTTCTTAGCACTGAAAACAAGCCAACGTGGTTGGTAGCTTGTGAATTTAATTATAATAGGCCTTCTACCCTCCACGAGAGCCTCTGCAGATGTTCTCTTAGGCTTGCCTATTCGATGACATCTGTCAACATCATTAGCCTCAATCATGACATTAAGTCGTGTCTCAAACATCCTTAAAACTCAGTCATCATGTCCTCGCCTGGTTTTTCTGGCATTCCATGCACGAGCAAATAGTTTCTTTGGATGTATTGTTCAAGATCGTCGAGTTTATCCTCTTGAAGCATGATTTTCTTTTTTAGATCTGAGAAATCATTTCTTAAGTGATCAACTTCCTTTATAAAGTCACTTTTAAATTTCTCAATCTCAGTTAGGATTGATCCCCTAGCTTCCTGAGTCGACCCAATAGTTTCAGTCACTCCACTATTTACCCGGACTCAAGGCTGTGAATTGTAGCATTCACACTTGTTTCAAACTTCTCAAATGTTTCGAGTACAGTTTTCAAAGTTGGCGACATTTGCACGTGAAACAGAGGTTATATACGAACAATAAAACAAAGTTGTTAGCACTTTACTAAAGCTGTGATTAAATGAAATAAACAACACTTGGCAGACGTAATTACTTAAGGTGGTATGAAATATAACTAAGATAGGTAATTATTAACAATAATGAATGCAGTTGTGATATTTTTGCCGAAGCCGCTACAGACACTTTCTACTCACTTTCCGCCATCTTATTTTAGATTAGGGATGGGTTGTGAAATCTCAACCTGCTCCTTTGTCACTGCTCCTCTGACATCACATTCACAGCCTGTTCCTGACAGACAAAAGCAGCTGTTTCTTTTTGTTAATGGCAAGTTTGAAACGTTAAACACGTTAAGCCTATTACTGTATGCCCATTTGTTTTCTCCGAGCTTCTACTGTTTTCTCTCAGTCAAGACTGCATCGTTACAATATTGTATAGATGGCACCACAAAACAGCTATGTATTAGAAGTGTTTATCAACGCTTGGCATTACTCCTCGTCTCTCTAATTTCTGTCACAGGCAGCACTGGAACAGGTCCAAAGGAACCATGCTCCTAGTCTCTGTCACAGGCAACGCTGTAACAGGTCCGGCATAACCTTGCTCTTCGTTTATCTGTCAATGGCAGCGCTGGAACAGGTCCAGAGGAACCTTACTCTTAGTCTCTGTCACAGGCAATGCTGTAACAGGTCCGGCATAACCTTGCTCCTAGTCTCTGTCACAGGCAGCACTGGAACAGGTCCAGAGGAACCTTACTCCTAGTCTCTGTCACAGGCAACGCTGTAACAGGTCCGGCGTAACCTTGTTCCTCGTCTCTCTGTCACAGGCAGCGCTGTAACAGGTCAGGCATAACCTTGCAACTCGTCTCTGTACCAGGTCTGGAGCAACCTTGTTCCTTTATGATACGAAGATATTTTGGAGCAGTCGTACAATGGAAAGATATGCAAAGAGATCATTGAAATTCTATCGTCGCAGGAGAGTACAAAATATTAGAGGTGGTGCATTAGCTCATATGCGGGATTATAAACCATTTAGGCAGGGTAAATTTACTATTGTTGATAAATCCATGAATTTAATTACTACTTCAACTGGTGGTCCAACATCTGATCCTAAAGTTGTTGATGCAATGAAATTTCAAGTAATGGATATAGGTTCATATTTTAATGAAACTTCACCAAGATCTAGAGATTATGCTCAAATATTTAAGAAAGCTGCTGTTTCTAAGGTTGTTATATCTTTAAGGGGTGTTAATATTGATAAATACTTAACTTCATATAAAGATGATCAGACAATAACTAGTCAAATACTAATTACAGGTGATAAATATGAAAGGGAATATGTATACTATTATTTAGATAGATCTAATTTAGCTATTAGATAGATCTTATTAATTACAGGTACAGATAAATTAATTAAAAATTATAATTGGAAAGGTATTAGAAAAATTACTTTTGATAGATTTATGAAATGTGGTCTTAAATTTGTTTTTATCTTAAGCCACAAATGCAAACAGCATCAATTAATTCTGAATTGTTATCTACTAAGTTTGATATTTCTACTATTTGTACAAAACAAAGGTCACCTTTTGATATGTCTCGTATGAGATTGTATTATTCTTTTTTTAATAATATCCCTGGTGGTAATAAGAATTATAGTTACACAACAAATGTTAATTGGAATATTTCAATGTATATGACCTGTAACTTCTCAGTCCCTGACCTTGCATATCTAAACAAGTAAAATAAAAAAATGTATTGATACAAATATGAAGTTGTTTTATTTTACGAACTTATAAAAGAGAGAGAATTAAGCCTTGTACCTCTAGTCTTAACAAATACTGACAATACTGACAACAGATATCAGATACAAGCAGCAGATCTCGCACAGCATGCAGAGGTAAATAGATTTCATTTTTGTACACAATATCAAGCAATACAATATTTAGAAGAAATAACAGGACCTAGAAGATTGTGGCCAAATTTTATTAGATGGCAATTATATTGTTCACGATTAGTATATAGAGCTAGAATGACTGGTTACATTTGCCATTGTTAATGGTCTTGACTTGCAAAACTTTATAACTATATTATGGGTTTTAGGCCCTCTTCAAATAAATCCTGCAGCTTTGCGAACCCTTCGACATTTATGGACATGGCTCTTCACTCAAGGACATGAAGGATGAGATCGTCGAAGTATTTTAGTTTTTCAATACTCCTCGGAAGAGTTGTCAATCTTGAAGGAGAGCCTCACCCTCAGAACCCCCTTCATCGTCGGAACCCTAATGAGTTACCTGTTTGGCCCCCAGCCTACACTCTAGAGAATCCACAATGCAGAACCATTATTTAGTGTTCATCAATTAGTGTATATGAGTGAAGTTCGTTTTTTTGGTTTGTGAAGTGGAAGTGGTTACTTTGTGTTCTTGTCACAGCGCTGAGATCAGGTCCAGCGCAACCTTACTTATCTATTATATGCCTAATCTAGAGATGGTTTGAGGAGTCGCAAATGAGTTTTGAAGAGGAAAGTTTTCGTAGTACAAAACACTATTTCCACAATACAAGCACAGTATGTAATGTATTCTCACAATAAACTGTTACGTCGATAATGAACATTGAAGAGGCCCACTTGGTGATCAAATGATTCAAGGCAAGGTTCAGCAATATATGGCCCACCGACTGGTTTTATATAGCCCACAAAATATTTATAAAAAATTGTGTTCAGTAAATAGAATTAATAACTAATTGCTACATGAAAAATTTAAGTTGAACTTTTTTGTTAGTTTTTCAAATCGGCCCAACAATTTTTTTAAAACACATGTGCCCGCATATATAAAAAGGTTGCAGACCCTAGTCTCTGGCGTTACTCTTGCAATAGACTGAACTGCCGATGACAGGGAGATTGGGGTTCGATCCCAGTTGGTTGCAATGAAGGTGGTTTTTCGTAAATGTTTTCCAATCTCATCTCACACAAATTGGGTGCACTTCCTCTAAAATCAACCATCTCTATCCCTAAACAGTAGCTAATTAGTGCATATGCATATAAATCGAAGGCAGAAGACACGATGCTAAAAAAAATTAGGATGGGATAGTTTTGTATATAGGGACTGTGACAAAAAGGAAGGCAGGAACAGGTCCAATGTCCAGTCCAATGAAGGAGCAGTTTTTCCCATCCCTAGTTTAGATATTATGGTTATTTTTGCGGTTTTTAGGTTATCATTAAAAATAACCAATAACTGATACTATACGCTAAAAATCTCGATACCACTCTTTAGTATTCAACACAGTTAACTCCGCAAATGGGTTGGGATAGTGATAGGCATAATCGAATTTTATTTTTTTGTGCTGTTTTTGATTATTTTCCAATTACTTCACCACGATATTACAAATTCAGCATCACAACAATCAAAATAGATTTAAAAACAAATAATGAATTATCAAATTTTATATGCACCACTCTTACTACCCATCGGTTATACGCACTTACCTAATGTTAAGAGTATTGTGGAAATGGAGACCTACATTTAGGATCCAACCACGTGGAGGCTGCATTCCACACATCACAAGTTGATTAATCAGATCTTGTCAGAGGTAAGAAGTTGCAATCAATAATCGCCGACTGGATTGAACCCATACAAAGTACAATTAATTCTTAAACTTACCTACATAGCTAGTGCTTGTCAAGTAATGTGAGATAAACCAATCGATTTAACAACAATCGATAAACAATTTCTACACAATTTAGTGATGCCAACTTTAGTTTTAATTCGTGAAACTTCACAAAAATCTAACTTTTGAATAATATCAAGTAAATTATTATCTTTGATTAGATGTTCCTAGACATCTGTTTTGAAAATAAGAATAAAGAAGCTTATTTAATATCACTAATTTTTTATGCTTGGTGTCATGGTGGCTGACTTTTTCGGTAATTCACAGCAGAACGTGTTTATAGGTTAGATTTTTTGTAACATATGAAATATGCTTATCTTTTCCTTATTAAATCAACAATTTGTCATATATCTATCCTTGATTTCTTCATATATCGCTTTACTTTATATATTTTATTTTCTGTATATCATTGTGAAAGTGAAAGTGTCATGTTTTAGAAGTTAGCGTGTTAATGGTCAACTCCAATGTTCGTATTTAGGGGGAGTAGACTATGTATGACACTTAGATTTTCACTAAGATTATCATTTGTCACAGTAAAAATTGAACTTTCATTGTTTTTATGAAACTTTTTCACGTTAACCTTCTTATGCAAAAGCAATATTTGTGACAAAAAAATAAATTCCTTAGCAATTCTGCAACCTAAACTCTGCAAGCCTAGTTATGATTTTAAGTCAACATAGATTTTTTTGTTTTGTAAATATTTTTTTTATATTATATAAAATAATCTACCATAATTATTATTTTCTTCATTCATAATAAAATAAATACCACTTTACACTGAAAAACTGGGGTCATCTTAGATTCAGGTAAATACTGTATTTTTAGAGGAAGATACAGAAAAGGTGGATAGAAACATATAAAAGAAAAGAAAACACTATGGCTTTTAGAATTAATAGAAGAACACAGTTCATAGTTTACATTGCTGCCATTGGACAAAGAAGAAAATCAGTCGTTACTGCTCAATACCCTGACTTAAGATTTCATTCTATAAGAACTCATTAGGAGGGAGCGTGAAATACGCAACGCACCTTCCTAAAAGAGGAAACCAAAAATCACTAAAGGGAGGAAAAGGAAAGGATTGGGCGGTAATAATAGATTTTCTTGAAGTGGCAGCTACTACCTCTTTTTTCAATGGTAGTAATGTAAAGTGTGAACTGTGTTCTTCTTTTCATTGTAAAAGCCATAATTTGTTCGTTACTTTTATATGTTTCTATACATCTTTCCTGTACCTATATATAACAATTAAGATCCAAGACATCACTTTGTAACCTCCCGTGTCATCACTGTAACATTTCTGACAGAACTAAAGGTTTCTAGTTTTGTCTGGGTGTCCGTACCAACCCTACAACGCGCTACAGGCACCTAGACTACTGTGAGGATGACCCCGACGTAGGTTGGAAATTGATGGCTTTGTGGAGTGAGACTGCGAGTAGTCAAGAAATTATATTTATTAAGCTAGTAATGGACTAAAAACAACATGAATCTATTAAATATCCCTGACATGAAGGCGCGATTATGTCTCGCAACCTCCTGTAGTACCGGATCGACCCCCTGCGGGTGAAATCAACAGATCACTTATCTTCACTACTCATCACACGGAAACCGACACACATCACTAAGCAAGGCGTCAACATTCAAGGTCTCTAGTCGGTTCTCACACCAACACGCTGATCTCGATTTTCACTGCCAGAAGGTCCAGTCACTACTCTCGCTCTTCAAAGGATGCAAGCTAAATGAGCTATTTTGCTATTCTCTACAGGATGGTAAGCCAACATTTGTACTTCCAAATGTACAGTTCAGTAACCATCCTGCCAGAACAACTAAAATAAATAGCTGTAACATATTATAATAAATCTAGAAAAGATGAGCAAGCACACTTATTAAAAAAACATGTCAAACCTAAAGCTATGCTTAAAACAAAACTTAATCGATATTTTGATCATTTTCTGAACTTGATCATTGACCATATTGATCCAAATCCAGAAATACCCAATTACTTACCTGGAACATTTCCTTCAGTTGGTCTGCCAGTTTGACATGCACTGGGACAACTTGCATTTGCAAGTGAGATGTTTTATAATTCCTTTCAAAAAACACAGGAACTTTTTCCTGTGTCTTGAAATACTTCTTCAAAGCTGACTTAAACATAACTATTATTAAGGAAAAAAATGAAACTATCATCAAATTTTAATCAACTATATATTATTAAAAAAGAGTTTGAAAACATACATGCTGATCTTTTAAGAGTAAATGAAAACTCTACTTGCTCAACAATACTTTCTCCTCCGGCCAGCTGGAGACCACCACAAGTAGATTTAAACCTTGATAAGAGTTTAAGGGGTGGTGGGGGTGGAGGCTCTCAGAGGGAGTCAATTAAACATAACTACCCCTGAGAATAAATTAGAGAACTTATGAATAGGTGACCTGGCGGTCTAGGGGTAAGGTGTCAGACTTCTGTGCTGGGGGTCCGGGGCTCAATCCTCGGTCCCGGCACAGATTTATCTGATTGCCAAACCCTTCCTTCACCTCTGACAAGATGTGTATTAAACACAACTTGTGAATGTGTGGAATGCCAGGCCTCCACCGTGGTTCGGATCCCACGTTAAGCTGTAGGTCCTCCATTTTATCTCACAATCACCCTACCATTACACATTAGCGTAAGTGCATACAACCCGAACGGGTAGTAAGACGCGGTGCTAATACTAACTTATGAATATATGGTATGCTACACTCGCTTTGGAAAGAAACTCCAATTATTTTTTTTTTAGGATAAAACATGTGCTAGCTGATAGGTGTAGGATTCTAAGACTACTTCAAAAACGAAAGATGACTTCAAGTAATGGAATTCTCCCTTAAGGTTTCCTAGAACAATTTGAAATCTGGATATGAATGTCAAGTTGTGATAAATTATATGTTATTGTAAAACTGACCATATGAGAACATAAATTAGATATTAAAGAAACCTGTGTAAAATTAATTCATTTTTTTATAATATAAATAAAGTGTCAGTAAATTTTTACATCTATTAAGATACTGTTTCCAGCCTGTGGCCTGGGTCAGTTTTTTATTCAAGCCATATATTTTTCACTACCGGCTTGTTAGGCCTGTCATAGCTTCATATGTCTTATAATCTAACTTAAGACTTGAACCAACACAACATCCAGTCTCCGGTTGTTAATTCATCACTGTGAAAGGGTAAACCCACATTTGACCAATGATACATTTTTGGCCATGCCAGGAATCAAACCAGGAGCCTTGACTCAGTAGAAAAACATGCTACCCACTGAGATAAGGTGTTGGATTATCAGTATATGATTATTCCAATTATTACCATTTGAAAATTAATCACAACTATGCCCTTCATGGCTTTAAAGGATACTTCTTTATTTCTTTAGCCACAGCCTCAGGTACGTCTGACAGTGACTGATGGTGAGTCACAGGCAGGATTAGCAAGTGTTCAGGAACCAATCCACCTTTCGCAAGGGCTAGGTATGCCTAAGTTACAATAACCATACAATATTATACAAAGGTATCACAGGTATTGTTTGTTTTACAACAATATGTCATCAAAGCTACTAACTAAAAACTACTTATGTTACCCCTTAATACTATTTGTTAGTATTAGTTCAGTATGTGTTCCTACCATGCATCATCTTAAATTATTTATAGCATAATATATTAATACCATGTAAATAAAAATAATCCTTAGTTTAACTAAAGCCTTTAATTTTTGTAACTAATTTAAATAATTGATTGAATTTTAGCTTAATATATGAATTTGTTTTATAATCATTAACACTAAAAAATTATAGAACTAAACTGAGCAGATCTCTATAGCATATCAAACAACTAGTTACAGCAGGGATCGGCAACATGGTTCCCGTGGGCGCCCTCTTGATAGATTTTAAGTGCCGGCTTATATTTTGTAATTTTGTAAATTTTTTGCAAAATATTTTTGTTTAGTTTGAACGAGATAAAACCTCTTATCCATTATTTAAGGAAAGGTGGAAGTGCCCCTTGAAACTCCACTCCTGCTGTGCATCAACTTTCACAAGAATCAGTGTTCTCAACCATGAAGCATCTTAAGTCAAAATATTGATCAAGATTAACTGATTTTCATCTTGATAAATGCTTAAATACAGTTATCTCCAGTTAGATTCCTGACTACATCAATTTGGCTGACAATATGCAATGCCAAGTTTCACATTAATGATTAGGGTATTTAAATAAAGTTCACAATTTGCAGAGTTTTGATGTTTATGCTAATTTCAATTGTTTATTTTTTCATTAATATCTTAACAAATAAGTTTTTTTAACAATAAGCCCATTTGTAACATGCCTCAACCTTTGAGGCTCAAATATTTAAATCGAAAGAATGATAATGTTATAATTTGTGTTTTGTTTATTACATTTAAAATATCTATATTCTCAACTTTTCACTGATAAATACATAAATAAAAGGTGAAAACTCAGATATAGAAATCAACATTTATCTTGGCGCCCCCAGAGTAATACACATTTAAGGAAAATAGCGCTTCATGCTTAAAAAGTTGCCGACCCCTGAGTTACAGTATTTATATTTTGTCTGGATTCACTCTACTATACACCTTCTTTACCTGCAATAGTTACAGAACACCAACATTGTACAATTATTGTACATTTTAAATTGTACAATGACTAGGATTCAGTTTGGAAATAATATAAAGTGTAAAATAGCACCTCAACTATTATTAAAAGTATTCAACTGATGTATGTTATTTTACAATTTTACAACAAAATTTATTCTTGTATAAAGCTGAGTTTAAGTTTTCAATACCACCTGTATGATACTTTTATATCAATTTTATTTTTTATTTGAAAGTGATATTTTAAAATTTCCAACATTACATTGCTATCTAGAATAGTACAACAATATCATGTGTACTATAATGATAAATATAATATTTCAACATTACTATATGATCATAATTAAAATAATTTCATTACCTCATCGCCTATACTGATGACCAAATGTTTCTCAACATCAGGACTTTGGAGACAAAACCAACAAGTTGCTGAAATCAACAGTTAACAATATTAAAAGTACAGTTTATCAATTGTTTGGAATATTTCTATGCCCTAAAAGGTGACCAATTACTGCTCTAAAGAGCCTGGTTCAATAACTGGTAATTCCATAAAAGTTTTTAATATCACATGCATATGAATACAATACAACTTGTAAATGAACACAATGTTCACTATCAACCTTTAAATTACCCAACATGGATTTAGACAGTGGAATAATGTTGGGAAAATAATTCATACTAATTAGTTTGTCGATAAAATCACATTCAAAGGTTAATTCAACACTCATTGACAAAATAATAGAACCAATAATAGGCATATAGCCTGAACAGGTAGTAAGACACAATGCTAAAAAAAATACCACCACTGAATACACTTAGCTATTATATTATTATTAGCACTGCATCTTACTGCCCATTGGGGTTATACGTACTTACGCTAATGTGTAATGGTAGGATGGTGATGTGAGATGAAATGGAGGACCTACAGTTTAACGTGGAATCTGAACCACGGTGGAGCCTGGCATTCCTCACATTCACAAGTTGTGATTAATACACATCTTGTGAGATGTGAAGGAAGGGTTTGGCAATAAGATGAATCTATGCCGGGACCGAGGATTGAACCTCGGACCCCCAGCACAAAGTCTGACACCTTAACCCTAGACCGCCAGGTCACCAATACACTTAATATGACTCCTAAGTTTGAGGCCTACAATTTTCTGTTAAGTGTGTAGCCCTTGCCCTTATATTGTCCTTTAATGTTTAATGTAATATAGCCATTTGGCCTATATTCTTTTTATACAGTATAGCTCTTTAAGGAAAACCGCTTTTCATTTTTGGAGTATTTTGTTATATTTGTAAGAAGGTACCGTAAAGGTGGATAAAAATATATAAAAGAAAATGAACACAATATGGCTTTTACAATGAAAATAAGCCATTACCTATTTGTTCATGGCGGTAATGTAAAGTGTGAACTGTGTTCTTTTCTTTCCAAAAACCATATTTTGTTTGTTCCCTTTTATATGTTTCTATTCACCTTTCTTGTACCGTCTTTCAAATTTAATATTTTTTTATTATTATTTAGCACCACGTCTTACTACCCGTTTGGGTTATATGCCTAAATACCATTTACGCTAAAGGTTAGGAATTGGGAAGGTTGAATATAGAGGAAGTGAACCCCATTTGCATGGAGGGAGAGTGGAAAATCTTTAGGAACACCCCCCCCCCCCCCCAGTTCACCCACCTATATTCAAACCTCGATCTCCCCTCCTCGGCAGTCGAGCTCAACACAATAGCACGTTAGCTAACTAGCCACGAGGCGGGTCAAATTTAATTGAATATACTTAATCAAATAGGTCTTTATATATAAAATCCACTTTTCATATCCTTAAAAGAGTAATACCTTGGTCAAACACCGGTCTTTGCTTCCGTTCTGGCCCATCATCATTCTTCCTGGACCTTTTTCGCCGATTATCACCATCATCCGAGTGGTTCATGTCGTAAAAAAACTGAGTCGGCTCCTCCTGCCACACATTCCAATGTTTTGAAAATACCACTTGCATTATAATTCTCAATGGATGACAACCCTCAACAACATAAACTTAAAAGAGGCTATTTACCCGGAGTCGGTATACAATAGCACTATTGACTCTGAACAAATGAGTCAACAAATTACTAAAAGATAATATTTGACATTAATCTAAGTCATGCAAAGGACGGGTGAAATAAATAAAATACTATATTGCCGCTTCTTACTGGTTTTTTGTTGATGTGTGGTGAAAGCATGTTTCCAGAATACGGACATTCGGTCTGATCAGTCGTCTGCTGATATAATTCTTTTGCCGACATCTTATCAATTGGCTCAAGGTTCGCTGCATACAGCCATTTTTGCTTCCCCTCATTTCCAACTTTGGCTAGCGCTATGAATCTTGTGGCATGAACGGCTGTGTCACCCGAAGAATTAAAATTACTGAAATAAATGAAATATACTGTATGTTTAATTATCAGTGATAATATGTATAAGCTAAATATTATATAATACCAAATAAATTTTGTGCCGAACAAAGTTATATAGGAATCGACACAATAAACTAATGGTTGCTATATGTTAGTATTGCACATTACAAACTTGGTGTTGAATTAACTGAAACAAGGGACCCTAACTTTACAAATGATGATGAACTGAGCATGTGTGAAACTTAACAATTGGGTTGAAATTTTTCTCATGAACACTGTCCATAAGTAAGGTCCTGGGACCAAATGTTCTTTACAGAAAATGGCCACACCTATATTTAATCACATGGGGAAATATTCCCACTGCAGTGGTAGCTCAAGCTCCTGAAATTGTGTGGATTGATGTAACCCCCCCCTGAGTGTGGGCATGGACTGTTGTATAAAACATGTGGTAGTGCAGTAGTTTCCACTTGATTGTGCCAAATAAACAAATAGTAGCTTTTATTTGATACCAGCCGTATTGAGATGGGAGACCAATATTAATGTTGGTTTAAGTTGTACAACAAGTATATATCAGGGTGGCCACTCAAACTTTAGAATGAAATTCCAGCATGATTCCTGATTTTTCTGGTAAAAATCAATAATTTTCCCGATTTTTTAAAAGGCTTTTTACTCCAGTTGTGAGACCTTAAACAAATAGCTGCACTTGGCCTCTCACATCATGACTTAATATTTATATCTTACTCTCTCAACATTCCAAATTTCAACCCAAAATAATTAAAGCTAGAAACCTCAAAAATTTGGATGAAGATTCTCTAATTAAAGATGCCTCCTCCATTTCTTGACAAAATATACTAGCTCTTAATAATGTTGATGAAAAAGTGAATTGTTTAAATGAAATGATATTTGAACTGTTTGACAGAAACATAACAAAACGGGTTACTAGACCACCTTCCCCTTGGTTGACTCAAACTATACAAGTACTGATGTCCCACCAAGATGCTGCCTTTAGGCAGTTTAAACAATCAATAAAAACAACCCTGACATGATATCGAGTTATTTGAGAAATATAGATTACTTAGAAATAGATGTAGACAGGACGTCCGCAAAGCTAAACTTCTTATACGCATAACTTATTATCACATAACTCCTCACCTAAAGGTTTATGGAAATACCTTAGACAATTAGGTGTTGGATACAAACAAAATGGTAACACTGATATCACCTTATCATCTGATGATCTTAATTCTCATTTTGTAAATACTCCTAGTTTAATTGATCCTGTTCAAAAAAAAAATGGGACTCTAACTAACTTAATGTCTCACTTCTCAAATCATAAAAAATTCAATTTCATGCAATATCGCTAGCAGATGTTGTACAGTCAATTAAGAAAATTAAAACAAACGCACAAGGAAATGACCAAATTCCAATTGCATTTATAAATAAAATACATTTTATGTTTTAAACCCTTTAAGAGTTATTTTTAATCATTCTTTACACGAGGAATTTTTCCCTCTTAGTGGAAATCTGCAATAGTGAGGCCTATCCACAAAACCCCTTTGCCAACCTTTTCAGTAACAATTATAGCCTATAAGCATACTTCCAGTGCTATCAAAAGCCTTTGAATTTATCGTTACACAGACAAATCTATAGCTTTATAAATCATCACAAGCTGCTAGACAAATGCCAACTAGGTTTCAACCACATCACAGCACTACCACAGCACTGATAAATGTAACTGATCATATAGATTAACCATGGATAGAAGACAGTTGACACTGTTGGCACTCTTGGACTTTATCAAAGTTTATTGACACAATTAACCACACAATCTTCTTTCTAAATTACAAACAAACTTTCATTTTTCAGTAAGTTAAGCTCAATGGATGCAGTCAATACTGACATTTGAAAGTGCCCGCAAAGGTTCGGATCCTTGGCCTCCTCCTTTTCTCAATGTTTATAAATGATTTCCCAAGTTGTTTGCAACATTCTCAACATCATCTATATGCCAATTATTTCCAACTTTATTTATCATCCTCTCTTTCTCATATTGATAGAGCCATGGTTAATATGAATGCGATAGTGCAATACATATTGGTCACTTACAAATGTTCAATGTCACTCCTAAGAAATCTCAATTTATTGTTATAGGGTCAAAAAGAATACTTTCCTCATTGAATTTCGCATCTGTATGACAAATACATTTAAATAACAGCCCAATTTCATTTGTGCTTGTTGTTAATAACCTTGGTTTACATATAAATGAAAACCTAACATGGAATAGTCATGTGAGACAAATATGTAAAAGAGTGTTTTTGCTTTACACTCACTAAGCGCCTGAAAATTTTATACCAATGAATATTAAATCCACTATTATCCAATCCCTTATCCTCCTGCTTTTCGACTATTGTGATGTAGTGTATAATGACCTGATAGCCCACCTTGCGGCAAGATTACAAAGACTCCAAAACACATGTGTTAGATTTATATTTGACCTCCGGTCGCGTGATCATATTTCCCCATACTATAAGAAACTAACTTGGCTACAACTTAAAGAAAGACGAACTCTACACTCGATGACCATCATAAAGAAACTATTGACTTCCAACTCCCCACGATACCTTTCTTCAGTAAGCTCACTCAACTCTAATAATAATTTCAACACTCGATCACAAGAAAACTCAACTTTATTCATTCCTCTATAATTGCAATCATTACTCAAATTCTTTCACTGTTTCAGCTTCTCATTCATGAATACCCTAACCAATGATATAAAAAGAATTAAAATTGAATGATTTCAAGAGAAAAGTCGCAAAATCGCGGTGAAGCTCATCGTGAGATTGGTGTGAGACGTATCAATTTGTTGTTGAATTATTTATGTTGTGTGTGTTGAATATTATGTTGGTTAAATTGATTTATGGGCACCATGTTTGTGTTAAATTGATCTCTGGTTCTCATATTATGTAATCCACATGTATTTTAACTCTAGTGTTTCTATTTCATTATTGTGTGTTTTTATGTATATCATTTTGTCAAAGTTCATTTTAATTGTATTGATTAAGTGTAAGAAAAGGCGACAGCCTTCACCATTAAAGTCTATTATTGGTGTCGTCATCATCATCACCATCCTCATTTATCATCACCATCACCATCACCATCATCATTATTTTATTATTATTATTATTATTATTATTATTATTATTATTATTATTATTATTATTATTAGTTATACATTCTAAATTTCTTTATTCAGTATTTAATGTTTTAAGTATTATTTGCGATACTGTGTAAATGTGGTTAAAAACCTTGTAGAATCATCTCATCACTTTTGTTTACATTTTTAGGTGCAGAATTAATTAAGTATTTAAATTACCTGATTTTTTCTTATTTTTGATTAAATTCCCTAACATTATCCTGACCTTTACAGGATTTCCCTATCTGTAGCCACCATCCACCATATTCAAGACGAAGACAGGAACCTGCTTCGGTGGCTGCATGGTCTAATAAGGTGTCACTCTCACAATAGACTAGACCGCCGATGACGGGGAGGTTTGGGTTTAAATAGCAGTTGGGTGTATTGAAAGTTTTTTTTCTAAATGGTTTTCCTCTTTTCCTTTATACAGATGTGGATACATTTCCTCCATACTCAACTTTCCTCATTCCTATCACATTAGCGTAATAAGTACATCAATATATATGTATACAACCTGAAGAGATAATAAGACACCTTAAAACAAAACAAAAAAAACCCTCAAAAGGTGGAGAGCTTAAATCAAATTTATCAACATTTTTTGTATTGTTTTAAACAGGACCCGAGATCTTGGAAACACTGATCATACCTAGTTTATCACATGTATATCAAAATCTGTTCCAACTAGGACATAAAAATATTCTCTCTCATGTGTTTGAAATTAAATGTTTCAAATTCTTTGATCTTGTCCTTTCAAATTATAGTATCTTCCTCAGGAAGTAGTAGTAATTAGACTGAACAGGATGTTGTCTTTAGTGATGCCAACTTGATTGGTAAGGATGAAAACTTCTCTGGTGTAGTTGAAATTCCCTGGATGATTCTCTATTACTCTATGGATGGTATGTGGTGCTAGTGTAGTCTCTGGGTTAAAATTAGCGAATATTTAGGTTAGGTGGTTTTCTAGACTTTGTGATCCATTGATGTGCTAGTTCCCATCTTCTTAACTGAGACATATTACATTGTGTCTTGTGGAATGATTTTAACACTTTGACAGTGTAGCAGTCCTCAAAGTTGACGTTATGAGTGGAGACGTGGACTGTAACTGGTTTTTCTGGATTCTTAATTTTGGTGTCATGGTGGTGTCCATTCATTCATTTACGGAGTGTTTCAGTGGTGAGGCCAACATATTGTGCAGTACATTGTTGGCATTCTAGTTGGTAGACAGGTTTGTCAGAGTTGATTAACCAAATGACTGTAGTGAGAAAGACTTATTCCCATGTCCACACACATCTTTTTTTTTTGTCACTGAGTCTTATTACTTGCTTGGGTTACATGCTTATAAACTAATTACAATATTGTGTTAGGGATGAGGAAGGAGGAACTTAAAGGAAGTGTACCCACATTTACATGGAGTGAGAGTGTAAAACCACAATGGTACACCCAACCGGGAATCAAAACTCAATATCCCTGTCAATGACAGTATAGTAGGGGTGCGAATATTCAAAATTTCTAAGCATGAAAATAAAAAGGGAGGGCTCTATTGCAAGGTCAACCATTTGAGTAGCCTGTCAGTCTGTTAAGTGTTAGCCAGACAGGGAGGTGGACCCAAATAGAAGAGAGATTGCAAGAGGTGTCAAGTCTAGAGAACATTTAAGGGGTATAAAGCCTAGAGATCATTTAAAAGGTTTCAAAAACTAGAAAACATTTAAGGGGTGTCAAACCTAGATAGCATTTAAAGGGGGTCAAGAACTAATTTTATCATTCATTACAGTTGTGTTATTTTATTAAAATTTATTGTTGTATAATGTGAAAGTGGCAGAGGTATGAATTATACTAGTAATAACATTAAGTATACAGCCAGTCCCTGCGATGAATGGAGTGAAGGTGTCATTTGTAGGGTCAACTGATGTATGCATTTCGAAGGGCTTGGCAATAATACTTTCTGGCTCAGTGAGGAAAGCAACAGGAAATTACCTCACCCCTAATTTCCCTAGTACGCCTTTAACTAAACTTTGGGTCACGCAAACAAAAGTAGGCCCTACATATTAAAAAATGAGAACTACACCTTGAAATAATAAAAATGATGAACGAAACAAAATATTACCTTGTTTATTAATCACCCCATTATTTTACCCTTTCAAATAATAATGTTTTAGTTTAAAGAAATATAATCTCTACACTGACCAGTTAAACATTCTCCATGCAATTTTTAAATTTAAATTTATGTCAAAAAATTATCACAAAATTAAAAAAAAAATTTTTTAGATGAAACCCACTGTCTAAGAACTGAAACAAAAATTACTCTCAATTTCCTGACATTTTGTTTTAAATTCAGTCTTTTTTTATTAATACAAGCTCAAATAAGTTTTGAAGTAATTTTTTGCATTCTGCCAATACTTAAATATAAAACTCTATTTTCAATAGGAATTTACTAATTAAGATAATTTTTATCAAAACTGAAAGAAAAATCTACTATTCGATTTGTACTATTCGGTATTCATTTGAAATTTTGATATTCAATTCAATAAATAATCCTATTCGCACACCCCTTAAAGACCAGTGGAAAGGGTCATATCCATATTCCTTCTAAACCAATGTTTGGGCTGTTTATTATTCTTTCATTTTATGAGTAAAATGTTGATTTATATATTACATTGCTTTTACATGCATTTAATACAATCTAAGGGCTACTAGCATTTGGGTCCACAGTTATAGAATCACTCATTAATTCCTCTGCTTTCAGGATGTGTAAAAACCAGCCTACTTTTGACACCACAAAGATTCAAATTAAGAAAAAACTTTCCGGTGCTGATGGACAAAATTAATGCCTTAACAATCCTATCAACTTCTTGAGGTCTAAAATATTTATAGCCTTGTGTTAAATCTATAGCTAATAAAAATACATCAATTATATCTTAGTAATTTACCTATGATAGAATGAAACCTAGGTCTAGGGAGTGGGTGGTAACAATTTTTTTCTTCAAGAGGCAGCCATTACTTCTTTCTCCAATGGCAGCAATGTAAAATGTGAGCTGTGTTCTTCTTTTCATTGTAAAAGCCATATTGTGTTTGTTCCTTTTATATGTTTCTATCTACCTTTCCTATACCTTCTTCCAAATATAATACATATTAGTAATTTACCTGTAAGGTGGTCTTTCATAGTACACAGTTTTTGAAGCGCAAAAGTGGTATCTGGGTTTGATTTGTGTTGCAAGCCATGACAATAACCATGAATCCGCTGTTTGGCGCAAATCCTAGAATTAGAGAAAAGATATACATTCAATTATAAAATTAAAATAAAAAAGAAAAATGAACTTCACATATTTGCATAGTTGCTTGAAAGAAAAAATAAGTAATGGATGACATATTATATACATGACATTAAAGACACGAAAATAGAGCTGTTGCAAATTAAATTATTAGTTTTAAAAATAGCAAATTTTGTAAAAATTTGATTTTAACGAATTAGCACTTTGTAGCATCTTTAGCCAAGATATCCTGAATTATACTTTACTTGTAGGGTATTTCTTAGTCTTTTGAGCTTTAAATACATCACACTATTGGTTGAATTTCAACAATATACACAACTCAAGGTTTTCTTAACCAAACCAGTCCTCCATTCATTGAGAACAACATTGTAATGACTTAAAAAACCTCGTGTCAACAATACTTTCAGTCAGAGTCAATATTGTGTGGAGTGCACCATTTAAAAGTGCAGGTTTTGGAATTAATATGATTTACAACAACTGACCAAGTACATTTTTACGTCTTCTTGTTGACGGTGAAAATACTTAACACTCATAAAAAAAGTCCTCTTAATTTTTATTTGTAAAAGTTGCAATTTATATTTCCTGGTTAACTATAAATTTTTGTTCACAAGTGTTCTTGGACCTGTTTTTTACAGTGAGAAAATGTTGACAGAAAACATAAGCCTTTTACTTGATATATTTATTTTCAGCTAGGCAAATCAAGTAATAATCAAAAGAGATATAAATCAAAGAGCATTTTTTTGTATTGAGACTAAGGGTTTGTAGAATTACTGGTGAAAGTATATTTCACGAATAAAAACATTGTTTCATATTATAGCATTTTCAATTTATCATCCTCTATTAACATAGAATTGAAGATTAGAATGTGCCCAGATTTCTTTAAAATAATCACTTAAAAATAAGGATGGAATTCTTGAATCCTTATATTCGAGATTTGAGGATTCAAGAAAATTTCTGAATCAAGAATCAAATCCTTAAAAAAAAAAATTGGAGATTCGGATCTATAAAATAGTGGAGTCGACCCAACTTTACTTAAAAAAATTCAATTTTATTATTAATGTGATAATTCTGTGGCTCTAATAATAATAGTTGGTAATGAGTGCCATGGCAGCAAACAACATTTACAAATACCTGATATTCAATCACTTAACAAGAATAGCAAAATAATCAAAGAGGCTATAAAATCATTGAAGTATTTATATATTTTGAAAGGAATAACACCTATGTCTTTAGCTTGGAGTATGGTACTGGGTTACCAAGGACTGTCCCTTAATCAATGTCATTCGTCAAACATTATTTTAATAATGAAGTGCTAGCAATTTTTAAGAGATTGAATGATTAAAAACATAAAAAATGTCACAACAGAGGTACTTAAAGGTTTTGATGTAACCAATATGCTGAATAAAGGCTCACAAGTTGCATTTAGTTTTATTAGTGTGAAAAAATTTAAAAGCTATGTTTGAAGGAAAAAACATATTGTTCAATTTAATATCCATGTTCATATGTTGATAGAACGGACATGCGGCAGTGGACCTAAAATTATAAGACCTAAAGTCACAACTCCTAAACTAAATTTCTTAACTTCATAACACCTAACTTTATAAGACCTAATTTTATAAGACCTAACTTCATAGCACCTAATTTTATAACTCCTAATTTTACAAGACCTAAAAGCACTGGACCTAAAATTCATTTTTCATCGATTACTTTAAAATATCTTTAACTGTTCAAACAGGCAGTGGACCTAAAGGCACAAGACCTAATTTTATAAGACCTAATTTTATAAGACCTAACTTCACTGGACCTAATTTTATAAGACCTAACCCCACAAGACCTAATCTCACAAGCCAACAAGCACAAGACCTAACCTCACAAGACCTAAATTCATAAGACCTAAATTTATATGGCATGCCGGCATAAGTCCTAAAACAACATTCTTTTTAACACAATGATAGGAACACAGACAAAGGCGTCAGTTTTGTCTTGTCTAGTTTTCTGAGGAATGGGAGGTCGTAGTTCAAATCCTGCTGGATGTATTTCTCTCGTATATAAAACATACCATTATCGATAAAGTGATTTTAATAAACACGGCCAAAACGCTTGTAATGTGGAATAATGTCAAGCTCATCTAATTTAGTTTTCCACTGACAAGGAAGTTGGGATTAGAATCTCGGCCGAGCGTACCGAGGTATTTTTCTAGAGGATTTCTCACTCTCGTTTCAAGCAAATGTGGGAACATCTTCCCTAAATTATTCCTTCCTCGGTCACTTTACAATAGTGAAATTGAATGCGGATAGTTCGAACGAGAAGTAAGATGAAAATCTCTGGCAGGCAGGATTGCCTCAATGTTAATAATCTCGACTGACGTGGACAGCTTTTATTTAGGAAGTTAATATTCGTCTATCCTTTTCAGGTATGCTAGGAGTGTTTTCCCACTTATTTGTCGAATCATTCTCTCTTCACGTATTTCACCGTATTTAAAATAAAAAGATATTAAAAATGTATTGTGGGGACAATTATTATTAACTAAAATAAAATTTAACTGTGCAATAATCGTGGCCCAAATTTTTGTCACCCGTATCATGTATTAACTAGCACGCTCAGGCTATCCATATTTTTTCACAATGGTGTAAGAAACATAAATGTACAATTTAGAGGATATGTACTCTAATTTGCGTGGAGGAAAACTCAGAAACCATTTATTAAAACTCACCCTCACTTGACTGGAATTTGAACCGGGTCTCGCCATCCTAAAAAATTCAGTCTATTCTCTGAATCATTCGATCCCCGATGCGGGCTAAAGTGTAGTTATTGAGGGAACAAAGCAAAATTCATTATTGGATGCTTGTATTTTATCAGCTTAATCTTAATCTAGTGGCATATGGCTTTAGCAAACTTCACTTATTTGTTGAGTCATTAATGAGTAATTCTTATTAAAACACATATTATATACTATTATATTTTAACCGTCGAAAGTCGAAAGTCTTTAGAGCCGCAACAATCACATAAATAGGTAGCCTATATAAATACTATTTATAAAATGTGAGTTTTTTATTTTATTGAAAGCCAAAGTATGTTAACATTAGGGCCTAATATATTAATTACCCTAATTAATCACTTAGGAAAATTTAAAATGGCCTCCAAAATACCTTACAACGTTATGTGGAAATCCGAGATGGCCGCCACCAAAATCAAAGATGGCCACTCCTATACCTTATAAGCAGTGCTGGAGCCCATTTATCTCTATATTATAACTGGATAGACATATGCGGCTAAAATTTTTGAGCTGTCATTTGTACAACATTGTGTAAGAGAGAAGGAAACATTCGGGTATCTCTTTCTCTCTTATACACATACAAGACAATGTGGCATTTCAACATAATTCGCTAATTTTATTGAATTTAGGATATATATCAATGTATGATTAGTTAAACGAAATAAATGGGTTAGTAAAAGGTTTGAAGGGCATAACTAATTTCAACACTCGTGACTTGTTTCTTTAAATAAGTTGATTTAGGCTAAAATATTAATATTTCCTAACCGCCTATACGCTAAATGATCGTTTGAACGTAAGACTTCTACACAAAAGTTTGTCGTTCGAACAAAATTAGCCTGGTTTTTAGCAACCATATTTCATTATAGTTATCTTACATTAAATATAATATGGCTTCTGAAAGCAAAAGGAAATACACGCTAAGAGCCAACTTAATAATATTATAATATAGTAATACTTTGTATAAACCTCTAGCCTAAATGATAATTTGAATACAAAACTACTACACAAAGTTTGTCATCTAAACGAATGTAAGTAAGTGGAATGTAAGTGGAGTAATTCCCTACCAATAAGCATAAATAATAGCTCTGGCTATTAATTCTTAATGAATGTAAGTAAGTTTGAAGCTACCTTTTTTCTTTTTAGATATCGAACTCTAAACATAATATTGTTTCTGAAACCAATATATTAGCTAATAACCAATTTTAAACATACTGTAATCTTGGCAGAATGTAAACCACATTGGCTTTAGCTACTTATTTTATATATCAAAGATATTATTCTTATTTGTACAATGTTACATTTAAAATTGAATAATTGTATATCCTTTAATGTAAATGTGTCTTCAGTCAAGTAGGGTATAAACAAACTTTTATTCACGAGAGACACGTTTTTGCTCAAGAACATTAAAAGAAACCGTTAAATTTGTCCTCTAGCTAGCAAACAGACGACAAACTTGGTGTCACGATTTGGTGCGTTGCAAGGGGTGTGTTAGAGAGAAATACGCCATGGATTATTATTATGATTACTATTATTAGCCATCTTAATTTTGTTTTATATGTCTTTCGTTACAATTTTATAAAGGAGCTACAACTTAGCTTTGTTCGAGAATATTCAGTTCATCTTGACGAACATGAAGCATAAAGTTTTTCTAAGCACCGGAGGATTGTTTACGATGACTGCATTATTGATAAGGTCGTAATATATCAATGACAATGTGGGTAATAAACCTATTTATATAAAAAAAATAATGCTGCATTATACTACCCAGCCAAAATATTGACATTTTTGAATAATAATAATAATAATAATAATAATAATAATAATAATAATAATAATAATAATAAGCACCGCGTCTTACTACCCGTTCGGGTTATACGCTTAAGTACTATTTACTCTAATGGATTAGGAGCTGGGAGGGTTGAATTTAGAGGCAGTGAACCCGCATTTGCGTGGAGGGAGAGTGGAAAACCATTTCCTTCTGACACTGTAAAACCATATCGAGACAAACTTTTTCGGATGGATGGGGAAGGAGGAGGAGGAAAACTTGCTAAGGAGTCGGTATCATCTGGCTTACCAGTGAAGAAGATTTGGATTCGAGTCCTGGCTGGAATCACCCACTTTACTGGAAAGGATTTTTTTATCCTTTTTCTAGGAATATGCTGGTATACTTCCGCTTGAATTACCTCCTGATACTTAAATAGGGAGATTCAGATACTTCTGGGGGAATTCTTTTTACTAAAATGGTGGACATCGACGCCGCCCCCTCCCCTGGCGTTGCGACGCCCCCACCCACCTCTTCGTCCCTTATTAATTGCATTGATTAATTAACTACTTTAATTAATCGCTTTGAACAATTCAAAATAGCCACCAAAATACCTTAAAGCGTTATGTTAAAATACAAGGTGGTCGCTAAAAATCCTTACAACTTTATATGAAAATCCAAAAGGACCGCCCTATACCTTATAATGTGATGTGGAAATTCTAGATGGCCGCCACCAAAATTAAAGCTCGCCACCCCTATAACTTATAAGTAGAGGGGGATACAGAACCCTCTAAAGCCCATCAACGCGACCTCATGATGACAAATTCCGAATTTACATTTTTTCCATACCTTCATACTGTTTTAGGTTGTCCTTATAATCCACCTGACAAATGTTAATCGTCTCCCGAGATAAGTAGATTTTTTCAATTAGTTTTGGGAAATTAAACCATCGCAACCCTCCCCCCAAATTTCTCTAACTCCCACTTATAAATTTAAAATTTTAAGACTTAATTGGAGTTGTACTACACCAAAAAGTGTTTTATGCAACTACCCCTTTCATCCTCCCCTCATTTCATGGAGTTCCAATTTTCAGACTTTTATAGTTATTTGGAGTACCACACTGAGATGTAGTTTTATTTATTTATTTTCAATTAGTTTTGTAGATTTTGAAGTTCCCCCAAACCCCAAACCCCGTTTCCCAACACGCCCTGAGAAATTTTAGATTTTAAGATTAATTTGGCTATCTGGAGTTTTCTCTGTACCTGTTGTAATGAAATAGATTTTCATTTCACAATAATTTTAGTCAAAAATTCCCACACTTAGCATATTTCAAATTAAGGAATAGTTTCAGAACATAAAAACTAAATGCATCCACGTATGTTAGGAAATATCCTCACATACTTGGATGATAAATAATATTTACTTTTTTGTTTACGACGACTCTATGACGTCAGCTTGTATTTTCCATTGTTTAAAACGTTCCCATACTCCTACTGCAAAAACTTGTGAAATATGATCACTTCTACCTCGCTTCTAGAACGAATTGAATCAAGCTCATCCTTCCCATAGACTTTGTTACAAGAGTAAAACGCCATCAAATTGGAAAGTTGACTAAAATGTGTAAACGTTTAATTTACAAAATTAACATATTGCCATTTTTGTTTCCGAAACTTTAGTTTATTTATCACACTCCGCGCCTCTAAAATTAAAAAACTGTCACTGTCCACACCCTTTAATTCTGAGTTGTCAGGAATGGCCCTAATAAGGTGGGGGGCAGTGGTTTTGGGTTCGAACATATAGTGCAGTGAGTTTTCTAGTTTTATTATAAAAGCGCAACTCTTCATACTAGGTGAATTTATACACAACTATTCAAGAAACTAGAAAGACTCAAAGCACACCTTAACTGTCCATGTAGACCTACCACTGGTCTGAACCCGCGGCTCTACACGAAAATACTTCCAAGCGCCACTTCCATCTTGGGTTCACTTACGTCTAATATGTCCTACATCTTAGTTCTAGTAACAACTATTTCTACCTTTAGTATTTTCACAAAAATGTTCGTCGACTACTTAATTTAGAATATAATTATAAATCATTTCCTATATTGTCCTGGTATATGTGAGTGGTTTTTATAACTATTTCATTTCATTATAGTTCGTGTTTAGAGATACCTCATTGTTTACAAAATTCACACGTTGTCTAATTGTTTTTAATTTTTGATACATATTTATTAAAAAAATTATATACATGTTTAACATTTTATTGATCCTAGTTATAATATTGATTAAATCAATCATTATAGATGCGATTCATAACTAAATACTATCTAGCTATAAAAATTGTTACACACACCGCTAATCAAGGCTTTGGAAAAGGGATCGCAATATAATAAACAATATCTTCAGTTATTAGCTTATTTTAAAATTATTTCCTGGAAGCGCGTCCCCATTTTCGGAGCACCTGCGCTACACTAATTAAAAAGCACGTGCAGTAATCAATCTTTAGCCCACATCACTAGTCACAAACGAACGAGCCGTTCGTCGCAACAAATTACAATGCACATGCGCGTTGATTTCCTCAGAAGTCCACACAAACATAATTACTATTTACTAATTACTAATTACTCCAATGGGTTAGGAATTGGGAAGGTTTAATTTAGAGGAAGTGAAACCGCATTTGCGTGGAGGTAGAGTGAAAAACCATGTAGGAAATATAACAAACTGAACAAACTACAAATATTATTTACAAAATAAAATAAATTGAATGCTTGCGTTGAAGTAAAACAAAATATGTTTGCTGTTAGGTGGAATGACAATAATTATTCTGTGTTTACAATATCACTGGTGAAGCGTTTTTCTTCTTCAGTACATAGACTAATTGAGACTTTTTAGCCTAATGTAGTAAGATAAAACAACCGCTACATGGAAGGAGTCAACCAACTCGATTCCAATATTTCAACCTACAGAACAGAAATGAGAGGGAAAATAATGTTTACACCTCAATCCTGTTTTTTACTATTAAATGTATAGTAATTAATACATATCAAATATCCCATTCACGCCACAATATGTGATGTATCTTAAACGAAAAATAGTAAACTAAGATTGTAAATAATTAGTAATAATATTGACAAAGTTTGATTTCCCTGAAAAAAAAATTATTACTAGGTCAATTCTTATTTTATAAATCTATTGCCATGTAATTTATTATTTATTAATTGTTATGCATTTATTGGATTTTTTCCTGACCAATTTTAAATAACTCCTTTATATGTCACATAAACACATTTCAAAGTTCAAACTAATAATATAATAGCTTTATATTTAAAAAAACGTTCAAAAAATCTGTGGGTTAAACTGATTCCTAGAAAAATATTCTAATAAACATTTGAGTGGGTGCTCTACAAAAATGACATCTAACATAACCATAATTTAAAATTTGTAGGTCCCAATATGCACGGGCACACGTTGCACACAGCCCATGACCACATGGCACCATCGCACACGTTGAAGGCTCCTCTTTACAAATTCCACACTCTCGCGCGACCACCTCTGGTGCGACCACCTCTGGCGCGACCACCTCTGGCTCGACCACCTCTGGCGCTACCACCTCTGGTGCGACCCCCTCTGGCGCGATCACCTCTGGCGCGATCACCTCTGGCGCTACCACCTCTGGTGCGACCACCTCTGGCGCGACCACTTCTGGCGCGACCACTTCTGGCGCGACCACTTCTGGCGCGACCACCTCTGGCGCGACCACTTCTGGCGCGACCACTTCTGGCGCGACCACTTCTGGCGCGACCACTTCTGGCGCGATCACCTCTGGCGTAAGTTGGGGTGCCAAGAACGGCCCTGCATCTCCTCGCAGTCTCCTTTCCAAATTGGAAGCACAATGCTTGAGTGTGATCAGGAATTCTCTCATATCACACCGCCCAGACACAAGGTTTGATTGCGCATCACCTATGCGTAAATCCTGCAGAATTTCAGTTCTACTGCGACGTCTAGTCGAGGCCACTAAATGCGTCGATTGAACATACCTACTCTCTTCAGTTGAGTTGATTTTTCTGAGCTTATCTGAAAAATAAAATATAAAATGAGGATTTAATTTATTAGTTTTCAGTATATTATTTAGTATGGCGTTTTACTGTCTTTTTGTGCTATCCTTTGACACACACATTAATATAAGGACCAAGTATGATTAGTAAACTTAAAACAAATTCTCAAGTATTCTCATGGAGACCCATTCACCTAACTTATCAAATCATAATCTCTCAAATTAAAACCAAACACGCCAGTCTAACTCACTGGCGTGTAAAAATAGTTAATGTAACAGTTATTAACTGCCATACAATTAGATCTACTTGTTATTACACTAATTTTATTGAATACCGTATGTGTTCGAATTTTTATAAGCTATAAGCTATAATTGGTTTGTAATCCATTAATAGTGATCTCCGAACCATTTGATCATTAACTAGAGATTTAAACTAATAATGTGTTTGGGGGCGATTTAAATGGACTTATTACCCTTTATATATATTTAAAATAAAAAATAATACAGCAAATTTTGCATTAAAATCACTGTGGACAAATATACTAAAGTTTCTAACTCACCAATAAACTCAAATACCCCTGGATGTGAACCCCCCATGCGATTGTTGAGCCTGTGGTAGAAAGACTCCACAGAGTTGTTGGTTCGCATGGGCTGCCCATACACGGAGAGATCATTTGGTGTAACCCGGTTGATCCAATAGTTATGGATATAACGGAATAACCGGTAAAATTCTCCATTCAAGTTGTTTTGTCTTGAATACAACTTTACTTCATTAAATGCTTCCAATATTCGATCTACTGGAACTAGAGGTAGAATCATCAACATTTTCAAAACATCTCTTGCAATCACATTAGTTGAACAGAGATGGAACAGCTGTCCCGAAAGTTGCTGGTTCTTGTGCCTTCTAAAAATGCTCTATAGAAAAAAAATTGGAAGAGTTAAATTTAAACCAAGCAATGATATTCATATTGCATAATATTGCCTGCTCTCATAGATAAAACTTTGGAAGATGTTGTGATTGTGATAATACACGTAGGTGTTTCACATCAGGTCAATGTTAAACCATGGTTATTGTGAATTTTGATTTTTCTCTGTGTCTTACTACTCGTGGTGCTATTTGCATATTATCATCTATGAGGTGGAGATGTGGAGGGTAAGATTTTAGAAGAAGTGTACCCCAATTAGCTTGGAGGAAAAGTGGGGAACAATTTATACAATATATAGTGTTTAAATTACCCCTATCAGTGCTTGCATGGTCTAATGCGTCACACTGGTGGTAAGAGTGGACTGCCAATTACAGGGAGATCAGGGTGAGAATCTCACTCGGATATACTGAGGGTGGTTTTTCCTAATAGGTTACCCACTCTCTAAACGCAAATACAAATACATTTCCTCTAAATTCTACCTTCATCATCCCTATCCATTAGTGTAATTTATGTATGCGTAGGCATATAGCCCGAATAGATACTAAGATGCGGTGAAAATTACAAACAATATGTTAATTAATGAATATCAACAAACAAGGTGTAAATTTATGTAATTACGGAAATGTCCGAATAGTGGTGACAAAAATTTATTTAATTTAAATTAGTTTAAAAAGACACCTGAACACGGGAATCTAACCCAGCACCTTTGGCTTAATTCCTCAATGCTCTACCACTGAGATATCCAGGAATCGTCCCGTGCCCAGGGTCATTCTTCACTCATCTTTTAAGAAAGAGTCTATGATGGACGTGCGGAAATCGTCAGCTACAAGAGCATTGGCGCACTAATCCAAAGGTCCTGGGTTCAACTCCCATACCTAGGTGTCATTTTTCAACTAATTTATATTAATATGTTATATATTATTTTATTATAACTGATTGTTTTCATCTCGTCTCACTACGATTTTAATATTACATTTATAAACCTATAATATGTTAAGTATGAAAGTAATAGTAATTTGAAGATGAGCTGATACTATGTGCCAATGAGGAGAGAGATGTTCAGGAGCAGTCGGATGTATGGGATGAAGTGGTGGAGAAATATTGAAAAACTGTTCAAACGATTTACTTCCAAATGGGTGTTTTAAATGACAAATACTTGGTTTTGTGTAAACCTAGCTAATGTTGCCAATAGGCAAACTAACCTGAGCAAAGTGAAACCAGCATCCCTTCAGAGACGTGTGAGGAAAAGCATTTCTCAATCCATTTCTTAGGCTCTCTTCATAATCTGTGACAATAGTATCAGGATTAATTCCCAAATAAAACTTTATAAACTCAAAAACCAGGGTATACGCTGCTGTGGTCTTCCTTGTCATGATAACATAGACTGCGGCATAAGTCTGAAAATAAAGTAATAAAATACACATTTAGTGGCAACCAAAATCTCTTAATAATTCACTTTTTTAATTAAGTAATTTCTTTGCGTTAACAGTGACGTATCCAGGATTTCATTTCGGAAGGGGGGGGGAGTCTAAAAGAAAGTTTCATCTTCCCCCATCTATCGGTCTGATCATACCCCCCACCCGCCCCAACCATCCCTGTTGTAAACCCCCACCCCCACCTCTTGCAATCAGTGCAAGAGGTATACCATCATATTGATAGTATATAGGCTATAGAATATTTTCAGGTAGATATACCATAGTAGAAAAGTGCTAAAAATATTATTTTTTCTAAACACACACAAATGTAAGTAAAAGATCAAAATGGGTACTGACATACTCAAACCGTCACTATTTTTAATATTTGTGATTAAATTATTGTAGCCAGATCACCTCTCTAGCAAGGCACCAATCAGACTTATCTTGTGCTTTGCTTCGGATTAATTCTATTTACTTGTGCAGTTGTGTTTCGGTCTCTTGCTAAGTATCGTCTTTATATAGGTTAAAATTAACTGCTACTGTCTTCTAACGCCTGTGAACCGAGATTTTGGGGGAAGGGGGGCGGACCCCCATGCCCCCTCTCCAGCTACGTCCCTGTGCATGGATAAGGAGAATTTTTATTTTATGCCATCACTTAAAAATGACAGATGAGATTTTCGGACACCGAAGGAACACTTAATAGTGTTGTTCTTAGAGTGCATATTATTTAATTCATTAGTATCAGGTCACAAGTATGTGAGTTTCCCCAAATTACGAGGCTTCATACCTACTTTTCCAGACTGTACCCCATGTATAGTCAACAGTTGCTTTGCTTTCAGCTGTCTCGGCAGTGCCTTGAAAGTAGCGTCTACATGAATTCGCCGCGATGTTTGAAGGGCCTGGCCAAGTTGGGGTGAAATGAATACTATACATTCGAAACTGTCTCCCAGCAAGCGTGCCTCGTAAAAAGGTACTCCGCTATCGTCACTCGTATGGCCCAAATGAGCCCATTCTTCATCTTCAAAAAGGTCTGCAAGCTCTTCCAAACCAGATGGGACGGGAGGTTGAAGACTCCTTCTAGCTCTAAGCATCAAAGATTCAACAGCTGGAAATCCCACTTGATGGCCCGCTTCTGGATACCTTATTAAATAACACAAACAACAAATTTGGCATGCGCAATACATTTAATAAATTTTCCCATACATTATAATTATGATTTTTACACTCAATATAAATTACTTAATATTATAATTTTTTTGAATTGTGAGAATGATTTTAGCAGCTCTGTTTGTTAATACACTATTTTAAGTTATAGTGTTTGCGCGTGTTCGATATATATACACCTTGATCATAGAAAGCGCCTTTTAGAAAATACACTTTTTTTAGACGAGTGTTGATAACATTTTATTATTATTATTATTATTATTATTATTAGTGTTATTAGTGTTATTTTATAGGTATTGATAATATCAATTTAAAGTTACGGCTGCAGATAACATGACTTGACGTATGAATACGTGAAAGTAAACCTAGTAAGTTTTATATCTATTAAACTTTTTATGGAAATCAGGGTTTAGCAGCGTACTAGTGTTTAGTTCAATTTTCTTAGTAAAGGCCTTATCTGACAGCTAGTAAAGTTACTAGATCTACTTTCATTTATGCGTACGACATACATACATACATACATACATACATACATACATACAAGCATGTGATCTGCAGGTGTCATTTTTAACATATCATAATTATCAATACCTATAAAATAATAATAATAATAATAATAATAATATACTTAAAGTGTTACCAATATTGACGGCAAAAAAATTGTATTTTTAAAAATATTCTTATATAAAAATTGGAGTGGATATACATTGCTTACAAAATAAGTAACAAAGAAAAAACATGTCCAAGGCAAAGAGGGCGTATAGTAACCCTAAATAAACACTTTCAAAAATATATATATATTTTTACTTACCTTTCGCACGACTGTTCATAAATAAATCTGAGTGGTTCATGTCGCGTCATCGATTGCTGCCTTAATTCTTGTTTTAATTTCAAAACTTGAACGGCTACTGGATCTGCAGGATGGTTGTGTGCTGTAGTACTCTTCATTAAAATGTGGTCACCCGTTTGTTCTAACACCGCCGTACTTCCGCAATGAGTTTCTTTGCATTTGCAATAAACTTTATTATTGAGCTTTCGTTTACTAAAAAATATATTGTTTCTATAAATATAAAGTAAACTTCCCCTCCGTTCACCTTCTATCGAAATTACACGGTCCATTTTAGATTTATTTAAATTGAATGTGATTTCGGTACGAACACACTAACAATTCCAACAAGAATGAGCTCTGAGTTTGTAGTGTACAACCAAAGCGGATTTATTTTAAAACAAACGTAGCTATGACCTATAGCACAGCTAAGCTACACCAGTAACCTGATACTTAGATATTGAAACAATTACTTTCAAATTAAAACAACACTTGGGCTTTGAGATTTGTCGGCTTTCAGAACAGTCTATAAGAGGAAAGAAAAAAAACCGCTATTAATATTGCTATCAGGGTAGCCACTCAAACTAAAATAGAATTAAAGAATAATTCCTGTTTTCCTAGAAAATAAAAATCATTTTCCCGATTTCCTAAAAGGTTTATTTTCTCCGGTTTTAAGACTTTGAACAAAATATGATTTCGAATGAAAATGTTTTGTAAAATGTGTGCCAAATTTTTAATAAAGTATTTCCAATGTCTAGGCGTGTAAATAAGTGGAGTCTTAGACAAATCATCACTCCTAATTCGGGAGCTTTTTTTTTATCTATTTGTATGTCTTTATTTAATCCAAGCTAGATGTAACAGCTTGTTTTTCCTTAACCGGCTTACAATATTATCAATTATTATTATTCTAATTTAAAATAACTAACTTAGAAAATAAACCTAATAGTAAAAATGAAATTAAAAGCTAAAAAATTAGTAATATCAAATTAAATTAAGATTCAAAGGGATATAAATTCTAAACAGCCTTATTAGTCTATCAGCTAGGCCTCATGATGATAAATTCCGTATGCCCAGCAACGAATTTACATTCTTTCTCCAGGAGGTGAATGCTGATGCACTTGACATATTCTGAATACCTCCTCTACACCACATCCCCAACAACCTATCTCCACAGCGGTAAATTACCCACGTTTCCTCGTAAGGTTATGACATTTCTTCCCTTTGACTTACCTTTCTCTCCCTGACACACCCATTTTTGCTGCAAAATTCCCTTTTTGATACTATTAACATTATTTTTGACAGGTATTGCCCCCTGAGCCCAAGAGCCCACAATGGTAGTTACCCTTGACGCTCTGAAACCTCCTCCAAAATGACGTCCCGACGCCCCCAACACCCGGACCTCATAACGGTAATTTACCCTCAACGTCTGGACGCCCCACGAACATGACACCCGCGACACTCCCAATAACTCGAACACATAGCTGTAAATACCTGGCGCCCTGTTGCTCCTAGAAACTCGAGCCCATATAAATAACTTCTCATCCTGACCCACTCTCTCCCAACCAGAGCAGGTATCGATAGGCTTTCCACCCCTTTTATTATAACCCCTTGCTCCATACCCTACATTCTCAAACCTGCACGACAATTTAGAGATGGCGGCATGGGATTAAAAATAGAAATAAATTCTTCTTAAAATATAATTAAAGATATATTTAACCTTATAGTGTGATGTGGAGAATAACAATGGATCCCTACCCCACCCCCCTTTTTGTACTCAGCCTATGCAGGTCCCGATATGCACCATCAAACCAAGGTTATATAGCCCTCAAGGCAAGGTCATTGGTTCTAAAATCTAGAAGGTGATGGATTATTTTAATGTTGTTTATTTGATGGTCACGATGGGACTGAATATTTTTGATGAGATGGAAGTTATAATTTATTACACCTAACCTTATAAGACCTAACGGCACAAGACCTAACGGCACAAGACCTAACGGCACAAGACCTAACGGCACAAGACCTAAATGCTACAAGAACTAAACCCCATAAGACCTAAATTTATAAGACCTAATTTTATAAGACCTAACTTCATAGCACCTAATTTTATAACTCCTAACTTTACTAGACCTAAAAGCACTAGACCTAAAATTCATTTTTCATCGATTACTTTAAAATATCTTTAACTGTTCAAACAGGCAGTGGACCTAAAGGCACAAGACCTAATTTTATAAGACCTAATTTCACAAGACCTAACTTCACTGGACCTAATTTTATAAGACCTAAAGTCATAGCTCCTAAACTTTAGGTCTTGTGAAATTAGGTCCACTGCATGTCATCCGATAGAACCTCTTAGGTTAAGTAAGCAAAATTGGTTTTTATGACCAGGCTTGTATACTCTGATTCTGGTAGGAATAACAGTTTTAGAAAACGCAGACATAATTTTTTGGGTTCAACATTGTTAAAATGTTACTTAATTACTAATGTTGTTTTATTGGTATTGATAATTACTATCAAAAATGAAAGATTTAAGTCACATTACTTGAGGTATGGATATATAAAAGTAGTTTAACCAATGTTTGTGATTGTCAATATTTTAATGTTCTTCCTACCAGAATTAGGGTATATCTGTCATGGTTTATTTCAATGGAGAAGAGCACTTACCACATTGATATGTACAATGTCCTTGGGCCAAACGGATGTGACTAGGATGTCGACTCCTCTGAAACTTGGCCTCCCCTTGTAGCAGATATCTCTGACAGAAGTTACATCGGCTTCAACAAATGTGTGTTCTTGTGGTGGTTCTTTACTGTTTGTCTCTATACCACTTACATAGGCAATCTTCAAACCAGAGCTTGTTGTGAATAAACCTCTTTTCCCTAGAAATAAGAGAACTGTACCTTTATACTACTTGTTTACATGCTATAGTAACTAAACAATAATCCTATCCTGACACACCCAATCACCTAAGTCAACTAAATTGTGTGTTAACATTACATAAGTTATTTAGTTGAATTATTTTATGTTACTATCCTATTTTAATATTGAGTTATACCAAACAACCTTTTAACTAAAATACCTTATAAATAAATAATAATCATCATCATGAACAGCTTCCAGCCACTGGCTGGGTCTGCTTGGAACATAAACCTCTCCACCTCTTCCTTTCCTTCCACCACCTCTCTCCCTCCACCTTGGCCCAGTCCTCTCCTCTCTCCTCCACACTCCTTCTTACTCCCTCGAACCATCTGTCCCTTGGTCTTCCTCCCGGCATCCTACCCCCTCCACCTCCTAAGTCCAACATCCTCCTGGACATCCTTTCTGTCTCCATTCTTCTCACATGGCCATACCACCTTAGTCGTGCCTTCTCTCTCTTGTCTTGGACGGGCTCTTCCTGTAATATTCCTCTTACTCTCTCATTTCTACTCCTGTCAAATTTTGTCACATTGATCCTGCTTCTCAGACATCTTATTTTACTTGCCTGCATTCTGCTTCCACCCTGTTCCTTCATTACCCATGTTTCTGCAGCGTACTTCAATATTGGTAGGTAATGGATATTGTAGATCACTCCCTTGCACTTGTCTGGCATATCCCTGCTCCAAAGCAAGATTCTCACACTTCTGAAAAATGCCTCTGCTTGCCTTCCTCTCTCACTTATTTCTCTCCTGTTCCTTCCACTCTCCTCTACAATACTGCCCAGATATTTTAAACTTTTTACTATCTTTAATTGCTCTGCTCTCACTGTCACGCCAGTTGTATAGGCCTACCTGTCCTGTTGTGATTACCATTTTAAATAAAAGCAAAACTAATTTTTTTAAAATAAATTTCACCCCTTTTATCCTGCTATTTTTAACACATCCTGTATTTATTTTACTAGTATGCTCCATTTTTCTTGAACAGTTTAGTCAAATATTGATATTTTATTCCAATACGCTATGCAAAGTTAGTATTCATTATGAATTGATAGTGGTAAGTATGTATAAATGTAGGGATAGCAAGAGGGTTTCTGTTTTATTCCCCGACTGCCAGACATCAAATTTTACCCACAATTCCATCAAGGTAAATAATCTAGTTTTTAACATCAATATATAGTGTAATAATTATAAACCTGAATTTTTCTTTCAATTTTTTATTGTATATAGCCTACATTATACAATTAATACTACTGTTGATATTTTTAGCAAATGGATAGTTAAGGACTTAAGGGAGTTTTAAAATAAATTTGTGGAGAGATGATAGAAAATTTCCATATGGAAAACAACATTCAGTGCACCGAGCTGAGATTTGAACCCCGATTTCTCTATCATTGGCAGTCAAGTGCGATGATAGTCTAATTAATTAAAACCGCTCAAACCCTGCTAAGTAAAATAAAGACTTAGGAAAGCTTATCTTACCTAGATAGCTGACATTTGGTGCCAGTTCTCCACCGTTCATGTCTGGGTAGAGTGCGCCATGACCGACAGTACTCGGTCCCCAACACGTAGGTGCCAATAGGAACTAAACAAAACATAGAATTTCAAACTTTTTAATGTTTGGCTTTGATAAAAAATGAATGAACCATATTTTTAAAATACTAGGCCTGAATGTGCCCTGGTGCGGGTGTGAATTGATGTTTCATTTCAATATGTTACTTGTAGTGCCATTTGAATGGCCATACTTTTAGCCAGTCTTAAAACTTCATATTGAAGCTAATAGATGTAGCTACCAGTTCAATGCTATACTTTGACCATAAATAAAGGAATACATATGAGAAAATAATGAGTAATGAAAATATTTATCGAATTAGAATATGCCATGTGCCATGGAATGGGTTAAGACAAATATATTGGGATCTATTTTCACATCATTATTAAAAACTGTGGGCGTTTTTAGCAAACCATTTAAAACCTAAATTCAATGAGGAATGAATTTATTTTTATTATATGATGTGGTTAAAGTTACCCAAAAACATGGGGTTAACATTCTCACAAAAAGTTTACCAATTCAACTACATGCAAATGTGGGTACATTTAATATCAATTCTACCTTTATCAATTCCTACACAGTTAATGGAAACATGCAAATAGCTTCAAAAGCATTCACAAATACATTTATGGCTTTTATTACAGCCTCTCTTTTGTTTAGTGTGAACCTTTTTTAAGATTAATACAACCAATAAATTAAATACACTCACCACTTAACTTGCCATCTTTATAAGGTGTCCAAGAGTCTGTTGATGAACCAAAGAAATCACCAACACAGAGTAAGAATCAAATGGTCCAGATTTTGTGTTGATATTTTCAACTTTGGTAAATAAGTTTTGAACTTGCCATCCACATCGCCACACACTAGACTGGAAAGAACAAATTATTTTAGAGATAACTAGTTTTCAAAATAAATAAGAGGAAACGAATTTTGAATGAAAATAGCTTTCCAAAAAATTATATTTTGTGTTCTAAAGTTTTTCCATATAGCGTACAAATAAAATTATATTTGTGATACCGTCCGGTAATTTATCAATCCTTAATTTTTAAATTTAAACTAAAATGTTTATTTTATCTTTATTTATTGCAATGACAAAATGACTGAAAAAGTTTTGATGTAGCAATGATCAAAATTGGCGCAGTTTTAAACTATAACAGTTAAAAAAATCTACTCAGCTCAATATGTAAGAATGTTTCAAATATGTATGGCAGCACTGTTGGTATTTTTAATAATTTCATTTTGGGATAAACCATAGTTTAAAAATAATAGACAGCTAATATATTAAATTCTGCGATTTCACTCAGATTCACACTCTTATTCCTTTTAATAACATTAAAATTGATAAAAAATGAAAATTTGTATCGGTATTTAACAAAATGAGTAAAAATAAACTGTAAATTTATATTAATAATTGAAGGTAGTTTTTTAAACGTCTATATCTAGCGATCTTATTTGTATTTTACAATACTAATTTATACTAGTTAATATAATTAATATAGCTTTTTATTTCACTCACCAACTAAGATGTCATCACCTATTTGATCTATGTGTCAGTGATCGAATCCCAAAGATTATTGGATGTTTTCTTAAAGGTTTAACCCCTCGTGCTATTGGCTAACCCCATCGTGTATGAGCTCTACGCCGAGGACGGAGATCGAGGTCAATCTGTCGTGAACTGGGGTTTCCTAAATGGTTTTCACTCTCCTCCACGCAAATGCGGGTTCATCTCTAAATTCAACTCCATCCTAATCCATTAGCGTAATTAGTACTTGCGTATAACCCGAACGGTAGTAAGACGCGGTGCTAAATATTATTATTATTTAATGGTTTACACAATCCCTCCACACAAATGTATGTATACTTACTCTAAATTATACCTTTCTCATTTATTAACCATTATAGTGCTAAGAGTGAGTCTTTATAAACTATAGCTAGCACTTATAAATGCTCTTTCCTATATTTCTAAGAATAGCTAAATTCACACTTGCATCCTTCTTAGCAAATTAATGTCAATACTTTACAGCTGTATTAATTCAAATAACAGATGGGCCTAACATATGAAGTGGCCTAAGCTATTTATTAAAAAGAGAAATCAAAACACTACAGAATATAATAAAATAATATCTTATCTACTGTAACAAATAATTAAAAACAACATAATTTGTAACATCACACATTTAAATACTTAGCCAGCCATAACCTAAAATAAATAATTACTATAAGCTTGAAAGAAGTGTTTTTAAATTATTTAATGCTAAAACACAAATAAATAAACCCTATTCTGACTAATATGGAAAAATATTTAAATATAAGCTCAAGAGACGTAGAGAACACAATTTTGGAGATTTGGCAAGTTAACAGAAGGATAAGACAGGCCCTTTAGCTTATCGACAAAATTTGATATTGTATCATTGTTGGTATCTTCCACTGAGCACTTACAATCACACTTGTTGGTAGCTATTTGATATCGTGCCAACCCGTTGTTGGTAACTGTTACCACATGGTGGTCACAATAGCCCTGCTGGCCACACTTGGCAGGTACTCGGCGTTTACTCATACTAATGCACTGCAGTAATTATGGTTCCTACCCAATCTAGCTTAACCTAGAACCTTTCATGTATTGATAAATTAAAATTTTAAATGCTATTGATCAAATAGATAATTTAATTTCCATAGGAAACAATATCACACACAGTAAAGGATCATGAGCCGACTTCATTATGAAAAAAACCTAAGTCAATACAAAATATAGTCAATATTTAAGTTTCTATATTTTTCTTGTGATTTTAGTGAATGTTTTAATTTTATAGGCCCCTAGTTATTAAAAATTATCTACGTTTATAAATCCTGTTAATGTTTGATTTGCCGTCTTCTTAAGTGTATATGTAATAATAATTAGATTAAGAAGATATAGTAATAAATCATAGAAAACAGTTTTTATATGCATATGATATAAGGTTGGTATTTTCAACATATAGCATCAAAATATTATGGCCAAAAATATCCACTTCACCATTTAAATATATTTCTTTGTGAGTGTCTCAGTTCTGATCGGTATGTGTGACAGTCTAATTTGTGTAATTTCATTAGAAGAGGTTCAATATGTTTTTAAACCAGGACAGTGGAGTTGGTATGACAAGCCTTTGACGCCAACATTTTTCTACTGTCCGATTCTGACACAACTCCCTTCATAAATGGCTGTATAGCCTATTAATAAGTAATAACAAATTTACTGCAGTTAGATGCTCCAATACAAATTACTTCATGGGAAGCCCTTTGGCATTGTGAATTTATATTTTAATAAAGTAGTCAATCAAAATTACAAATTGATCCTAAAGAATAAAAGAAGTATGAAACTAAAATGATATATTTACCATATAGGTCTACAGTAGAGCCTCCATATCCGCAGGTAATACGTTCCTAGATCTACCGCGGTTACGTGAAACTGTGGATAATACTGACCTATTATATAACGTGATATTCATGTAACATACATAAATACGATAAAGTTCAATTGATAAAATTATTCACAGTAAAACATTACCAACATTAAATAAAGTAATAATAATGTATACTGTACACTACAGTATACTTACTATTCTCCATTCGTGATGGTGGTAATGGTAATATGCCCATATAAATGATTTTTTTCTTTATTAAAAATAAATAAAATTGGGCAGCGGTAAACTGTGGATACTGAATCAGCGGATACGGAGGCCCTATTGTATTGTTATAATATTATAGATTTTTATTTTGAAGCCAGAGTCAGAGTTGGTACACTTTTACAGACTCCAATTACGACTCCTGACTCCACCCATAATTGCTTCCGACTCAGACTCCACAGCCCTGCCTTCTTCTAGCTGTTACTTAAATTCACTCCATCGCAGATGAGCTAAATAACATGGATGGAAAATCTGTGGCACATGAATGAGATTTGGGTGACAAGCTGACATGAACAAAATAAACCCCAAATAAAACTTTTTTCAAAGTGGTAGGACCTGTAATTTTTTGAAGTCAATAATATTTCGAGAGCCATGTCATTCAATGTCATGTCACAATGAACTTTATGAAGTCAAGAGTTAGAAATCATGGGCTCAGACTTAATTTAAGTGCATCTTGTGTTTTGTTGAATACAAGAAGCTATTAACCAAACAAATATCTTGGATGGCAAAATACGACTTGTTTCAAACTAAAATATATAAAATATTATGTTAATTTTTTATTTTAACATATCAATTTACTGTCTTTATTTTCACTGAAGGTGCTACTTTCGATGTTTTTACTTTAAGTTATTGAAATTAATATGCTCTAAGACTCTCACTTCGACTATTCATGCTAGTAAATGTTCTTCTTTAAAATTTAAGCATTATTAAAATATTTAAAATTTAATTTGAGTTATTCAATACATTTCATAATGTTAAACCAGTTTTTATTTTTGAATATCACTAAAAAAAGTAATTAAGATGTGGCACACTAGACTAGTCCAAAATTTAACTAGTAGGCCCTACTTAATTGGCACACTGGTCAGAAAAGTTTCACCATCCCTGAGATATAGCCTCCCCATTTATTTTACTATTATAAAATCCAGCTATAATTTAAAATGGGTCAACGATTATTAATTCATTCATTTTTCCCTTCTCCAAACAATAACAGAATGCTCAAAATTAAAGCTTCTCCCACAACAGTTAAAGCATATATTTAAGAGATAACCTGAACTAATATATTTGAAGGATGGCTGTAAAAATGAGTTAGTTTTATTTAGTTTAGATAGAATATACTCTAGTATTCAGAAACCTAATTTTAGTAGGCCTGACTTACATTTTTGGTCTCCTGGAGTTACTCATGTTTACACATTACACATTTTCAAGATATTATAAAAAAGATCAAACTTAAAACACTTTTTTATTCAAAAGACACTTAATAAAATAAGAGCAACCACAAATATAAATACAAAAATAAGTTTCAGAGATGACATTTTTCTCTAACCCTTGTTTACACATTAAAAAGTTTCATAACAAATGTTTGGGGGAAAGGGAATTTTACTGCATGGATTACTAAATGTCTCGTCTGAACAAAAATTTAATAGTCCGGTTGTTGGCAAAACTGGAGGAATAACTGGAAGAACAAACACGCATCACTTGCAATCAAATTGGATTAGGGACACCTTACTGAACTTAGCCAGGGAAATCTGTAGAATGACAGAATAATTAGATCTAGCTAAAGATCAACTCAAAACTTCCCACAAACTACAGAGTGTATTAGAAACATGTGAATTTAGCATTGATCTCTATAATATAGCTGAATGGACATCTGTGGCTGAAATTTTCAAGTTGTCGTCTGCATACAATTGTGTAAGAGAGAAGGGAACCTTCGGATATCTCTTTCTCTCTTAAAACCACACAAGGCAATGTGGCATTTTGACATCGTTCATTAATTTGATTGAATATATGAGATACATCAATGTCTGATTAGTTAAATGAAACAAATGAGTTAGTAAAATCTTTGAAGAGCATAACAAAGTCCAAAACTGGTGAGATTTTTTCTTTAATAAGTTGATGTAGGCTAATATATACGATGATTTTTGAAGGATGCACGTTTGTAAGGTTTTATCTCTTACCAGAAACTTACCCTATAGTAGTATTTAGGTAGGATAAAATAGCTTCCAGAAGGAAATTTCTACGTCAATTATAAATGGCCGTTTATCCTACCAAAATACTAATATATAATAGTATTCTGGTACGGAATAAGGCCTTACAGATTGGGATTCTTACTAAAATCAGGTTTAATAGAGACCGTACTTCTTACAAGCCTACAACCTAAATTATCGTTTAAACGTAATACTTCTAGACAAAGTATGTAATTCAAACAAATATAGTTTTTAGCTAACTTGTTTCATTATAGTTATCGAACTTTTAACATAATATAGTTTCTGAAGGTAATATACAAAATATAACCCAACTTTTTTTTAATGGTAATATAATAATACTTTCTACAAGCCTATAACCTAAGTAATCGTTTGAACGTATGGCAACTACACAAAGTTTGTAGTTCAAACAAATGTAATAAAATTTTAAGATAACTTTTTCATTCTATTTATCGAACTTTCAATATAATATGGTTTCTGAAACCAATATAATAAGCTAATATACAACTTTAAATATAAGTGTAGTCTTGTCATGTTACACCGTCTCCGTGCCTTCTACTTAACGACCACAATTAAATAAAAGGGAGAAGGTATAATCTACATAAGGGAAAATATAAGCAGAATTAAAAATATAACAATAATATGGTTTATTCAGTATAAACGTAGATAAAGCAAAGTACAGTGGTCTCATTATATCATTCTGAATAATGCTGAAAATAATAACGTGAAGCGCAGAATGTAAACATCCCATGTTTACATTTATTACAGGTCGTCTTTAAGAGACACAAAATTACGTAGATTTTAACATCAAAAGAGAAGTTAAACTACCAAAAGTGAAGTGAAGTAAGATATCCACAAAATGAAACATACATTAAATATTCTTGCCTGATGGGCTCCTCAAACAATTAACAGTTACAATACGAAATTTACAATTACATAAAACATAACGCGAGAGTTTGACTTCCAGACTCAAGTCAAAATCTCCCGGGACTAACTATTTCTTAGAAAAAACTAAATATTGAAATTTAGAACCAAATTAAATTATATAAAAAAAAATAACAAGCTTAATTTTATTTCTACAGTCGCGTGAAATAGCAAAATACAAAAGTCCACACATTTTAACAATTTACATTTAAATTCACTCAATACAAAATTACCAATGGTGGATTTCAAACCAAACTAATAAACTAACAAACTAACCAACCGCGCCTAAGTGGCGGCATACAAGTTACATTTAAGCGACTGAGATAATAAAGAGAAAAAGTTAAATATAAAGCAAAACACAAAATAAAGAATTTAACACGAAAATATTATAAGTCGAAAATGAATAGAGTTCTTTATAAGTAACAGCCATAGTTACGTTCCAATTTATGATGTATGAATGTTTATCCGATCATTGTCCAGGTCGACGACAATGATCCGTCCTCGTTCGTAGATTTTAATATAGTCAAAATATTTAGAAAATGTCAGCCTGTTTTATAGTGATTTTCGTTGCACGGAAAGAGGGGAGGTAATTTCTAGCACGCAGTTGCTAGCTGTCATCGGTCCCGGCGGCACTTTGTAGGGTTGTTCCATCGGAAAATTAGAACAAGTCGGCGATCATTGGATGTTTGTGTTGTTTGGGGAAGTTCATCTGACATCCGTCAGAGGGCGGGTGGATTGTTGTCTTCTAGCGTGCTCCATGTTGTCATACCTCAGATTCAATCTGACTAGACGGAGAATGACCACGCGTTGATTGTAGACTTTCGTTAGCTCGGCCCCATTCTTCACATTGGCTGCACGGTGTAGTCCAGCTTTGGTGGCGGCTAGTGATAGAAGATTTCAAACTTAAGTTCCTGAACAAATATGAGTGTAATATTACAGAAGATTGTACTGTATGAAATATACTGTGTCGTATTATCTTTCCGTATTAGCCTACAGGGACTACAACAGAGAATAGTACCATTGTAGGGATTCTATTTGGGTCGGAATTATTGAGCGGGTGGTATGAATTCTTGATAGTTACGTATCAACATTATAACGGGATGGATCCAATTGTAACTAACTGCAAGTTAACGTTACAGTCAGACTCTAAACAACACGGATGATAACTTCATATTTAAATATATTAAAGATTTTATTCGTACTTGTACAGTATTACCTGTAAAACTGTATTATATATCCTTTAATGTAAGTGTTTCTTCAGGCAAGTGTGGCATAATACTTCCCTATTTTCAAACAATAACACTTTTATTCATCAGAGACATGTTTTCGCATAAGAACAATGAAAGAAACCGTTTAATCTGTCCCCCCACAATGAAGCAGACGATAAACTAGAGTGTCACGCTAGGGTCCTTGGCAATGCGTATGTTTATGCCCATCAAGTATGATATAGAAATTACTGAAATTTAGTGTAGAAGAGAGGTAAGGAGAGGCGTGCGAGGAGATGTCCTAGAAAGAATGCTGAAGTGCAGGTGAAGAAAACAAAGGCCGAGTGACCGTTGATAAATAGTAAGTGCTAGACTTGTGGTAAAGTGGGGTTATTTCTATGACATGTATATCTAGAGAAGGAAAAAGTTATAAATAATGAAAAATTAAATTAACTTAATTTGTGTTATGTAGACGACATGCAGTAAAGTGATGCCCAGTGGAGCACTCAATACAGATAGTTGAAAAACCAGTAGAAATGGTACTATACACAGGTAGACCACGTACCTTGATGCCAGAAAATGTTTCTAATAAAACATTTGGGTGGAAACCTATGAAACCACCCTAGGTGTGGTTGTTTTCGTATTCAGGACATGTTCTAAACTTGAAAGTAGCGTTTAGGGTGAAAGTGGTACATGGTTCATCCAAAATTGTTTTGTCTACTATGGTAGTGTTTTCACCATTCATTTTGGAATGAAACTCAAACGTTGCTGAGGAGAAATTGGCTTCATTTGTTGAAGTTGACTTTGCTTAAGGAGATCCATTAGTTGAGCGGCACTATGCAGCAAAGTAGAACGGAGAAAGAATTTATATGTATATGCGGCTATAGCTGTAACCAACAAATATAATAGCCTAGCTATTTAATCCATCAAAGTAGAACGAGCTTAATAAAGTATCTGATGATGAGCATTCAAATGTATTAATGATAGACCCAAAGGAGTGATTAAGTGAATGATTGTAGATGTGGTGTTGAAACACAGGGGCGATGTCCAGGGACACCCTTAGGGGTGTGGAAATGGTACGGCCACACAAATCCCCGTGATTTGGGGGGGGAGGGGGGTCTCCACGTTTGCTTAGGTGACATAGGTAAGAAAAAAGTTGGGTTGGGAAATTTTTGCTTGCGCGCTCATGCAAGTGATCTAAAAATATTATCTGAGAGTTAAAAATATAAAAACATAATCATATGGTTTGATTTATTAAACTAATGAAGCGAGTTCTCCGTTTTAACTCCACCGATTTGAACTTGTTTGTCTGTGGTAAGTATTATATGTTTCGCGATAAAAGTAGAATGCATTAGCTTATTTAATTCAAACTTGGCATCGTTGTTTTCAGTGGCGCAGGAACTAGGGGGTACGGGGGTAAATTTTAACCCCCCAAAATATTGAGGGGGGTAAAAGTATCATTTTTACCCCCAAAATAATATAGTAAAACTTTTAGATATTAATGTAAACATCTTATTGAGGCAAGATACAATGTTCACACAATGTTAACATAATAAAAAATAAAATGTGCTTGGACCATACACTGAAGAGATTTTGAAAACTGATATTGAAACCAGCTACATCAGCTACTGCAGAAATAAGATTTTCAATGCTTGGATGCATTAAAAACTAGCTTCGCTCCATGATGAGGCAATGTAGACTAAATCCCCTGAGAGGCTTAACAAAATTGAAATTACAACACTGGTTAGTGGTTTTATAGCTAGTAATAAATATAAGGCAAAGGTGTAAGGAAATCTACTTTAATTTTCAGTGTTTCATAATTTTTAGTTGAGCTGCATCAGATAACATTTTTATTAATATGTTTTGTGTGTATTAATTCTAATGTTTGGAATGTCTAAAATAAATTAGAAAAATGCACAGTTGGTCCATTAAATACAGGTATCGTTATACACGATCTCACTTTATGTATTTTCGATATAACACGATTCAAAGAAATAAAAAATTGTGCATGGTCAGCTGGGATTTCGCAGTCATCCTGTGTGGTGGTGGTGTGAACTTGTGTACACCCATTCCGGTGAAAGCATTGATCTTTACTGTACAGTTTGGTGTTAGGGGGGGTGGTATTGACAACATTGGATATGCATGTACAAAACTTAAACAGTCCTGTATGAAGGAAGTTTGGAAAAATATTTGGCCTAAAGTTTCTGATTCTCATGATTTTGATTCTGAACACGAGCTTTCCAATTCAAGACATGACATCGTTGACATAGCAAGATGTTGGATTTGAGGACATAGATCAGACAAATGTGGATCAATTGTTCCAATTCCACACAATAGAACTCGCCAAGAAATGGAGAATGGAAGAAGAGCCTTATGTTGTTGAGCCTATCAAACCACTTTCAACAAAACAATTTGCTGATTTATTTAAGCACATTGACAGTGCAAATTAGAATCATTGAAGTTACCCTAACATGGATAGAAGCACCAAAGTTGCCAGAGAGATCCAGAGTTCTTTGGCTTGCTACAAATAACTCTATAGAGAAAGGGAAAATGCTGCCCGTCAGTTGAGTCTTAACCATTTCATCAAAGAAATTGTAACTTGTCAGTCTAAAGACCCAGGGCCTTCACAACAGCAAAAGCTTACCATTACAGGGCCTTCAAAAGAGCAAGAGCCTACCATCCCAGGGCCTTCAAGAATGCAAGAGCATACCATCCAAGGACCTTCAAGAGAGCAACAGCTTACTATCAAGAGCAAGAGAGTGATAATCCAGATTTGCCAAATTCAGTTATTTTATCATGCGATTGAAGACTAACAGTAAGTGTACCTGTATCATTGTATTAATTAGATACATTGATTAAAAATTGTGTTTGTTTACAAATTTCAGGGAATTGAAGATTGGCAATAGGTGTAGGTTACCTAATGCATTGTACTAGTTGTATACATTACATTAAAAAAAATGGCATTCATTTACAAGTTTTAGGTTTTTATTTCCTTTGGAGTAATCCCTATATCACCCATGCTAAAATCATTTCACTTGCGTTTTCGTGTTACGCGATTATTTATCAGAACAATCCCTCGTGTAGTGTGAGGAACAGCTGTATTACATTTTCTGGTTCTTTTTTTTAATCTAAAAATGTTATCCCCTATAAGAGCATATGGTTATTTTTACCCCCCCCCCCAATAAAAACGTTCCTGCGCCACTGTTGTTTATGTACCTTTATACAGATTAAGTTCATTGGAGAATAAAAGCAAACGAAGAATTGGGGTGAATTCAACCATTATATGTGTAAAAACATGGCTTATAGCATTAATTAATACATGCATTTACCTTTTATGGCATTTTCTGATGCCAAAAAAAATCTGTACATAAATGCAAACTATAAAGATGAGAGTAAACTTTGGGGGGGGGGGGAGGTGGTAAGGGGGTTGTTGCAGATAACTTGGAGCCCCACAAACGAGGTTTGCCTTGGGACCCAAGTCTTCTAAGGGCGGCCCTGGCAACGCCTATTTTTTGTAAGAAAAGAACGGTGCATATGCTCTTCAGAGAGAGGTAGAGAAAGTGTTGAAAGTTATTAAGGATGAGGGAATCATATATTCTGTACAATATAGTCAGTGGGAAACTACTTTAGTCCGTGTATCCAAATATAAAGATAAAGTGAGGTTATGGGGTGATTTTAAGGTGACTCTGAACAAATTTCTGGAGGATGAGCATTATCCATTATGTATTTACGTTGGAGAGTCATTTCTAAAAAAAAAACTAGCCAGAGGAAAGATATTTAATAAAAGTGATTTATCGAAAGCTACCTCCACTTACAAGTTAGTGAAGCCTTTCAACCACTTCTTACGTTTAATATCCATTTAGGTTTATTTAGATCTAGTACATAGGTTATGTGCTGGAATCAAAAGTGCTCGTTATTTGTTTCCATCAAATATGGACAGGATTTTACTTGATCTAAGAAAAACCTTTTGTTATATTGATTACATCATTGTAGTAATTGGTTCAGTGGATGCGGCCCTTAAGACAACCACCTGGTCAGTAAGAAAGTATCATTCACTATCAGGTCACACTGCTTAATATAAAATGTCTGAGTAATTTTTTGGAACAACTTTTCTATTCTGTCTAAATTTATACGCTAACCATTCATAAAAAAAAACACCTTTTCTATGTCAATAAGAAAGAGGGGAAAGAAAACTATGAAACTTCTTACCTTAAAGTAAAGAAGAGGAAAGCTCGCTGCTAGTTCTCAAATATCTTAAAATTTTTATTTCTGTTATGAGCTTATTTGTTAGAGGAAGGCTAAATCTAGATCCCCTTTTTTCAACAAGTCTAGTCTCATAGCTCCACCAATATGCCTAAAAGGTCGTTTAAAACGAACTGATACATTTTCACACGTTTATTTCTATTAATAAACTCAAACTGTAGTGTTGTTAAGGAAAAAGAGCCCTGTTGAAATATTTCGACTTTATTTTGGTTTGAAACATATTTTTAAATAACGCACTGTAGAATTTAATATTGTGTTAGAGCTGAACGTCTGCACGCAAACTAGCTAGCCGTGTCGGCTTCCTTAAGCTAATTAATGAAGTACCACATATATTGAGTGATTATGGGGTGTGAATAAATCAGGAAAAGTTTGTTGTCTTGAATAATGAGATCAGTTATTTGCGGCATATAATAACGATGCAGAATTTACCTAACCAAGGAAAGGGTACAAGATATTTTAACTGCAGCTGAGGCTCGGGACTTTTCCAAGCTAATAGCTTATCGAGGGCTTTTATAATTTTATTAGAAGTTTTTTATACTTTTTTTCTGAGCTAAGCCCTTTGTATAGTTTATTATAATCACGGATACCTTGGAAATGGGACAAAGAAGCAAATAGATTGTTTGAGAAACGTAAGAAATTGCTTGTTGAAAGTGACATGATGGTGCCATTTGTCCCATCTTTACACATAAGGATAGCCTATGATGCTTTCAATAGGGGTATTGGGACTCATGTCTTTGCTGATGGCTCCACTCACCCAGTATATTTTAAATATAGGACCTTGTCGAAGACGTAGAAGAGCCATACCAAATTGAGAAGGAGGCGTTAACTATGATTTATGATGTGAAAGGGTTTCATTACAAATTTAAAGCATAATGAAACCAGCGTTGGGTGTTTCTCTTACTATAGCAATGCTATTTATCAGATATATTTTCAAAATCCGGGGGCAAAATATGAATCAAGCTCGTATCAGTTTTCAAGAGTTTCAGATTGAATATTAATGTGAATGAAGTACCATTATAAAGTTAAACGAAGTTGGCATTAGTTAATTTACTTCCCCCGTTTTTTACACACGTTTAAGTATACAAAATAATTAATTTAATATTGCATTTATTTGGAAATTTTTTACGCAATTAATTGAAGGTTGGTTGAAATAATATTTATTTCAATTAATAAACCTCAAGTACTTCTAACATTCCAAACATGAAATCTTTGTTATATATATATATTTTAAATTGTAGCATTAAATGCCAAAATTTCACACTTTGAGTAAACTCTGTGTTTAAATTCTACTTTCAGATCTAAAACATGACCCAAGTATGAATTCAGACCCACCGACGGCGGTCTTAGAGTTTTCATCCTAAACCCTTTTTTATACACACTTTCTGGCAACAAGGTGTGTGGAAAACCAGTGTAAATCATCATTTCTACCAGCTTACCATCAACTTTCACTGTTGTTACCCACTGCGCACTGCCCCTCACCTTGTCCACATATCATAATTCTAGCTCATTTGCGTATAACCCGAATGGGTAGTAAGACGTGGTGCTAATAATAATCTAGCTCATTAACGTTTTTAAGTCTAGGAACATTCTTTTCTTTCTTTAATCTACACGCTGCAGATAAATGTCCTACCATTCCACATGTGTGGTATTTGTTGTTTTTCAAAGGACACTACGCAGCCAAATGCAACGGACTGTTACACATAAAAAATACCTCTTCCCATGCAACCCCGGATCCTTTCCCGTACTTTTACACACTTGCCCGTCCTTTCTTATCTTACCAACAAAATTCACCAAATGAAGGCCTTATGAAGGCACTTAAGCATGTCGTTGGCTAGATCTAAATGCCCTGCCACTTCACACGTCTCCTCAAATGTGAGAATATTCTCCTAGCTAACTGGCATTGAATAGATCTGTTCCGTAGACCACTTATCAACCGATCCTTTAATGCATCCTTGAGAAATGCTTCAAACTTTCACATGGACATGATTATCTAGTATATTTTTATATTTCACTACATTATTTAGCTACACTTTACTGTTTCAAACTTGGCTTGCGAAGGATGGCTGAGCACCACCCTCTCCGACACCACAGATTACGGCGGACTAAAATGACTTTAACATACGAAATAGTTGCTCATAGCTTTTGTCTTTAGGTGATTCTGGCATCAAAAGGTTTTTAAGAAGCCCGTATGTTTTAGGTTTTACTCTAGTTAATAGAAGAAAATGTGGCGAAAGACCTATTCCAGAGTTTCTTAAAACTATGGACAAATTTGCCTGGTATTACTTCCTTGTAGTTCAACCTAGTGCGGATGTGGTTTTTAATGTAATGATCTTAGTAGCCATTATGCTTTTTATTATTATAAATTATGTTTCATAATTAACGTTCATCAAATTAAACGGTCCACCTATGAAGCAATGGAACCCACTAACCCACGTACCTTGTTGCTGTTTTGTCGGTCAGCTGTGGAGACAAAACCACGTCATGTCGTCTTCATGATCATAATATGAAGAGAATGAGTTACATCACCACTATATATATATATGTATATATATATGTGTATATATATATATATATATATATATGTATATATATATATATATATATATAAATAAATATTGTATTTGTAACTTTAAAACCATTAAAATATATTCTTAAATTTTGAACGTTAAATTGATCATCTAATTTTCCACTTATACATTTACTTAGAATGAGGAGAATTACCGCCCAAGTGCCTTTTTTTCCCCAGGACTAAACAATTGATTAGAGGCAATGTCGAATTCCTTATCAGCAGAGTTTCGATCAAAAAAGTTTCGCTTTGTTAAAGTGATTTTCTTCCCTTCCTTGTGATTTCTGTTTTGTAAGTTCTTTTTCCAATTAATAATAATTAATAATATGTTTAAAAAATCGATTATTTAATAATTGTGTGAAAGAGAATTGATTAATTAAATTCATCGTAAATAATTGAGTTGATAAAATTAACCAATTAGTCGCAACCAAATAAACTATCAAAATCTCTTATTCCTGGCACAACTTCAATGGTCAATCTATCTTTTTTTTAAAAATAGATATAAGCGATTAATTATCTACTCCAGCATAGGAAAAATTATTCGAGAAATTTATTAATGTAAATACCATTGATCTCTATAATATAACTGGATGGACATACACATGCACATTCCAAGGACAAAGGCGTGACGCTCAAGTGTATCGTCTGCTACACTGAGGGGGGGGACAGATTTAACGGTTTCTTTAAATGTTCTTATGCAAAAACATGTCTCTGATGAATAAAAGTGTTATTGTTTGAAAATAGTGAAGTATTATAACACACTTTCCTGAAGAAACATTTACATTATAGGATATACAATCCAGTTTTACAGGTAATACTGTACAAATACGAATAAAACCTTAGATATTTCAATTTTTATGTAGTTGTCATCAATGCTGTTTACAGTCTGCCACGACCACTTATATTTAAAGTTGGTTATTAGCTTGTATGTCGGTTTCATAAACAATTTTATATTGAAAGTTCGATCAATATAATGAACAAGGTATCTTAAAACTTGATTACATTTGTTTGAATGACAAACTTTGTATAGTTGCCATGTATTCGAACTATCACTTAGGTTATAGGCTTGTGGAAAGTATTATTATAATACCTGTTTTTTTATGTTGGCTAATATCTTTCAGAAACCATATTATGTTGACATTTTTATAACTATAATGAAACAAGTTAGCTAAAAACTGTATTACATTTGTTTGAATGACACACTTTATGTAGAAGTCTTACTTTCAAATGATAATTTAGGTTATTGGCTTGTAGGAAGTACAGTATCTACTAAACCTTGATTTTAGTAATAATCACAATCTGTAAGGCTTTATTTCGTACCAGAATACTATCATATATATATATATTGTTTTGGTAGGATAAACGGCAATTTAGAACGGAAGTAGAAATTTCCTTCTGGAAGGTCTTTTATGGTAACTAAATACAACTATAGGGTAGGATTCTGGTAAGAGATAAAGCCTTACAAGCGAGCTTCCTTCAAAAATCATCGTATATATTAGGCTACATAAACTTATTTAAAGAAAAAACGAACCCGTTTTGAACTTTTATATGCTCTTCAAAGCTTTAACTAGCATATTTATTTAACTTAACCATTCACACATTGATGTATCTCATATATTCAATCAAATTAATGAAAGATGTCAAATTGCTACATTGTCTTGTATGGGTGTAGGAGAGAAAGAGATACCCGAAAGTTTTCTTCTCCCTTACACAATGATATGCAGACGACAGCTCGAAAATTTCAGCCACAGATGTCCATCCAGTTATATTATAGTGATCTAGGGATGGGAAAAACTGCTCCTTTAGTGGAGCAGGAGCAATCTGCTACTGCTCCACCACTGGACCTGTTCCTTTTACCTGCTCCTTTTTGTCACAGCTCCTTTATACAAAACTACTCCCAGCCTAATTTTTTTTAAGCATCGTGTCTACTGCCCGTTCGGTTTATAGCCATATGCACTAATTGCGCTAATTTGTTAGGGACGGAGATGGCTGATTTTAGAGGAAGTGCACCCACATTTGTGTGAAATGAGGGTGGAATATACGTAATTTACGTAAAACCACCCTCATTGCAACCAACCGGGATTGAACCCCAATCTCCCTATATCGGCAGTTCAGTCTATCGAATTGTTTTCTAAATATTTTGTGGGCTAAATAAAACCAGTCAGTGGGCCGTAGATTGCTGAACCTTGCCTTGAATCATTTTTCAATGTTCAACATTAACGTAACAATTTATTGTGCGAATACATTACATACTGTACTTGTATTGTGGAAATATTATTCTTTACTACAAAAGCTTTCCTCCTAAAAACTCATTTGTGACTCCCCAACCCATCTCTAAACTAGGCCTATAATAGATAAGTAAGGTTACACTGGACCTGATCTCAGCGCTATGACAAGAACACAACGTACCCACTTCCTTTCTACCGTACGACTGCTCCAAAATATCTCAGGAGCATAAAGGAACAAGGTTGCTCCAGACCTGTTACAGCGCAGCCTGTCACAGAGACGAGGGGCAAGGTTACTTTGGACCTGTTCCAACGCTGCATGTGACAGAGAGACGAGGAGCAAGGTTACGCCGGACCTGTTACAGCGCAGCCTGTGACAGAAACAAGGAGCAAGGTTCCTCTGGACCTGTTTCAGCGCTGCCTGTGAAAGAAAGTAGAGACGAGGAGCAATGCCAAGCGTTGATAAACACTTCTAATACGTAGCTGTTTTGTGCTGCCATCTACCGTACAATATTGTAACGACGCAGTCTCGACTGAGAGAAAACAGTAGAAGCTCGGAGAAAACAAATGGGAATACAGTAATAGGTTTAACGTTTCAAACTGACCTGTGACAAAAAGGAACAGCTCCTTTCGTCTGTCAGGAACAGGTTGTGAATGTGACGTCAGAGGAGCAGTGACAAAGGAGCAGGTTGTGATTTCACAACACATCCCTATAGTGATCAATGGTAAATACTAGTATTGAGGGGATGGTACACAGTACAAACCTTATCAATGACATAATTAGATTTTGTTTATAATCGTCAAAACTATTGACAATAAAGTCTTTAGGACCACTTTAAAGTGAAAATAGACAAATACAAAATATTATTAATAGACATAAATAATTATGGTTGTATGTAACAAAGAATGTTTATCTAACGTTTGCAGTTATCTTGGTATTCCAGTTCAAAATATATGTAGTGAAGTCGATGGTGAGGTAAAGTCAAATGAAATTGATCCATTCAGGCAATACTCATATTTTTTTACCACCACATCTTACTACCTCTTTAGGTTATATGCACATACTCATATCATACACACAAGAATAGATAGAATTAAATACCATAATACTAATATGTTTTGTAAATTTTGCATCATGTATTCTTTCCTAATCACTTCCCTTATTGAGGAGGCAAGAACTGTGCATATAGCTAAAAAAAACTCCGTTTTTAATCCATCCTCACTAACTTTCTCCAGACTACCCTATTCTTGCAAACTCGCTTCCCTTCAACAGCATCCACACACTGAGCTATACATGCTCTTTTATTCCTAAAACTCCTAATGTTTCTCTTTTTCACATACTTGTCTACCACATCTTACATGACCTACCCCTTCCTTTTGTTCCACACACTCTACCTTCATATATTTGCTTCGTCACTCGATCCACACAACTTTCCCAAACTAATATAACACACTTCTTTTACATTGAACTATTTTATTACCTTTTATACCACATTCTTTCAGCATCCATTTATTATTGACTCTGTACATACGAGTTTTTTCCACAAAAATTTCTAAGATATCTCATTCCAACCGCATTCACCCTGCTTTTGTGTTTCTCCAAACAAATCCACACTTCACATCTATAAAATAATGTTGGCGTCTATAACACATTTTTATATACTGCCTCTTTCAATACTACTTCATTCTTTGTAATAGTCCACAACATCCAACTACTCTCTAAGATGCATTCACCCATCTATACTTCACCATCTATCCTTTCATTTTACAGAACATTCTGCCCAAACACACAAAACATTCACCTTTTCCAACTGTTTTCCATTTAGCTATACTAAGTTATCAAAAACTATCACCTTAGTTTTGGAGACTTTTATATGAAGATCATACTGCCGGTTTTCACATTCAAATGATTACATGCATTTTGCAAGTCACTTTCACTCACATTAATACAGCATCATCTGTGTGTACCTAACAACACAGTTCACATTCACATTGTTCAATTGTACACCATCTGTGTCCTCACAAGCATCCCTCATACACTTATTCATGAATACATTAAACAATCATGGAGACATAACACAACCTTGTCTAACACCCTGTTCAATGTCACACCATTCACTCAAAGCTCCATTCACCCTAACACACGCTTTACTTCCATCATACACAGCCATAATAGCATTTACTGGTACTAACCATACATACACAAATCTAAGAACAATTCATAACATACTCCTATTAACTCGATCCTATACTTTTCCCATATCATTGTTAAATGCACAGTAAACTTTCTTCCTTACTGACCATACATTGTTCAATCACTTGTTGCATTGCAAATATTTGGCACATGCAACCTCTACCTGGCGTGAAACCACATTGCACACTCTGAATCTCGTCCACAGTTTTTTTTATCAACAAGTCATGTTCCAGGCATTAAAAGTCTTGCTAAAGTCTATCAGAATGCTAGTGACAATGCAGCAATATTCTAATTTGTCAATGATATGCTTGACTAACTGAATAATGGCTATTTTAATTTACCTACCTTTTAGGAATCCATGCTGTTTGCCAGGAGATTGTTTTAGTATAACTTAGATAGGGTTGAAATAGTCCCACCTCAGCATCATAAGTATTTTGGACCGATCTACACAATATATGATAGACCTATGTTTATTATAAAGTATCCATCCCAACCTAACAAAACCTAAACTTCCATGCATCATTATCAAGTTTTTCCCTAAATCTTCTTTCACTAAAATACCTAAGGTATTCATTATGACACCATTTTCTTACAGTTATTATGTGAGCGGTACATGGAATTTAAATAAACTAGTAGTTTTGCAATATCAGTGTTGTATTTTTTAATATAAGATTGTTTTACTGACAAGACGACCGCGTAGGTTACAAAGTGAACATTTTGAACATTTCTATAAAACGGAAGTGGGGCAACTGACAGTGTTAACCACCAGTCTTCCTGAAAGGAAGGAAATCAATAATGATTAAGTTGCAATTTACCCACACTTTGAAACTTCTCATTAACAATATATTTTTTTTAAATATTAAAATTCCAACTCAATTTAACTTTTTGTATTGAGATTTGGAATGTGAGGTTTTGTTGGGTTAGGGCAGTTTTCATTATAAATATATTAATTATTGCAAAGTAAAATAAATACGACACTAAATTTAAATATATTAGCCCTATGTAGATAGAAAAACATGTTTTGTATGAAACAGTAATTTGAAGAGATTGCTGGAAAGTGCAAGCTTATTTTACTTTAAGACGTTGACAGCATCTGTTTAGTTTTAAATCTGCCGAATGTTCTTCTATACATAGGTTAGTACATTTTCTACTTTTTAATTATCTAGAAAAATTACAAACCATCTTAATAATGGTATAATTCAATTCTCTGTGTTCTTGTTAGTATTTTTTTTGTTACCGTATTTAGTGTGACAAAGAAAGAGTCTCTGTAATATAAATAGAGATGCATAGGCCTACTATTCCCTGTAGAACTATTAGTGTAAGTGTAGTAGAGTGCACTCTTGGCTGATCTGGGAGTAGGAATTAGACTTGATTTGAGTGCAGCTATGGTTGTTAATGAGGACTGTTTATACCAAATGCTAAAAAAAACATGTTTTCGTTTCTTATCTAATACTGCCAAAATTTATAATTATTATTTTTACTATTCACAGTCAACACACTAAGAATTGGCATATGCCAAAATTAAGTGTATTTTTGGTAGGTTTTTTAGTAGGCCGCTTAGACAAACATTTTCTCACCTATGTCATGAAGGATACATTGCTCGATATTGGTTTTTAACCTCAGAACTCGGGTAAACAAACGTCCATCCACATAACGCTACTGATGTGCTCATAAATTAATCAGTAGGTCAAATTTTAGTTTTTTCCATACCAAATCTACTGATTGTATCTAATTATTTTTATATCATAACTAAATAAACTTCTTGAACATCTTCTAACTAACTAACACAAAGAAAACTGTTATTTTCCAAATTCTTGGTGTGTTGCTTGTGAATAATAATGCATTCTAGCAGGTATTGCTATGTAACAAAGAACACATGTTTTTGACATTCAGAGAAAGTATATTATAGCCTAACCGTTGTTTGCTATATCCCCTCTTCAGAATAGCTTTGTCCACAGTCTCCATAGCCCTAAGAAAATATCAATTCCGTAATAACATATCTTTTTTTTATTAACACAGTGTTTTAAGTTACCGATTCAGCACCTTGAACATATTAAAACATTGTAGTTCTTGGAGAAAATAATACATTATTGGAAACTGCCAACTTGGAGCCAAGAAGGAACCAAGTGGCATTGCCAGTGAGAAGTTCGAGATTCTAACTCCCACATTAGTTTAAATAAAATTTTAATAAAACATGTTATTTTGTAGGTCTACTTACTGGATAATGATGATTCACTAAGTATTTGAAGTAACGTGCAAACATACTAAACATAATTAATCAGAGCTAATTAATATCATATAGGTACTCAATCATTAACTTTTTGACACTGTTTAAGATGAAAAATAAAAAACTCTAACTGCATACATCAATATGAGATTTTACAAAACTTAAATAATGTTTTTTCCATATTCATATTCATCACACAAACAACCAATTACCTCTTTAGTATAATATTGTACTAAAGTATTTTTAATTTATAATATTTTAAAATAATAAAAATCATCATCATCATCATCAACTGTTTCCAGTTTGTGGTCGGGTCTGTTAAGCAAAATACCTCCATATTCCTCCCTCCTTCCACCATTCTTCCCCCTGCACACTCTTACACTCTGCTCCTCTCACTTGCACACTTGCTGCTATCTGTTCCTCCTATCTCTTCTTTGGTCTTCCTTGTGGCCTCTTCCCTACATACTTTATATCAATTAATCTTCTTGGAATCATATCCCCTTCCATCCTCATTACATGTCCATACCATCTCATCCTAGCTTCCTCTACTACAGTAGCCCCATGGCTTCTTTGGTGCTGACTGGCAGTTCACAGCTGACTTCTGACAGTCAACATTTAGGTATATACCTAAATGTTGACTGTCAGAAGTGACAGCTGCTAAACACATGTTTTTTGCAGATCATATGGTTTGGCGTAGGGATAAATAATTTGGTCTAGTAGCTTTTCAAAGCCGTTAACTGTCAGCTGTCAGCTGTCAGTCAGCACCAAAGAAGCCATGGGGCTACTGTATCTCATGTAACCCCTGTAACCCAACTCTTGACCTTACAGCTTCATTCATAATCCTATCTCTTCTGGTGACAGCTAGCATGCTCCTCAAAAATAGGCCTATAGGTATTTGATGTTTTCTTTTCAAGACATTAAAAGTTGCTTTTGGTGTTATTAATTGTAATTGGTTGTAGGAGCTATTCTACAACTCCAGAGCAAGAAGAAACTATAAAAAAAAAAGCTTGCCACACATGAAGTTGACATTGAATGTGATTTAATTGTAACAATTGCAGAAAAGGGCTTTGTTAGTGCAGCATCACACAGCTTTCATAGAAACCTAAAAAACACCGTTAAATTCTATTTATTACTTCTATGTCTAGTAGTTTTCTTTAATAAATCTATCTTGTTTATATGCTTACTGCATTTCAGATTTCACTCATTGATGGGCTCAAAAATCACAATCCACTCAAAGGATTTGGCACAAGCATCATAACACTGGCGAAAGATCACAAGTGCCAACAGTTTGGTAAAAGTGTTGAAGATGAAGCATTAGTCAGGCAATGGATTGAATATACTGCTTGCTATGTGAATTATTCTGACGTTCGTACAACAGCAATACAAGTTCTCAAGGTAACCATTGGTCTTATGAGCTAGCACAATGTACACTAGTGGTGCTAAGCTACCTGTTCACTTGTATTAAAGATTGTAAATACTAGGCTACCTGATTATTTTGTTCTGAAAATTGAAAAATGACACCTGGACACGGGAATCGAACTCGGGACCTTTGGCTTAGTACACCAACTACTGAGCTATCTAGGAATCGTCTCGTGCCCAGGGTCATTCTTCACTCATATCTTAAGGCAGAGTCAATGGTCAATGTTGGATGTGCGGAAATCGTTGGCTACAAATGTGTGATTTATTAAGATCACGAAGGTGGCTGCGTTATCTGAGAGCCCGTGATCTTAATAAATCACACATTTGTAGCCGACGATTTCCGCACGTCCATTATTGACTCTACCTTAAAATATGAGTGAAAAATGACCCTGGACATGGGACAATTCCTGGATATCTTGGTTGTTAGAGCATTGGCATACTAAGCCAAAGGTCCTGGGTTCGATTCCCTTGTCTAGGTGTAATTTTTCAATTTTTAGAATATGATGTCTAGATGCGGCTAAATCCCTACTAAAACATATAAATAATAGCTTTAGCTATTAGATTCTTACCTGATTATTTGTTTTAAAGATAACTACTAGTCTACCTGTTCAGTAGTAGTATAAGGTTTTTAGGGTACTTATCATTTTTGCAGGGAAATATTTCATTTTTGAATCTGAAAAATTGTTGAACTATGTTTTGATTACTAATGAATAGTAAATAAGTCATACATAATACTCATAAAATTGAATCACAGTAGCCCTTTTTTCATTTAAAATACTTATACCATCGTTTTCTTCTACTATACACTATTATAAGCAGACTTATGCTAGACATCTCAAATAGATTATATTTATTTTTATTTACATATTTTGGTTGCTACATTGACATTGATTATTTGTGATATAAATGTGATGAAAACACTTATTGTTGGGTACATTAAATAAAAGCAGAATAAGTGAGAAATAGTTTTTAATACTCATAAGCAAAAAGAGAACCCACATAGGATAAAAGAACCCCACCGGGCATTTTAGGTTTAAGGGAAAAAAAAAAGACAAGTTTAATATACATACATAGGGTATAAGTAGGCTATATACAGAAGAGGTATGAAATGACTCATCATTGTGATTGGATATCAAATTAAAAGATTACATTTTAATTTATTTTCAAAGAGTAGGTAAGTGTTTGAATAATTTAATTTATAACAATAATTTTTAAAAAGTCAAATTATTTGAAAAAAAAAATCAAAAATTAAAGAAGACACTTTTTGAAATTTAATAACCGAATATGTGTCTATTAAGCCTACTTATAATAAACACTTTTATGTTGTGCATTGGTAAATCTGAAATATTAGTTAAATGCTAAGTTCTCTGCACAAATATGAATCAATCTTTGACATTAAGATGGCTGTGCCTTAGTTAAGAAAGTTTACAAAATGATTTTCATCTTAATGGTGTAAAATTTATCTGGATAAGAGTGGGGTTACAGGGAGTAGGGCCTACATGAAATAGAGAAAGCAAGGATGAGAGTGTATGGGCATGTAGTGAGGACGGAAAAGGAGAGAAAACCAAAGTGAATGATGGTGAAGTACAGTCTGATTTCTGTAGGAAGAACAGCAGGAAATTTCTGGAAAAGTTACTAAATTTTTAAAACGTATCCCTACCCAAAACATATGTTTTGAAATACCATATGTCAAGCAGCTGTCACTTTTGACAAGCAAAGTTTTGAAACCAAGAAAATGTATACAAATAATAAATAACTGTTGAATTTTTTTTTCTAATCAAAAAATAACTTTTTTAATTCATGCTTGGAGAAAATCAAAACAATTTTTTTTTCTTTTGTACTTTTTCACTTTCTTTTAAAATTATTTTGTATTAATGGTTATACAATATAATATGTTGGATGTGTAAGAGCTTAACTTGATTTAATATTTTGATAAGGTAATGATTTTTAGAATAATTTAATGTCTGTAAAAACATGTTAGCAAATTTAGGAGTTAGTTATTATCACCCCTGGACTTGTCTAGAGGTGTAGCAAGAACTTCTTCCGCATCATCACCAGAGTTGGACTCATATATTCATCATCATCGTCGCCTAAGTTGATTATTAAAGGTGGCTGTCTGTCATTCACATCCATCTTCATCTCTCTGTCCCAATTTTCTTTAGTGAGTTTCTTGCAGTGTCAGACTTCTGTGCTGAGGGTCCGGGGTTCAAACCTCGGTCCCGACACAGATTTATCTGATTGCCAAACCCTTCCTTCACCTCTGACAAGATGTGTATTAATCACAACTTGTGAATGTGAGGAATGCCAGGCCTCCACCGTGGTTCGGATTCCACGTTAAACTGTAGGTCTTCCATTTCATCTCACAATCACCCTACCATTACACATTAGCGTAAGTGCGTATAACCCGAACGGGTAGTAAGACGTGGTGCTAATAATAATAATAATAATAATAATAATTCTTGCAGTGGTCCACATGCTTACTCCAGCTAAAACATTTATATGTATTCACACATACCGGCCTCAATTATAATACAAAACAAACAGTTAATAAGGTAGTAACTGTGGGTGATTGCGAATTAGTATAGGTATGTGCAAGGAACCTGAGGCTTGTCACCCTCTCAGAGCAACAAATCATGTGAGTAAGGGATAAAAAAAAATCTTTGAAATAATTGTTGAATAGAAGTGTGATAGGGTGGAAGGGGGGAATGTGCTTAAAAACCAATACATATAAGACACTTTTTCTCTAGGAAATAACATATAATATGTTAACTAAATTACCACCCCTGCATACCCCTAAAAACCCAAATAAAATAAAATGATTACTAACATTAGGCCTATAATATAATTTGGTATTTGAAAACTTTTGTTATTTTTTCATCTAAGCAATTGACTAACATTGTTATTACAAAAATGTGTTTTTACTCATGATCCTTTCAATTTTAATGTAGTATATGAAATCTTTTCCTAGCACCATTATATTGTTTGATTACTAGCCTACTATTTAAAAGTTAGGTTAAGTTATTGGTAAGTAATTGTGATAGTAAAGTATTATTATATATAATAGTTATCCTTTATTATTTTAAACTATTTAAAACTCTCAGTACTGGGCCGAGATAAGTACCTACAGAAATCAGCCAATTTTAGGGATTTAAAAAATTAATCTCTCCACAGGCACACATTGGATTTTAAAAGTTCAAAGACAAGTTTGGAGCCACATTATTCATTATTCTGATAATCTAGTGAGATATCTTTTAAAGTGCTCTTATATGAGTTCTGTGTAAAAGTACTGAGCTAAAGGCAAAAACAAAAAAGTCATTCAAATAATAAACAATAAACTCACACAATCAGCTGGCTATGTAGATTTAGGTGAGGTGTTGTTGTGTGCAATAAAATGTGCATATAAGCTCATAATGAATAGCTTCATCATGAATAATCCACATTCTAAATGCTACCTGATTTGTAGATAAATTTACTATAAAATTATATTTTATTGACTATAGGCCTACCTGCGAGATAATATCACTATGTACCGTAGTCTATACATTACAAAGTATAATAGCCTATATGTAATGAACCATTCAAGTGTTTACCACTCAAACATAAATTTATAATTGAGACATTTAGGCCCTATAATATTTTCATGTCGACGTTTGCGAGATAAGCCTACTATAACATAGCTTTCATCTTCATTGTCATTTATACCATCAGCTAAATTCACTATGTCTACTATTTAATTATCAAATAAACCTTTTCTCCTTGCATTGTTTATAAAGAATGAACACAAGAAATAAACGCACAATAAATGCTATTATTTGCTTTAAGAATCACTGAACTTGAGTTAATTGGAGGGTAAAATGCAGGGTTGTTCTAGTAATAAAAACCCCACTCATATGTGCAGTGAAGTGCCATCTATGACCACAACTTGGAACTAACAGTTCAAGGGATGCATAGCACACTATCCAACAGCATTATGTGAATAATAGTTTTGTTAGGTAGTATTTGAGTTGTAATCACAGTAGTTCTGCAGTATGTGTTTACATACTATTCCTGTAGCCTTTTATAATGTATGTAACTATTTGAAACTATGTAAATAGGAAGAAAACCAGGCTATGTTGATACATATTTCACCCTGTTCTTAACTATAAATGGTGGGAACTACGAGTCATGGACAAAACACTCCTTGCAAAGGTAGAGTAATGTAAAAAAACAACAACTTATGATTAAAAAAAAATACAAAATACTCACTGCCTCACACTACTCTTGCTTATTTGGAGCAATTCAACTGCTAATTTGATAACACCACTTTTGAGTGTCAGGAACCCAGGTATAATTTAGGAGGATTGCGCTTGATGAGTTCTTCTCTTTTTTTCTTTTAGAGTCCTTCTACCAAGTTGATTATATCTTCTTGTCTCTGGTGTGTGCAGACTTCTCTTCTTGATTTGGAACCACTAAGCTCTTCTGGTCTTCGATCTTTTTGGTTGGGTTTCGAGAGATTCATTTTCAGGGGGAAAAAAATTAGATTCACATCAAATTTCAGGACTTAGGCCTAGCCAATAGGTTAGTTAACACAAAAATCTTAGGGTTCAAATAGGTTACTTCTTTTCTTGATACACACGCAAAAATTGAAAATCAAATATATTATATCACTTCCACAAACACTTTTTAATTATTAATCATACACACGAATACAAAAGTTAAAAAAAAAAAGATCTACATAAAGTATCCACTACCTAATATACTTTGCAGTTCTTTCACAATTCTCACGTTTCAAAGTAGCCTAATTTTTACCCACCAAACTACCGGTACCAATAATAATCACTTTATATTACTTTATTTCGGTATGATTTTTTATATAACGACACAAATTAAACACAAAACAAACACGCTTTTAATTTTCTTAGCTAACACGGTAGGCCCTATTTTTTTTAACTTATATAAAATCAAGCTAGTAGTTTTAAATATTTTTAAAATTGAGTTTTGGTTATTAAAGTAACCATTTGATAACTTTTTTGATGATCTAAATATATCTTATCTGTTTAAATTAAAGAAACAAAGCCGAGCTTTATAAATGGTAGCCTTTATAAATAATTAAAAATGGCTACCATGCAGATAGTCTTTGTTCAGTTGATGACGCCAATACCCAATGCGAATAGTGTTCACTCGCCGGAGTATAAAAAATAAATAAATTTTATTTGAAACAAATATTTTCTTTGCCCTTTTTTAGAAGGTTAGCAAAATAATAATTTGTTTTATGGTTTATAGTGATCGGTTCTAATAAGATAAACGTGGACATATAATACATTTAATTTATAACTCTTCCACTGTTGTATCTCATGTTGCCACAATGGCGTAAATGATAATATTACATCGTAAGTCCGTACAATTAATAATATAAAGACAAATTATTGAGTAATCTATAAGGAAGTAGTACTACGATTGTTCTTATAACTTTTTAGATTAAATATATATAATAATTCATTCAAACTAAACTAATTTCTATAATGTCAAATTTTAATTACTTAATTCATTGTTTGTGAATTCTACTGTTCTTCTTATAAAAAAATTGGACTTTATTCAGGAAAATACCACAGGGAGACCAGAAAAAGATGTGGTTAGCAGATAACAAAAATGTGCAAATGGAAGGAGAAGAATGGAAGCAATTAAAGGAGTAAGAATGGTGGAAGAATAGAGGAAGAGGGAGGAATTCACTAAACTGACCTGGCCACAGGCTAGAAATAGTTGATAAAGATGAGGTGTAAAAAGTCATTAGAGATTATCATTAAATTCAAATTACAGTAAAAACCCAATAATTTGACACCAATGGCTCAGAATACCCGATAGTTTGGCACACATATCCCTCCCCCACCACTACGTTTTTTTTTGTTTCGCACCAGCACCATACATCTACCAGCCAGTCTTTGTTTACACTGTTTTGTGAGATGGTACATCACTTTGTATTACATAGCTTGCTCATAATTGTGTGTTTAGATCTTTAAAATGTTCTCTAAACTTAGTAAAAGTGTTGGTACACCTAAAGGAATGAAACCGAAACATGTCATCAACTGCCAGATAGCACAATATGTTTTTTGTTAGTAATAAATTATTACATAACATATTAACTATAACCAGAGCTTGAAATATTTTAAGGTGGCTCACAAGTAATTCAAAAATTTCACCTATCAGCATGGTCGGATTATAGCCACACAGTTTTTTGTCCATCCTCTTTAGACACTTTGCCATAGAAGAATTTTCTGGGTGTTCTTGTACATCTTATGCTTCCATGCACCTCAAATGTGGAGCAAATCTGTTGTGAAACTTGAAAGTTTTGTGACGAAATTGTTCTTTGAACCCATTAACAACCACATCTGATGATTAATCACATAATCTTTTGAACTGTGGACATACTGAAAATCTTGCCATACCAGTCTCAATATTATATTCTAGCCACTTAAACCACTCCTTCCACTTTAGCAAAAAAAATTCTTTTTCCACTTTTCTGACTTTGAACTGCAGATTCAGCACTAGAAACAAATGGGCTAGATAATTGTGGGACACCTTGTATTGTACAGTTTCCATTGTTTTCTGATCTTGACATGAGATTATTTTTGAAAAAAAAAAATAAAAAAAATAGAACAAATTCTTTTGTACCGTTCTTCACCCCTCACACGTAAACAAACAAGCAACAAGATGCACAAAATGTCACTCGCGATTCTTTGTTTTTGTTGTGTTTTGAGGTCCAACCGTTTCAATATTGGCAACCCTGATTTATATCTCTATTGAAATCGCTCTTAAACTGTAATAAGATATTGACTTGCGACTTGTGAGAGAATCACTATTAGTCGCATCAATAGCTGATTTACTCTTCAGTTGAAGAGTAATATCATCATTCACTTTGCAAGAGTCGCTATGTACTCATATCAATAGCTCATGTACAATCTATTCTAACATTAATATTGATAATCTTGCAAGAGTCATCATGTAGTCATATCAACAGGATAACTTATGAAGGATCAACTTTATAGTTAAATTAATGAACCAGGGTTTTTTCTTTTACTCATCAAGCAAAAATTTTTCCTTGTCCTAGACAAGCAAACTAGGCTTTTTTCAAGTGCTGACTGACCTTTTTCAAAGTTATTTTCCTCATTTTTACTGCATTATACAGATATAGTCCGACCATCTGGCATATTTGGTAATCTGGCATTGCTGAAGTCCCGAGCTTGACAGATTATCAAACTTTTACTGTATAGTAGCTTTCCACTATTGGGTGTTTGTAATATCACTTCACAATTAATTTCTGTTTCAACATATTAATGTACCCACACTTTCAAAAAACATTACACTTTAATGCTACACTTAATAAAATTAATAAATAGCATCATAATAGGATTTATCTGTTTCCAGACCTACATATTTGTATTTATTCTTTCAGGAATTGAACACTGTACTTGCTACAAGATCATACTTTGTTGGCAACACTCAAACATTGGCCGATATAGTTATTTATTATTCACTTTATAATGTTATGGTAAGTTGTTATTTGAAGTGTATTGTAAATATACATTTATTTATCTTAAACACGTTTTCAATATGTGATACTTTTAATTCACAAACTTTTTCGTAGTATTGTGAACATTGAATGTATTGTGACATTAACACTGACCAACCTTTTTTAATGTAAATAATGTAATGTATATTGTATGTAACATACTTATATAATATATTTAACAATGAAATATATATTATATGCTCAGTAACATTGTTACTAGGCTATACCTGGGTATGCCTACGAATAACATTTATGAGGAGCTACTTGAATAAAGAAATAGCAGCTCTGGTTTAGAAAACTGAGATTAATGATCGAAGAGCTCGTTGTGCTAACCACATGCAAATGTTGGCACTATCATCGCGAACATGGTCGCTGGGTTGGCATAGCCTGCTTGCAAGCTCACACAATTTTTTTTTTATTTAACAATTTTTTAACTGTTAAATTAATAATATCTAACTAGTATTATTTTATATGCCTTGATAGTATTTATCAGATATGACAGTTGATCATCACATGACTTGACATATGAATACATGAAATTATATCATGTAACTCTTTTTAGCCATTAGAAAGAAAATTTTGGTACACAAGGCTAGAGACAAGAGTTAAATTATATACTTGTTTTTTTCACATAAACTTGAAAACAACATAAGTCATCATTTGTCATGTTGGCCATTATAATAATACTGGTCACATGGTGTGATGGAGTGTTCCAAGTGGTAGAATCGGCCATTGAGAGAGTTTACCTTGATTTTAGGCTTGACCCCTCAGCTCTGTCGATACTGTTTTACCAATGTTGTCAACATATACAGTAGCTATTGTTTTATCACAATTCGTTTTCTTTACACTCTATTTAATTATTCAGTAATCATCCATGAATATTTTAAGTACTATAACCTTGTAATTGAGAAAGCTTTGAATTTGAATTGAATTGGATAAAACATCCCCCCCCTTTAGAAATTTTATGAAAAATTAAAAAGTACTGTACACAAGATTTCACTAAGTCAAGTAGTGATTGATCAATGAGGCAAAGTCCCACAGAATATTTGAAACTATATTTTCATTGAAATCTGTTCTAAATAAGTAAATGATAAAAATTTTACTTGTCAGTACTTAATAGTTTTTTTTTGTATTATCTTGTAATCCGTCTCAGTGGCCTAGCTAGCTAACACGCTAGTTTCGTGTTGAGCTAAACTGCCGAGGACAGAGAGATCGAGGTTCGAATCTTGCTCAGGTGCACTGGGGGTGGTTTTTCCTAAATGGTTTTCCGCTCTCCATGCAAATGCGAGTTCACTTCCTCTGTATTCAACCTTCCCAATTCCTAACCATTAGCATAATTAGTTCTTAAGCGTATAACCCGAACGGGCAGTAAGACCTAAGTATCCATTATATTGTACGCGAACATCATTTGTGCAGAGTTTATTCAATGGTTTAAAGAAAAAGAGCATCTTTGTGTAGATCTTTGGCTATTCGAAGAATCAACATTTCTTTTTATTTATTCTGCCTTGCAAAGTTCAACCATATTTCTAAAGCGATCAAATGTTTTAAAATTGATTTATAAATCAAAATTGAAGCTAAATTCCTGGTGATAAGAATCCCCTCTACTCTTAGTTGGTAAATTGTTAACATTTGCTATGATAAAATGTAAACTTCTTCTGAAAACTTATAAAACTCTTTTTTTAATTTGTCTCAACCCACCCTAAAATGTTGTTACTCCTTTCCTTATTGCCAAATATCTCGTCAGTCTTCTGCCTGACCCATAGTCTTCAGAAAACAGTAGACCACTAATACACAATAAATATATGTAAAGTGACTCCTAACAAATGAGGTTTAATTTCATATAATACATTGTATATTAATTTTCACAGATTAATTAAATGGGTCACATTGACTAGATTGATCTCATGTTAATAAACTCTTTAATATGCTATCAAAATGTACAATGCATAAGTTATTATGCCTTGAAAATTGTAATATTACTAGCGGCTTCAAGTAAAATTTGTATTCAAATTTAATTCCTATATCTTTTAAGTCAGAAATAATAGTAACTATGGCTGTGTTTTCATTAAAACAAAGGGTAAAATGTGAGACTTTTTAATGATACTCGGACAAAACATCTTACTTTGTTGACCAAATCACAGGTTTTTTAGTAAGTCAAGTGACAGTGTAGATATTTTCTAATTTTTCTCCAAATGTACATCTTAAGACTTAAAAAACATTAAAAAAAACTAAAGTGTACACTCTGTTTATTCTTTAAAGTGGCAATCTTACTTTCTTAGATTACACTATGGCCCCATTTTATAAGCTGCACTGTTGTGTATTCTTTCAAAGTAAGCTTGTTACTTTTCAGGGTAAAAGGTGTGTGTATGGGCTCACAAAGTCAAATTCAAATTATTAAAAGATTAATCTTAATAGTTTTCTCTTTATTATTAAAAAATATATATTTTCCCTTTTTTTTCAGTACAAACATAACATTTTAAAAATATTTAAAGTTTATTTCACTGGTACATATGCTTACAAAGCCAAATTCAAATAATCAAAAGATTAATCTTAATAGTAGTTTTCTCTGTATTAAAAAAAAAATTATATATATATATATATATCTCCCCTTATTTTTCCAATGCAAACACAACATTTTGAAAATATTTAAAGTTTCTTTCACTGATTGAATCATCATTGACTTAGGTTAGCACTTTGCCTGCTGAACCTTTATATACTATTCTGATTAGTCTGGTGGGCCTTTTTTCCTAAAAACATGCACATTTTCTATATCCTACCAATAAAGGTATTTTATTAGTATAAAATTGGTACTTACATGAAATTTTTCTTTGGAATTTTTTCTTTAACATGATGTATTACTCAAATTACTTATATTCTTATAAAAATCTACTAGATTTATTCAAAGACACTTTGTTTTGTTAAGTTTTTCCACATACAATTTTTTTTGTTTACTTTTATATTTATAGAAATAACCAAATTAATAGGCCGAGTTTGTTTACAAAATTTCTACCTTATATTACATTTATAAACATGAATAATATGAATGAAACAAACAAAAAAAAAACACAATAATTTGTTGTATAAGTTGTGACAAAATAAAACAAAATAAAATTTACTCTTGAACAAACCTGATGCATTTTCTGTTGCAAAATCTCTACTTTGACATTTAGAAAAATAAACTAATAGGCCTAGTTCGTTTACAAAATTTCTACCATATATGACATTCATAAACATGAATAATATGCTTGAAACCAACAAAAAATAACAATAATAATTTGTGAAAAATAAAACCAAATAAAATTTACTCTTAAACAAACCTGATTCATTTTCCGATGCAAAATTGGGATCCAACAATTATGAATCATCAAAACATTCATCACTTTCATCTAAATAATCTCATATTTTTTCAGAAGTTAAACGCTCCATAATTTAGGCACTTTACTAATAAAATAAATATTCAATACAGTTTAAAAATATAATGCTGCAAACACAATTTCACTCACAAAGTAAACAAAACAAACCTCTAAGTCATAGATTCTAAACTTGACTGACAACGCACCTAAGATAATAAAGCAAAAAGATTTTATTTTTAAAAAGCAGTATGATCTATTGGCAGAAGTATACACAAAAATAATTAAATAAACCATCCCTAATAACGTTCTGTAGTAATATTACAATGAATACCATTAAGAAGCATGGAAAAAATAGCCGTCGTAATATTATGCCACCCGTAGAAATCCCAAATGTCGTAATATTACGACATTAGTAGGCTAAGTGTTAAAAAATTGGGTTCCCTGTGTAGACAAAAGGTGGTAAAATATATTAATTAGCTATTGATATAAAAAACCTGGGTAATGGTGATTAGCTAAGCCAAAGATTTGAATCCCAATTCAGGACATATCTTAAAAATATTATGATATCAGTACACTAACCAATTATGGTGCCGCTTGCTTACGACTGGTTCCTTTTATTTGTCTGCTCACTTGTTTTATCAAAATAAACTTAAATTTGTAATCATTACATTTCCTTGTCAAGTACAGAACAGCAATATTTTGAAAGTATAAAGGCTTTATCTTGATATTGCTTTATTGTATTTATCAAATTCCCAATAATAAACTTTGTTTATTTATGTGTTCTAAATAGGATTACTGTCCATACATTGGTCACTAAGATTGCAGCAGGTGGGGTGGAGGGAGGGGGGAATTGTTTATCCTGTTTACACTGTAATGCTTTACTGGTAGGCTCACACTAATGCTTACACTGGTAAGCCTACACTGTATTGCTTACACTGGTAAGTTCCAACCCAAAATACAACTTGTTCTTTTGTTGATGATTTTTCAGTTCTTTTTAAAGGAGTTATTTCATATAGCTGTGTTTGATAAAACACTATTCTTTCTGAGACAACTATCCTCAGTGGAGTTGGTTGGGTTATGCCAGCCTCTTAAGTCAATAATATTAGTATATTAGTTAACCACTTGCCTAGACCTCCTAATCTGTCGTGAAAAATATATAGTTACTAATTGAGCCACAAATTTTTATTTTCATCAAATCTTATTATATGCATATTTTTTCAGGAAAGTCTATCATACCAAGAAAAGGAACAACATTTACATGTGTCAAGATGGTTTAACAATATTCAGCAAGACAACAAATTGAGACAAAATAGAAAAATAATTTCATTTAGCCGCATTCCAATTTACTTATAATTTACATAGGCATATATTTTGTAAATCAAAAGGAAATAAATATTTTATTTGCTATTTCTTGCATTCTCTTTAATTTACTTTTGCACACATTTATATGTATATTGCAGTGCTGGGCGCAGATTTGTTCACTGACTGATTTTGGCAGAATCAACTAGGATGATGAGCTGATGATTGGTCAACCCTCACCCTTTGTACTGTACTTAAGATTGAAAGTATGGTAGACTATTATTATGCTGGCAGTGGCAAACAAGTCTTTTTTTTTAAATCTTTGTACCAGGGTTCTTATGCATCATGGAAAGCCTGAAAAACCTGGAATTTTAAAATATTTCTTCCAGGCCTGGAAATGTTATGGAATTTCTCATTTTTCCATTCTTTTCCTGGAATTTTTTTAGGTTGTCCAGAAAATTCCTTTGTCCCCCTTTTTTAACAGGCCAGTAAATCAGGAGGCAACGGGAGTCAGTATATGCAATTTCCAGGATAGCTGAGGAAATTAATTAGGTGTCCGAATACCTTTGAACCATCCTAGCGAGCAACAGCGCAATTGGATGTCCAAAATAACATACAAGGGGGGAGAAATAGGCAACAAGAGTGAGCGGCTGGGGTTCTTGCTTAGAATGCCTGAGAATCGACGTAAGAAACTCAGAACACGCAACTCTCACTAGTTGCGGAAAAGGTTAGCTGACAGTCGTCCTCAAAACAATCTTAAGTGTAAGCATAAAAAAAAAAAAATTATGTACAGACATCAGGACCTAAGGGTATGATTACATTAAGGAAACTTGAACTCATTTGTTTATATTTATTGCAAACTATCATGATTAAACATATAAGTAACGATGTATAGATATTTTAAAAGTAAATAACATATTGAAATATTAAATATATATAGAGATAGCCAAGCAGGCTGATGAAAAAGAGTTTTACAGGATATAAGATCATAGAACCACAACAATAATTAAAGTAGAATGTAAAAAAAAATTGTAATTAATACGATAGAAAAGAACAATAACACCTAACTATCTCCATTACACATGGAACTGACTACTAGAATTGTGCGATTCTCGTAAAACAAAAACATTGTCCATCATAAATCTATCTTCATAACTCATAACTAGATATCATTAACATTCCTCAACATTTCTAACCTTACAATATATATTTCCACATACACCAAAAACATTTAATAAATTTTGTAACCAAGTTCAAATAGCATAATGTTTTAAATTTAAGTAAACCTGTTTTAATATATTTGTAAAAGGCAAAATCAATGTATGTTAAATAAAATAAATCATTAACATAGTCCTCATTTTATAATTTGTGTTTCAATAAATATCACAAGTTATCTTTATGATTAATCGATGCCCAATGAAAACAATATACAACTAATCGATATCCAATGAAAACATTTAAGACCATATCGATATATACCAGAATAATCGAATTTGAGTCCAATATTGACATAAGTTATATTTGTTCATAAATCCTCATTTTTGAAATATTACTAATTGCCAAAAAGGTAAATTTTGAAAATATAGAAAATACATACATAAAAAGTTTGAAAGAATTACTTATACGAAATGGAATTTAGATCTTACATTCTGTGATACTGAAGCCTAAGCTTCTTACTCCGCCAATCAAGTAAAGCCCAAGAGTACCGACAAGCAGCCCCACCAGCACTATATATGCAAAAACTCAGATAACATTGGAGAATAGGAAAAAGGGTGGGGGGAAAACATATGGGTAACAAAAGGGAGGGGACGCACGCGGCAATAATAACGTAAACAACGCACTCCAACCAACTGGACTCTTCGAGAACACTTCTCTTTACTGTCTAAGATATTTGGACTGTATAGTAATGGTGCACTCTGGTGGGTGCGGTTTGAACCTTGGTGGCAGCGGTCAGTCTATATCATGCTGTAACTAAGTTCACTCGTGTTTATGTGTTCTTCTGCGGCTCGTAGTCCAATGCGCAGGGACGGTGAAATAGGGTAAGTTGTATTTTCTTCTTCAACTTGACTATCTACTTGTAGCCAAATGCTACACCTTTAAATCACATTTTTTAAATCAATCTACGGAATTATTCATTAATATAAAACTAGATTGTATTGTTGTCATTTTTTATAAATCTCATTTTTGTTTTGTAATTTACATAACATAAACCATTATGAACAATATGAATATTGAGAGTTGTGGTATTTAACTTGAACTTTCTAAACCGACTGATTATATCTGCTCATGATTTATAAACTAAATTATTTCTAGAACAAACACAATATCCAGCCCCTGGCTGTTAATTGAAACCCACATTTCACCAATGATTATTTGAAAGTGAGTTTATGTTATGTTTTAATTATTGTGTCATAGAATACATTAAAAAAATAAACTGGGTGGAAAGGTGCAGGTGTAGGGGAGTTGGGAGCTGCATTAAATAAAAGAAAATATGTAATAATGTGTATTTTGCCAAGATTACTTTATACACTTGTCCTGGAGGAAGTGTAGAAAATCTTGAAAAGTCCTTGAAATGTCCTGGAAGAAATTTTATGATTTTGTATAAGAATCCTCTAACATACTATTGCTTGATAACCTAGTTGGGCAGTGAAGGGTTGGGAGAAGGGTGGTAGGTTTCAACTTAATGAAAATAATAATTTTGAAAGGGAAGACAATGATGAGTCATACTTGGACTGACTCCACATAAATGGATTCTAATTCAGATACAGACAAATATGAGCATGCTCTAATACTCCCAAATTGGAAGCAGAAAAAAAAATTAAATCATTTATCGACACTTTAGGTTACACTATGATTTTAAGGGGGCTGCCTTGGTAAGATATATTGCCGTGCAGACATTCGGCTCTAACGCAATATTTAATTCTTCAATGATTTATTTCAAAAATGGTTCATGCCAAAATAAAGTTGAATGATTCCAACAAGGTTATTTTTTCTTAACAACCCTTTACATTAATAGAAAAAATGTATTAAAATGTGAAATTAGCTCATTTTCAACAATTATTTAAACATATTTGCTTAGCTATGAAACTAGTTTTGATGAAAAAATTATTTAGTTCCTGCCTTCCTCTAAGAAATACAGTAATTTTTTGATAGGCACACAACTTAACAAAAGATATTTGAGAATTCGCAGCAATCTTTCCTTTTTAGTTTGAGATAAGAGCTTTCTTAATTTTCCTTCCCCTCGTGACATGAGAATGGGTGGTTGTAGGTGAAGAGTGAAAGGGAGCTTAGAATAGAGACGTAGTTCGAGAAAACGACACATACATTTTTATTTTTACGTTGTGCGTCCTGACAGCTATTGATACTTTCTCAGTGAGTGAGGTGGCCACCTTAACCATACATTAAATTGACAGGCTGTAACATTTATGAGACATGAGAATGGGGTATAAATATGATTAAATGATTTTAACTTGCTAGGTTTTTAGAGATACATATTGCTGAATGATGCTAACACTTTACAGTTCTTTTTTATCCTCTTAAAAATATAGTAAAAGGGTGGAGTGTAGTGATAATGGAACCAGCAAGTGAGACATAGAAAGAAAAATATAATGAATGATAGATTTCAAGGTCAACACTTGTGAGAAACAGGTCTCTGAAGAAAATGCTAAACAATAAAAAAAAAAAAATAGATATAAGGCTGAAAATATAAGGGGGTTAAAATTTGATTAGAACTACTTAACTGCTTACATATATGTTCACCTTTGTACTCAATTAAATTTAAAAATCATTTAATTATAAGTAAAACTAAAATTAATGGTGAAGTTTACTAAAATTTGGTTTAGAGTATATTATTTGAAAGAGAAATGTTAAATATTTTTAGCCACGTTCTTGAAAAAAATAAAACTGAATAATAAGGATCTTAAACCTCGGAATAACTTTGTACCGATTTTGTTTTAAAATTTTGCAGGCCTATCTATATCCATGATTTAGTATGTTCGGGTGGACAGCCAAAATAAAATTATGAAATAGACTATTTTACAGCACAAGAATGAATATTTTAATCCAATTATTATGCAAAAAATATTACAAAGCTATCAAGATGAGATCTTTTTTCACAAAACATGTGATTGATATCGTCTTTTGGATCATTATCTTTCTCAAGGTGAACATACAGGTGAGCTAATCTTGTCAACTGATCCTCACCAGTTGAATTCCGAATGTACATTTTCACCTTCTTTAATGGTGAAAAAGAGCATTCTGGGATGCTGTTGAAACAGGAATTGTTGCAAAGAGGTGAAGAAGGATTTTTAAATTAGGGAATAAATTCTCATTACATTCAGCAAAATTTCCAATGGCAGTTTTTGCCTTAAGCTCGTCTCTATTTTACCCTACTCTGAGGGCTAAAAGCCCCGTCACAGTTAATAGATGACACATTTATTCATTGTTCCTAAATATCTTTCTATAAACCATTGTAGAACCACCTTCAAAATCTTTTAACTCACCATGTACTTTGCCGATATAAACTTAGTCTTGGTTTCATGCTCTAACTTATTATGACTCTAGAGGCGATGGAGTGTCCAAGTGACCGATTCAACTAAAAGTTTGGAGTGCTGTGTGAGAAGGAAACAAAGTCTAGCGCATGCGCCCTAAACTCTCCACCAGTTAACTACTTGGGCCGCTAGCGCCACGTGATCATCCCCCTCCTATGAACAAAGAAGCAACTAGGCAAGGGGAGGAGTGATTTCCTCTCCTACGCTTCTCCTTTCATCCGTAAGTTTGATCATATAAATTGGAATGTTGATCCACTTATTGTTGTACTCTTTATTATCACATTGACTGGAGAAGTGACGCTGCAAACAAGTCAAATGCCGCAAGAATTGTATGGATGATTCCACCATCACGGCGAAAATAGACTTATAGGAAGGATATTCTTAACTCTCCTTCAGAGAAGACCTGTATTGGTTGAATCAGCTCTACTTTCTAGAATTATGTGCTGAGCATGGATTTGTTGTTTAGCAGACTCTTAGTCAGTCTGTTTAGTTATTTAATAGTTCTTTTAAATAAGCTATTGATACGACACCTTAGCTCAGTCGGTAGTGTGTCTTCCTACTGAAATAAGGGTCCAGGGTTCAATTCCCGGCATGGCCGAAAAATTTATCATTGATGAAATGTGGGGTTACCCTTTCACATTGATGAATTATGGCCGAGGACGGGAAGTTGTGCCTGTCCTAGTCTTAAGACATATGAAGCAACGAATGGCCTATCAAGCCGGTAGTGGAAAATATATGGCTTGAATAAAAAACTGACTCGGGCCACAGGCTGGAAACATTAATGGATGTAAAGTAAAAAGGTAAGTATAGATTACCCTCTTTGTGTATAGCCTCATGTTGCTGGGAACAGCACATATTGGTGTATCATTATGTAGAGATATTTACTATATTGTTTACACATAGATGTTTATCTATGTTACTTCAGGTTATTCACATCTAGGTGTCCTTAAGAGCATTTTTGTGTGTTTTTAGTCATCTTATGCTAGGACACAAATTTTCGGGGATATAAGGTTATTCAAAGTGGCTATTGAGGTTTTTTGAGCATGACTTTGATTGCAGAATGGTTCTACCATTCTTGTTACTTGTAAATCTTCCTTCGTTATGGTTTTTGACTGTGAGGCTCACCTTTATACTTTGTTGCGTCCTTCCAGCCACAACCTGGTTTCAGGGATTTTGACAGTGACTCTGGCTGTGATGAATCAGGTACATGTAGACCTAAAGAAACTTCGTCAACTAATTCTCATTAAAAAAAAAAAGAATGTGCGAGTCAGCAGGTAAGAGTAAGAAGAGGTTGACTAAATATAAAAGTTCCTGGGAACAAAATTATAGTTGGGTATGTAGCGTTAAAAACAATTGCTACAAAGTGTTTTGTAACATTTGCCGGCAAGAATTTTCAGTAGGCCATGGTGGTGAATCGGACTTGAAACAGCATGCAAGAACTGACTCACATAAGCGGAATATATTTTCAGCAGAATTTAGTAGGAATTTTGACTCTTTTTTTTGTGAATACAGCAAACACTACTGAAAAAAATAAAGTTTCGGCAGCAGAGGTCGCTGTTGCCTATCATACTGTTCGGAATTCTATTAGTTAGTATTAGTATTAGTACGGATTGTGGTAATAAACTTATGCCTCAAATTTTCAGTGATTCAGAAATAGCAAAAACATTTTCACGTGGATGTACAAAATGTGAGTCAATTGTTTTGAATGTGTTGGCGAAAAAACCTGTAGAAAACTTGAAAAATGATTTGAAAGAAAATGTGTTTTATTCTGTAGCCACATATGCTTCCAATAAAGAAAATAAAAAATGTTTTCGATATGCATCAGATACTTTAATTACCATGACGGGGTACAGAATAAATGGCTCCATTTTCTTGAAAACAATGATGAAAGTGCTGATGCAAACACGGATTACATTTTAAATACTTTAAAAACTAATGATTTGGAAACTAGAAATATTTATTCATGTACAGCTGACAATTCCAATGTTAACCATGGTAAAAGACATTCAGTGTTTACCAATCTTAAAAACCACAATAATAAAATGGTAAAATCTAATTGTACAGTTCATATAATTCACAATTGATGCAAACATGCTTGTGATCAGTTGAATGTCAACATTGAAAATATAGTTTTAAAGATTTATAGTCATTTCTCAATATCAGCTAAAAGTAGGGCCGAATTAATGGAAATATGTGAGTTAATTAACAGAGCATGGCTAGAATTATTGCAGCATGTTCCTAAAAGATTCTTGTCTCTGACTCCCTTAACTGATAGACTTTTAAAAGTGTGGCCAGCCTTTCATCATATTTTAAATCCATTGAAGAGTGCCTAAAAGTGCTACAAAAAGTGTTTAACGAAGAGAATGGCAATATGTACAACACCAATGTTCCAATTTACTTGTCATTCTTCAACAATGTTGGTACTGCTTTTGATCAGACTGTAGCTGCAATTTAATCAGCTATTTTAAGTGTAATCGAGATGCATAACATGCTTGTGTCATTCAGTAGAAAACTAATTTAAAGAAAAGAAGACAGTTTTTACTTTCTCTCTATCTTACAGGTAGAGAAAGTATGGTGATCGTCAAAAAAATCAAACTCGAGATTTTGATGACTCTTGACGTTACATGACTCCCTGAATCCAAAAAAGTGGTTTTTGAATTTCCGTCTGTCTGTCTGTTACCTCCAACTAGAGCCTAAACTATTTTACCGATTGAGCTAAAACTTGATATCTAGGGTTTTCATAGGGTTGCCCCGAGGGGTTTTTGGAATTGGATATCTACCCCTAAAATTAAGGGTAGTTTACTGAAGGGCAAAAATAGAAAAAGTCGATTTTCTCAAAATCGGCTCTAACGATTTTGATTAAATTTCATTTATAAACATAATAAATAATACAAACAAAATGGCTACTCTCAATATTTCGGCAAAATGGCTTTAAGGGCTCCGGTCTGATGCGTAATTAACATTTTTTATAATAGCTCCGAAACTATTTGAGATATGAAATTACTTAGCATTACAAATATATATATTTATAATAAAATACTTTATTCAAAACATATTTTTATAAAATCAATAACTTTCAATCTATACGCAATTTTTTTTTTTTTAACTTTTTGGTTATTAAAGTTTAAGTATTGCGACCGTAAAAAAAACTAACCTGAAATGTTGATGGATGTCGACGTCTCATGACCTCCCGAACCCTAAAAAATAGTCTTTGCAATGCAACGCCGTTTGTCTGTGTGTCTATTAAAACTTAAAATTAAGAGTAGTTTTATAAAGGGCGAAAAGAGAAAAAATAGGTTTTCTCAAAATCTGCTCAAACGATTTTGATTAAAATTCGTATCTAGGCGTTGATTAAGATTATAAATAAACTGGCTATTTTCATTTTCTTATGAAAATGATTTTTGGGTACTTTACAGAAGCGTTAATTTCCGTATCTCCACAACTATTTGAGAAACTAAACAACTTATCAATGCAAAATTATAGGACTATTAGAAATAAAAAACTTTTATTTGACATAAATTATATTTTTATAAAAGCAACATTTTCTGAGATACTTGCAAATATATTAATACAATTTTGTGAGCTTTAGTTGTAAACACAGGGTTGCCACTATTTTCTTATTACAAAATTCCCTGTGTTTTCCAGATTTTGCAGAGGAAATTTTCATTTTTCCAGACACCTAATAGATATTATAAATATAATTATTGAGGCATTAAATTTTGTTTTAGAGAAAATTTTAGAAATGAAGAGTATTAATTTGTCAATGGAGGTATGTTTTATTGTGCAAGGTAAACACATGTTTAAGAATCATTTGGAAAAAGGATGAGAAATGAATGACATACATTTTCTAGAAGAAAAAAGTGGTTATTTTTGCTGTAGGCCCTAAATGAAATGAAAGAAGAAAAAAGTGGAAATACCAAAAATACAGTTTTGAGTTTAAATGTGGTATCTATTTTATTTTAAAAGAATGTATTACTTGATCTAAAAATCATTTTAACCAATCTTAATTATTGTATATGTACTGTAATGACTAAGTATCCCACACTAATCGTGAATAATAATTTACAATAATGAAATTAACATGTGATTTTCGTCAATCATTGAGGTGTATTTTCTCTAATAAACTGCCATCCTCATCCCTACCATATTGTAATAAATATAGAAAAACAAGATATTCAAATCTCAATTCAGCGGGGTAATGGAGGGCTATTCTACCCTGTTATATCAATTTCCACGGTAAATCTGCAAACCCATCGAAAACTAACAAATGCAGTAAGTACTTGATTAATAAACGATACGACACACTCGTACATAAATTTATCATAATAACTATTATTGAAAAATCAATCATCAGTAAAATACCTTCAAACAACTTTTTACCACAAACACAATTATTAGGCCAAAAGCCCAAGATATCAATTTCGAACCAAATAGTTAAAGCTCGTTTTACAATATTTCAAGTTTTTGAAAAAAAATCACTCATCAGTAAACTAGCCCTCAACGATTTTTTTTACCGAAAAACAGATATTTGATGTTATTTAAGAGGTCAATTATACCATATACAACGTGTTTCTAAAACATTGCATCAAACTTTGGCAGGATACTCCTTGGGTGAAATTAGAATAATTCTCATAAGCAACCTAGGGTCCATCTTCAATATTAAGGGCGGTATACACCCCTAAAGACAGAGCTAAAAACGACTGTTGTGTGAAATATTATGAAAACTGCTTAGGGTATTACAACGAATCTTTGTATACTACTTATTGAAACCTTGATCATTAATAAACTAAATGTGCTGTTACCGTTACCCACCCCCATCATGTAAAAAAGGGGGGTTGTAACACATTTTTTCTAAAATAAAATATGCCAGTGTAAGTATTACCAATTTTTACTTAAGATTACAAAACAGGGAATCAAAATTAACAAAAAAGGTGTCTTGGAGAAACTGTCTAGCTTTCCCCGTTTCTGAGATAATCATGCATGTTTAATTTCAAAGACACGTGTTAATTCCTGCCAGGTAGGGAGCCAATAAAGCTGTGTTGCTTCACCCCCCTCCTTTCCCCCACTCTTATTATCACTATCTTCCCCTCCCTCCACGAGCAGACTGCATCAGTCCACACGACTTCATTGCATGTTGCGCGTATTACTAGTCAAATGGCAAAGTACACAAACGCAGAAATGACAGACATGGTCATGCTGTACGGTGAAGCTAGAGGAAACGCAAGAGCAGCTGCACGGATGTATCACGATAGATATCCTGCGCGACGTCAACCTTATCACCGGACCTTCACCGATGTCACTCAGCGACTTCGTGAAACAGGTACATTTCAGCTGCGAGGGGGAGCTGGTCACCCGAGGAATGTTCGCACTCCAATTGTCGAAGAAGAGGTACTGAATTACGTGGATGATAACGCGTCAACAAGCACACGTGCCATTGCGCATCAAACGAATGTGTCCAATTCCACAGTATGGCGTGTCATGCATGATCAGCTATTGCATCCGTACCACATGCGCAAGGTGCAGGCATTGGGGCCAGCAGATTATGCTCCTCGACATGAATTCTCCGACTGGTTTCTGCAGCAGTGCGGAGTGGTTCCTGATTTCTCCACTATAATATTGTTTTCCGATGAGGCAACATTCACCAGAGACGGCTATTTTAATAGTAAAAATATTCCCATTTGGAATGACGTGAACCCTCATGCAACTATCATCATGGGCAACCAGCATTGATTTTCTGTCAACATCTGGGCAGGCATTGTGGGTAACCATCTCATTCGCCCTTAACCTGATGCCACGACGTTTGACTGGCCACACATACTACCAATTTTTGAATTTGCATTGCCACAGTTCCTCGAGAATGTACCGCTCTCCGTTAGACAACGCATGTGGCTACAACATGACGGTGCCCCACCTCATTTCACAAGAGCTCTGCGTGACTACCTCAACACTGCATTTCCTGCCCGATGGATAGGAAGAGGTGGGCCTGTTGCGTGGCCACCACGCTCTCCTGACCTAAATCCGTTAGACTTCTTTCTGTGGGGCTTTGTCAAAGCTTTGGTGTACGAGACAGCTGTTGAATCTGAGGAAGACCTGTTAGCCAGGATAGTTGCTGCATGTGATAAGGTTCAAGAAACTCCACGTGTTTTCGGAAGAGTACGCCAGTCATTGATACGTCGCCTCAATTATTGCAATAACGTTAAGGGCCACCATTTTGAACACTTGCTATGAATCTGCTTTTGAAGCTAGGAACTAAAACATGCAATAACTACCATTTGTATTTCTTAATGTAGCTTTCAATATTCCAGTGAGTGTAATGAATAAAATCCCACCCAAGTGTGAACTGTGTAAGCATAACTCACTAATGTAATAAATAGCAACACATCGGAGCTTATGAAGAAGGAAAAGTATCAGAGTTTCTCCATCATAACACACAAACCAGCCTTGTTTAACAAATGTACGTGATACATAGTCACACGTGCCGGTAAAAATGGTTAAACGACTGCATTGCGAAATAAAACTGCGATTCTGGCTGCCTAGCTGGCAGGCATTTGCACTTGGCTCTGATCTCAAACTTGAGTGATTATCTCAGAAAAGGGGAAAGCTAGACAGTTTCTCCAAGACACCTTTTTTGTTAATTTTGATTCCCTGTTTTGTAATCTTAAGTAAAAATGGGTAATACCTACTCTGACATACTTTATTTTAGAAAAAATGTGTTACTACCCCCCATTTTTTTACATGATGGGGGTGGGTAACGTTAACAGCACATTTAGTTTATTAATGATCAAGGTTTCAATAAGTAGTATACAAAAGATTCGTTGTAATACCCTAAGCAGTTTTCATAATATTTCACACAACAGTCGTTTTTAGCTCTGTCTTTAGGGGTGTATACCGCCCTTAATATTGAAGATGGACCCTAGGTTGCTTATGAGAATTATTCTAATTCACCCAAGGAGTATCCTGCCAAAGTTTGATGCAATGTTTTAGAAACACGTTGTATATTTATTCTAATCAAAATCGTTTGAGTCATTTTCTAAAAAATATCGGAATTAAAAAAATATCACTTTAATTTGAGGCTTAGGGTCAAAATAAAAAAAATGTCCTGAGGTATGGTCATATCTAGATATAAAGTTTTGAGTTTGAAATGATTTTAATATCTTACACTTTTACGAGATGCTAAACTAGCACTAGAAATGATACGATACCAATATCGATACTTTTCTTTCGATACCAGTCTTTTTATATTTTACTTATATCAGTACTTTTTACCTGATATTGAAAAATTTGAATTTAACTACTTTACTCCTTTTACATCCTTTATTTTTCTGATCATTTATTACATTTTTTCATCTTTACTTATTATTGCCTTAATTTTCTATCGCTAAATGAAAGTATTGACACTGGGAGATATTGATATACTTCTCGTTCATTTTTTTTCATACTCAAATATCGATATTTTACAAGTATCACATATCCCTAACATAAGAAAAAGAATTGTGACCTTGGAGAGATGGGTGGTAGAAGTGGTATTAGACCATTTCACAGGGGGTGGAAGAGGTAAAGTAGCTATGCGCGTATACAAACCCAATAGGTCATTTTTACAACCATTCTAATTTTACGACAGACTAGCAGGTTGGAGGCAATATTTTCATAAACTTTTCACTTTACAGTATACTCAATTTTTTTTTATCCTGGCCACAGCAGCCACCAAGTAAATCAACCTTCGCTAACTCGAGAATTGAATGATTAAAAATAGTAAAACCCATAAAAATTTGAACAGATAATATTGATACCGTGGCAGTTTCTAAAAATTAAAAATAGCCAAAATAGCAAGAAAGGTTGGGTACAGTCTTAAAACATCACGTTACAAAAACAATAATATCTTTCAACAGGAGTAATCTTTTTTTAAACAAGAGACAAATAAAAAAAACCAAAGAATGACTTCATTCAACTGGCAGCAATGGGCTTGATGAAATTGGGGGATGGGCGTGGAGGAAACGAGACGTTAATGGTATTGGCGGGGGTGAGTAGAGGTAGCCGAAAAGGCACAGCATTTTCTGAACGAGTCATCTCGGTTGCACTCAGGACTTGTCTCAAACTGATGTGCTGGTAAGCATATTAATCATAAATGAGACGTGTTCCAATCAGACTGCTAAGTTCTCCAGTTACAAATTTTAGTCTATATTATTCCTACTATTTTAAGCTTGCAAGCACTGTATTGCCAAAATTCACAAACAAATTCCAGTTAATTCAAACTTTTTTGTGCAATTCCCTGTGTTTTCCTGGTTTTTCCAGACACAAAAAAAAGTCCTGTATTTTCCCGGTTTTCCCTGTTTTCCAGGTGCGTGGCAACCCTGAAACATAATATACTACTTAAGTCTTAACGCAATAATTCTCCAATGCCATAGAGTAATTAAATATAAGTATCTAAAAAAGTATGTTATTTTTCCTTAAAACTCTTAGGAGGAATGTTTGCACAGCAATGCTCTATCTCCATTTTAGATTCAATAGTCAATATTTACATTTTTTATTGGTCAAAATGTATAAATGGATAATTAAATATCAATGCGATGACTTGAAGATGTGCAACACCTTATAAAATGTTAAAATTTTAACCAGAAATAGAAATTTTAATACGAAGTGTTGACCCTTGTGGAAGACATTAAACTGTTTGAAATGCTCTTAGGTGGACAAAGATGCGCCTCTTTTCTCATTGATTATATATCATTGTATATTATTTTATGCGTGTTCTTATGTGGAGTGGTGATGATACAATGTACATTATTCCGTTCAGAAATCTTATAAGTTTTTAGAAAGAGAAAGAAAGTCTGTGCGGTGCGCCGTACCATTTATTTCATCACACATTAGGAAATAAATATTGAATAAGTTTAAAAAATATATTAAATAGTAACATATGAACTTATTTCTATTTTACATAAATAGCCCGCAAATTTGCCCAAAAATAAGTTTAATTCATCTGTATTCTTATAACAAACAAATTGATAGACAAGATTTTATTACAACCTCTTTGAAAAAAATGCTATATTTATTTTTCCTGTAGATTTCTAAAATCTAACTTTAATACATTTCACACCCTTGATGGATAATTAATACATCTGTGTAACTTACTCCTACTATTTTTATAAATTTATTCTAAAACACTTTGAGTAGCTACATGACACAAATATAGGTAGAATAAACTACAATTATTTTCAAATTATTGATTTAAGATCAAAGATTTATATTTATAGACTTCAATAAAAGTTAATCTTTATTATAAATGTTCAATTTTACTATCGGAGAATAAATCGGAAAAACATGAAAACCACACAAAATAATTATGTTTTTGACTATCTTTAACTACCAATTTGTTTTGACCATACTAACATGTTTTATTAAAGAGTCATCATTTTATTGCTCTAAGGATAAATAATGACAGTAGTTATTCCTGTTGTCATCGTTGATATTTGTCTAAGTATTTAAACATCAAGTTATTATAATTTATAGAATCAAAGTTTTATTTCTTGAATATCTACATTAATTACGCTTCACTAACAAAATCATGAACATTATTAGGATTAAGTATTTAAACAGCTAAAATGTTTACATCCGCTGTAATTCGTTGGGACATAATAAACAAGATTTTCCACACAATATCGGTATTGGTTTTCAGTAATATTGAGTGATTTTATAGTAATATTTTGTACTTGTTGCAGATCAGCTATTAAAGGAATGTATTTAGTTTTAAAATAATACCATCAAACTCAATTACACAGGTGACCAAGATTCAGCCATTCCCGTTTATGATTTGTGAACGAACATATAAAATGTGTTATGGAAGTGCCAAAGGCGTGGGTGGAGTCTTTATGGCTTGAGAAATGAAACAGCGTTTGATTACTGAAGATTACATTTTTTTCCCTTTGTAAATCCACAAGTTGGCTTGCTCCACAGCCCTTACAATATGTTCTTTGGAAACAAAACAAGTTTTTTATATATTTTTTATTTATTCTCAAATGTTTTTTAAAGTTTGGAGATACCCTAAAACGCAATGTTATATTTACTACAAAAAGTGTGATAGCTGTCCTTTAACTTTCTTTTTATTTCATTGTTTTATTGAATTAATATCATCTCTTTTTTTTAATTTGACTCTAAAATATAGCTCATCCTTTTTTCGTTGTTGATGGAAGGGAAGAGTGGAGAATGTCTCTAGGAAAGAAACGACAAAAGTCATAGTTTTGCTTCCAGCTTTATTCAGACCAACTCCCATTCTATTGTTTATTCATTATTTATTCCTCACCCTCAAACAACCAAATCCTCTCAATTGTCTTGATCGCTATGAGTTGTTATACATTTATATAGCACTTATAATTACTTTTGTGTGGACGAGTCTACAATGCCTGGTATTAATAATAATTTTCATTTTACTTCAGTTAAGTGTTGACCAACAGTTAAAAGAACCTTTGATGGACGAACATTAAAATACAACATGAATAAAATGATAAATCCCTATTGGTTAGAACTGTTTATAGACAGAAACTGTGTAAAGTATCAATTTTTTAAAATTTATTTAATTACAACACAATAACAAAGGAAAATATCGAATAATTTCAGGTAAAAATTAAATCCGGTATTTGATGAAAGTGTTTCTTCTTAAATAACCCTTTAAACTTGAAACTTTTTTAGGAATCAGTAAATATAAATTTAACACCTCGGGGACGACAAAGAGTGATAAGTTTGTAGAAACTGATGATAGATAGTTTTTAATTTTGATATAAGCTAGATATAATATAAATGCCTACTATTTAAATATGAAATTATAACGATATTGAATGTTTGCTGATGTAATTGCCTCGGGATTGGAAGCCAATTATAACATTATTGATTGTTTTATGAAATAACTGGTATTTATAGCTCCATGATCGAGCGCCAATTATTATATTACGGTCACGCGTTGGGCGCCTATTATAATGGTATTGTAATGTTTGTTGTATAATTGGTTTTTATAGCTCCGTGATCGAGCGCCAATTATTATATTACGGTATTATTCACATATAATTGCCCCGCGATTGGGCGACAATTATGATGATATGGAATAATATTATATATAATTGGTATTTATAGCTCCTTGTTCGAGCGCCAATTATTGTGATATGGAATTTAATTGTAATATAAATACAACTGTTTATGTTGTACACTCTTTATTTAAATAATTATTTCTTCCTTTAGACTTTGTTTGAAATTAAACTATGTATTGTCTGTTATTACTTTTCACTTTATCATTGACACACATTTTCTATATTTACGTATAGTTTATCTATTTCATCGGCACTTTCTGTATGTTTACTCTGCCCTCTCTCTACGTCTACTCTCGCTAATCCAGCGGCACATTCTGTCTACGTCTACTCTTTTTCTGTGCATCTTCATACGCACATTTAGCTTATATGCGGACGTGTTCCTTGCTCCTTGGACCTCTCGTGACAGTGTCAAGAGTAACCAATCAGGTACGTCTCTGCGACAGGTGCTTTGAAGGCTAGTTTCCTATTGGATATAGGGAGCTAGTTTCTCTTGGTTGTTAAATACTGCGGAGCTATATTTTGAAAATAATAAACAAGTTTTTATGGTGAAATCCTTTTAGACTATTCTGCGAAAACGCGTGATTCTCCATGGATGAAGTATTAAAAGGGTAATTTACATACAATACTTTAAAGAAAATACCTTCATCCATGACTTTTTAAATATATGAGAGCAGTCCAAAAATCAATTACGTTACAAAATCTATAAATGATGCTATTTAATAATATTAAAGAAAAAATAACTGCTCAATATAATATCCTAGAGAAGATACGAGTAGTTTGAGACCTTAAAAAGTTTCGAACCTTTCCCTAACTATAATAAAATCAGTTAAGTAATGGTTGTTCTTTCATATATGAATCTTTTATAGCTCAGCTGTAAAGCATTGGGGCGTTAATCAAATGTCCGAGGCTCGATTATTGTGACCAGGTGTCATTTTTCAACTAATTTAAATTAAATTAAATTAAATTAAATTAAATAATCTTTTTTTTAACTCTCTCCAATCTGAGCATCAGTTAAGGTAGTAAAATTCCAAACAAAGTTAAAATGGTTTATTTTATATCCAACCAAGACTTATTTAAAATACAGCCAGCTTGAGTGAACGAAGAGTAATAAAAAATAATAAAGCCAAGTAATTTCATTAAGTAACATATGTGTACGCTATTTTAGTATCCCTATATTTTAAAACTTTTATTTTATGCGGAAGTAATTTACTTCTTAGGCTAGACTAACAGAACAGTTGTTTTCTTAAAAATGTTTGTGATTAATAATAACTAGTTATTAGTTATTAATTACTTTCGGAATTTATCTAAAATTTACATATCTCCTTTTTAGCGCTAAAATGATGAATAAATTTGTTTATTTCTTTTTATGGACAGAATTTTATTTTTGGCACCGCGCTTATTTTTGTTGGATTTTAATATTTTAAGCATAGCTTACATAATATGTCACAGCTTCAAAAAAATAATTTGAATATTATGCTACTCCATGTGAGAATAAATTACAATACATTCCTAAAAATAACCATCTGTCTCAGACTTTGCAAAGTCGGATACGCTAATAAAAATTTGCCGACCCTCAGAAACAGCCATCAGCTACGAAATAAATTGGACCAGCTTCGGTTGTTAAATGGTTTAGGGCATCGATTTCGCAATAGACCGGACTGCCAATAACGAGGAGATCGATGTTTGAATCACGGTTAGGTGTATTGAGGATTATTTTTACCAAATTGTTTCCCACTTTCCCTTTAAGCAAATGCGAGTACTCTTAGTATAATTCAACCTTAGATTTTCCTTAGCATATAATCTTACTTATTACATATGCGTATAAACATATCGGATAGTAATACGTGATTTTAGAGAAATATTACTAAAGATCTGCTGCTCACAATGAGAAACAACAAATTGACCATCAATGATCTGATGGCCTTGAAAAACAGAAGTAAACAATAAAATAGCGATAGAACCAAGTGATAAAACTTTAAAAAGTCAATAATATTCACTTAATAGGCCATGGTTGATATTTTTGAAGGAGTTGAGATGGATTAACTTCAATCATAAGGTTTTAAAGGAAGCTTAAAACTCAAATTTCTTTGTATTTCTTTGTAAAAACGTGATTTAGTTTTAAGAATAAACTCTCCAATATCCAATAATAGTTTAACTTAATTAATACCTGTGACAGGGTTGATGAAGTGGCATACACTCCTTGCTTTCATCAGAGAGATCCTGATCGAATTTGATTCAATTTCGTGCTGGAGGACAAATACATTAATGGTGGCGGCTTTAGATTGTAGTTTGCAGTGTGGCTTTGCTGATGCTGGTGTAATTTTTCTTGACTAATCTCGTCTCTTCAGTCTACCACCCTATTTTAATTCCTTAGTAATCCTTGTCATAAATATTATAATAAATAAATAAATACTACGATGCACCGCACAGATATTCTCTATCTTTTATCTTGATATTGAGACATTTACTATGACTGATTTTTCAAAAACTTTAAATATTTTTAAAAAAATGGCCCTAACGATTTGGTTCCAAATGGGTATTTAGAGAATGTTTGATATAGCAACCAACACTTTACGGTATATTCATTTTTGGTAAAACTAATTTATGGGTAGTTAACCAATGACTGATTTTTCAAGAACTGAAAATATTTTTAAAATTACCATAAAGATTTACTTCCAAATGGGATATCGTGGGTGTGTTTGACCTAAAAAAATAATTCTGTGTACTTTGCTTTGGGTAAAAAATCGAAAAAGGGTCTTTACTTAAGAGTGATTTTTGAAAATTCAAATTATTTTTAAAATTACTAAAGATTTACTTTGAAATGTACATCAGAGGAGTGTTTGACATTAACATGAAAATAAAGCTAGGTAAGTGTTTTGTGGAGGAAATCTGGTTTACTGGGGACTTTTTTTAAAAATTTGAATATTTAAAAAATGTATTTATAAATCTCGTCCAAAATTGGTATCCGGACACTAATTTGCACATCAATAATAATGTATATTAATTATTAATCTAAAATAAATAAATTAAAAAAAATACTTACAACAAATGATGTAAAATTTGAATGTTTTTAAAATTGTCCTTGAAGATTTAATTCAAAATATGAATCTGTTAAAAGCTTTTCATGATATGTAAGAAAAAAAATTATTTTAAAAATAACAATAATTTTATGGTAGTTTATGAATAATATATTTGAAAAAATTAGTTTATTATTTATATATACATGTTGATGTGTTTGTTTATAGGAGTAAAACTAGTTTAAGGGTAGTTTACTAAAACATATTTTTGAAAATATTTGGAAGCTATATAATAATATAAAATATGAGAAAGATTGTGAGATGGTGTCGTACCATTTATCTATGGAGCAAATTGGAATATAAAATTGTATGTTATGCTCTTTATTTCTGTAACAATTTATACTATTTCATTTACTTTCTTTGGTAGAAAGTATTGGTCAAAATGTATATTAATTAAATTCGATGGCCGCGTAGTCTAACGTGCTAATCTATTATTAGACTAGACTGCCGAAGACGGGGAGATCGGGGTTCGATCTCAGTTAGGTGCACTGAGGGTGATTTTTTCTAAATGGTTTTCTACTTTCCCTCCATGCAAATGCAGCTGCATTAGTACATAGGCCTGTAACCTAAACATGTATTAAAACTCAGTGCTAAAAATGAGTTTTTCATATCTTATCGAGTTTTTTAGTAAACGCTTCTTATATTAAGATAAAAAAGAAAATGCACCGTACCATTTACTTAAACTTTTGTTAAATGGTGTTATTTTAATGATTGTTTTTAATGAAGAAATTATGGTTGCTGCCTAGTGATGCGATGCCTGTTTCAAGCTGTGATAACTAATTAAATTACACGTAGTTGGTGGGGAAATAGGCTCTTAAGTTCATCGGCAGCAAGAAAACTAGAAATTTACTTCCCACACTCCTAATACCACATGATTTTACCAACATAACAATCAATAATGAGTGAGTTTTACTGTCACACAGTAGTATATCCATGCAAGTTATAAGGTAAAATAAATAAACTTCTTTAAGTTAATGGATAAATATGTAAGACTGTCGTCATACTTCATTTCAAATATTCCTAAATAAGGGACTGGAGTTTACAGATATTTAAATTAAATAATTAACTCTTTTAGAGTTGAGGCAGTGAAGTCTTTCTGTGTATTTTATATAAATGATACATAAAATGTATTGAATCAACTGTTGTGTACATCTGGGAAGGAATCGTGCCTCATCCTTTCGCTTTTTTACAAATACTTGACATGTTATGCATCCAATTGGTGCAGAAATATTATATTTCGAAATTTATTTAATGGTTTGTCACATTCAAATTAGTAAAAGTTTAAATGATTCAGTTAAAAAAAGTATTAAATTTCGGAAATATAAATCAATAAATTTAATATTTCATAACTTTTCAATTTAATATACTCTATCTTAAATGTATTTAGATTAAATCAAACATTTTAGCAAAATTTATAAATGTGATATGTCTTTCCCAATTTTAAAATAGTTTTCATATTTTCCAGAAATAAGAAATAATACGCATAAAATTCATGCTAAAAAAATACCTTCACTAAAGGTTAAAATAAAATTCAACACTTTATTTACAAATAGTTAATATAACATTTTTTATGTGTAGATCAAATATTTTACCATCACAAATATATGGATGATTAAAATTCACATTTAATTTGGCGATAAACATCTCAAATTATTAAGATTTATAATCTCACAAATAAATGAAATGATTAAACTCAAAAGAAGATAAAATGATTATGCTCACAAATACCTGAGTAAATTATATAAAATCACACATAAACAAAATAATCCAGTTTACAATTTAATATAATAATTACAATCACATAAGAATTAAGATCACTTTGTGTATAATGAGATAATTTCACAAATTGGTAAAATTAATATAGTTACAGATTAGTAAAGACAATAAGATCACAAATGTGTATGGAGATAATTTCACAAATTGGTAAAATGAATATAGTCACAGATTAGTAAAGACGATAATATCACAAATGTGTAAGGAGATAAAGTTCACAAATTATTAAAAAAATTACAATCACAAATGAGTATATAAATAAAGTTCACAAATTATCAAAGTGATTTAGTTCACAGAAGAGCAAAATGACAAAGTTCATAAATCAAAATTTTGGTATTAAAAATGTTTAATAATTTCACAGGAAAATTTCATAGGTGAGCCTAAAGAGTTATTTCAACATATTAAATCATTTCGAATATATTTTTAAAATTGTGAATAATTTAACATAAAAATTTAAAATAAACATAGTAATTTATATCTGGTTTTAATTTGAAATTTAGTTAAAGAAAAATAAACCTTTTTTTTTGTTTTATAATTATAAAATTTAGTATTTAAACATAAATAAAAATAGATTTTGAATCTTCTGCCAAATTAATCAATTATTTAAAAAATGTCAGAATCTAAGAAACGAATGAACCACCTGACCAAACGACCATATAATTTTTGATGCCAAGGAGGTTCTGGCCTCTCCTCCAACCAGTCAAAAAATGGCCCCACTTCCCAACAGCTAGTGTCCATCCACCACTCCATAATTTCATCTTTAGAAATAGACACATCAAAATTTTGGCTCTCATCATTTTCAAATCTGGCATACAAACATTTCTCCCGATCAACTATAATTTCGTTTTCTCTCTCTTTTTCCAAATTCTTGAAGAACTCTAATTCACAATATCTCACTATTTCACAAATTTCCTCCAAATCACCCTCTCTATGAAGTGTAAACCTTTTATACCTTGAGAATTCTCGGGGTGGCAACATGTACTTTGGGAAATTTACTAGGGGAGCATTCATTTCTCTTTCATTTTTTTCAGCCACCAGTCAATATATTCTTCTTTAGGTATAATTTCTTCGTACTCATACTTAATAATTTTTTTTCTTTGAATTCTTTTTTTCCTGGGATATTTTGGAAGAGATTTTGTATTTTTGTTTGATGTAACTCCAAAAATAAATGGTAACATAGCTCTTGAAATTTTGCCCACCCCCTTTTCAAAATATTGATCAAACGCATTAATTTTGTCCAAATCAGCTTTCATATGACTTTTTTCTAAATTTTGGAGATAAAAAGTTGTTCTAACTGGGTCTGGGCTTTGTTTGAAGCCCATCATGGTCACTTCCTGCCCTGTATAAGAAACATTACATTTTAGAAACCATTAAATTTGTTTAATACTACTCTAATAGAATGGATAAAAACCATATACCTTTGTTTTAACTCTGCAATGCTTTGTCATGTGTTCCTTTAGGCATATTCAGAAAATCTGTCATTATTTAAACTGATAAGTTAAAGCAGGGACAGATTTTCTGTAATATAATCCCTATCCAGGACACCTTTTTAAGTTTTATATTCATACTCGAGCCATATTCCTAAATTTACCCTAAGAAATATTTAAATAATCGCTTTACATTAAGTATTCACATGTTAAGAGATAGGCAAATTATTCATAGTTCAGTGTTTTAGCATCGGATACCTACATTTTCCTTTTAAACTGTCAATTAATTTTCTCTTACAACCAATTCACAATTTAATTCATTCATTCATTCATTTCATATCTTAGAGAAACTAGATCAACTAAAATAATTCCCTCAAGCACATCACGTGATTATCAACAAGAATGTTGAGATGGCTAGGGTTTTTACTTTATAAAAATAATAAATGAGTAGTGTTAATTTAAATAACACAAGTATATGATTTATTCTAAAACAAACTTATTGTGACTATCCTTATCACATTAACTATGTATAGTTTCAGAGAATAACGTGTGCTACATTTTTAATTTAAAAATTATGTATACCTTGCAGAATCTCAGTAGTTATTTCAGTAAGCTCAGTGATTATTTCAGTAATCTCAGTGATTATTTCAATAATCTCAGTAATTATTTCAGTAATCTCAGTAATTATTCTCGCGTCACTTCAATCAACTTGATCGCTTCTATCACACATAGAATATCATAATGGCTGTCTTATGTTGCCAGGAAACAGAATAATGCCTTCCCTTACATTGTAGTAGTTATTTCCTTGAATACTTATTATTTATTTTAGTGACATTGTTAGAACGCCCCTTTGGTCTAGAAGTCAGATATACTGGCTACAAATCCAGAAGTCCTGGGATCGATCTTCGGCAGTTCTATGGATTTTCTGTGAAGCAGTGTTTCTGGAATGGTCAAACTCAGCCGCATGAAAACAAATGTGGTGATACTTTAATAAACAAGTAGCATCTCTTGTCTACAAAACTGAGTTTAATGGCTTCGATGTACTGGCCTCCTGACAACCACTATCCGCGAATATTAGCACTATCATCACTAATGGTGGAGGCCGCTCAGCCGGTCTAACTCTACGGGCTCATGCCATAGTTTTTTTAGTTACTTTATTACTTACTGACTTTGACTCTATGGCATTAACTGTGACGTGCCGTGGAATGTTGACATGGCAAGCAGAGCTTTTTAAAACTGTAGAATGTGATATGTCCTCACCCTCTCAATTCCAATTCGACCAATCTCACATGTGAATTTATGTTCGTCGATACCCAATCTTTGAGTGTTATACTAAGCTTTGAGAACAATTGACAGGTACAGTTTAAACTAACTCTGCTTAACCTGGCAACATTCCACGTCACGCCACTGGCTACTAGGAAATCGAAAGTCCATTGCCACACTTATGCGCCAGCTATCCCTACATAGAGCTAGTACACAATATGACCAATTTGTGCGTTTTTGTCGTATTATTTCTCATAATAAAGAGAGTTTAAATTATGTGTGTATATTTAAATTAGAAATACACAAGATGGAGAATCATAGAAAAAGACTTCACTCATCGTTTTAAACTTTACGTTAATGTTTAACTATCAATATATAAAAACAAAATTTAAAATATATCTGTTATTGTAATGGTTAAATATAAATTACTGCAGAAATGTTAGATTATTCCAAAAATGTATATAGCTATATCATTAAATTTTGTCATTTTTACTTTCTCTCTATCTTACAGGTAGAGAAAATATGGTGATCCTCAAAAAAATCGAACTCGAGATTTTGATGAATCTTGACGTTTCATGACTCGAAAAAGTGGTTTTTGAATTTCCGTCTGTCTGTCTGTACCTCCAACTAGAACCTAAACTGTTTTACTGATTGAGCTAAAACTTGATATCTAGGGTTTTCATAGGGTTGCCCCGAGGGGTTTTTGGAATTGGATATCCACCCCTAAAATTAAGGGTAGTTTACTCAAGGGCAAAAAGAGAAAAAGTCGATTTTCTCAAAATCGGCTCTAACGATTTTGATTAAATTTCATTTATAAACATTAATAAATATTACAAACAAAATGGCTACTCTCAATATTTCGGCAAAATGGCTTTAAGGGCTCCGGTCTGATGCGTAAATTAACATTTTTTATAATAGCTCCGAAACTATTTGAGATATGAAATTACTTAGCATTACAAATATGTATATATATTTATAATACAAATATTTTATTCAAAACATATTTTTATAAAATCAATAACTTTCAATCTATACGCAATTATATATATTTTTTTAACTTTTTGGACATTAAAGTTTAAGTATTGCGACCGTAAAAAAAACTAACCTGAAATGTTGATGGGTGTCGACGTCTCATGACCTCCCGAACCCTAAAAAATAGTCTTTGCAATGCAACGCCGTTTGTCTGTGTGTCTATTAAAACTTAAAATTAAGAGTAGTTTTATAAAGGGCGAAAAGAGAAAAAATATGTTTTCTCAAAATCTGCTCAAACGATTTTGATTAAAATTCGTATCTAGGCGTTGATTAAGATTATAAATAAACTGGCTATTTTCATTTTCCTATGAAAATGATTTTTAGGGTACTTTACAGAAGCGTTAATTTCCGTATCTCCACAACTATTTGAGAAACTAAACAATTAAATATAAGTAATTAAATATAAGTAAGTATCTAAAAAAAGTATGTTATTTTTCCTTAAAACTCTTAGGAGAAAGGTTTGCACAGCAATGATCTATCTCCATTTTAGACTCAATAGTCAATATTTACATTTTTTATTGGTCAAAATGTATAAATGAATAATTAAATATCAATGCGATGACTTGAAGATGTGCAACACCTTATAAAATGTTAAAATTTTAACCAGAAATTGAAATTTTAATACGAAGTGTTGACCCTTGTGGACCCAATATTAATCTTTTCTTATAACTTTTAGGATTCCTTTGATTTCTTTCTACTTCCCTCCATTCATCTCTAGTAATATAATTTTCATAAATTGGAACATGTAAAGCAGATCCGAGTTTCCAAGCTGTCAGAAAATGGTTCAAATACCATTTTATTAAGGTCTTTAAAACATTAAACTGTTTGAAATGCTCTTAGGTGGACAAAGATGCGCCTCTTTTCTCATTGATTCTATATCATTGTATATTATTTTATGCGTGTTCTTATGTGGAGTGGTGATGATACAATGTACATTATTCCGTTCAGAAATCTTACGAGTTTATAGAAAGAGAGAGAAAGTCTGTGCGGTGCGCCGTACCATTTATTTTAGGTTGAAAGAACATCACTTGATTAGCAAACTAATGACACAGGAACAGAATAAAATATCTTCAGATTTGATTAACTTTTACAGTACTTTACGATATCTTGAAAAGAACTACGATTTTTCTTAGGAAAATATATTTAGTAAGCTGGAACCATTAAGTTTGTTGAACTCAATCCAATTTAGTGACTTAGTATCGATTGGCCAATCAAATTATTTAGTGTCTGAGCTGAGTATGGATTCTATGTGTAAGTCTTTCAACGGATAGGCCTACAATTAAAGCTATAATAGCGCAAGCTGATATAAAGAAAACAAACGTTAGTGAGCGATGGGTAGCATTTTTTGACAAAGTAAATCCCTCCATAGTACGAAATTTGCATCGTGTGGTTACATTTGTGCTTAGAATTCCAGCATCCAATGCTTCAGTGGAGCGTTTATTTTCCTTAGTGAGTAGCAAGTGGACACAATGGCGAAACAGATGTTCTATAGAACTGATATGCAGTGAATTACAAATGATTGTAAACTACAGTTATTCTTGTCAGGAGTTTTATAAAAACATTAAAAATAACACAAAATTCTTGAAAGACATGTTATCATCTAGTAAAAAGTACGACTTTCTGCAAAAGAAGTAACAAGAACCTGTTATCTGTGGTGGCGGGTGGATCATTGAGAAAAATTATTTAACAACATTTATAGGTACCTAAGAAAAATTATTATTATTATTATTATTATTATTATTATTATTATTATTATATTATTATTATTAGCACCGCGTCTTACTACCCTTTCGGGTTATACGCGCTTACGCTAATGCGTAATGGTAGGGTGATTGTGAGATGAAATGGAGGACCTACAGTTTAACGTGGGATCCGAACCACGGTGGAGGCCTGGCATTCCACACATTCACAAGTTGTGATTAATACACGTCTTGTCAGAGGTGAAGAAAGGGTTTGGCAATCAGATGAATTCGTGCCGGGACCGAGGATTGAACCCCGGACCCCCAGCACAGAAGTCTGATACCTTACCCCTAGACCGCCAGGTCATCAACTTTTTATTAAACTATTCCTTTCTTTCATTTATGAAACTTCCAATATACACAGTGATGCTATGTATGTAGTATAGAATTATTAAAAATTCAATTAAGATTTTAATAGAATTTTTATTTTTTTACGTTTTATATTTTTATTTAGGAAGTGTCACTTTTTAGTTAAAAAGTGCCACCCCGTCTGGCATGTAAAAGTTCCGGTTATTCAAATATAATCATCAAAGCCTTAAAACAACGTCTATTTTCTCTTTTTTAAAGGCTTTTTTTAATTAGGGGGCACCTATAGGGGATGCCCCCTACCCCGTCCTGGGGGCTATGCCACTCAGAACCCCCGCTATGACGTCTACACAGTATATTGTGAGAAAAATTTCAGTTTTATAAATTGTCCCATATTTCAATAAATAATATTTGACAACCCTAAGCCACACCCACCCTTTCAAATGGCTGCCACAGCATATATTAGTTTTTGATATTTTTTATTTTAATTAAAAACTCATGATAATTTAACACTGAAAAGAGTTTTTATTTAAATTAATATATATTGTCATAATATAAAACACAACCAGGTATTGAAGAAAAACCTTAGGTTTACAATGAAATTTCCCAGCACAGATTTATCTGATTTCCAAACCCTTCCTTCACCTCTGACAAGACGTGTATTAATCACAATTTGTGAATGTGTGGAAAGCCAGGCCTCCACCGTGGTTCGGATCCCACGTTAAATTGTATGTCCTACATTTCATCTCACAATTACCCTACCATTACACATTAGCGTAAGTGCTTACTGAACGGGTAGTAAGACGCGGTGGTAATAATAATAATAATAATAATAATAATAATAATAATAATAATAATAATAATAATAATAATACAACATTGAAATTGGGTCTAAGGAGCATTATTTTTTTATAATGCCATATTAGAATATTGTTACACGTTAAAATTATGTTTTTAAACTAGAAATAGTTCTTAAAAACTAAATATATAAAATGTTCTTAAAATTATTATTTTTTGTTCTCATTTAGGCTACTTGTATCTTGCATTAAATTTAAGACACACACAGGAAGTAAAACGTGAACTTTAAGGAAATATGACAGCATTCACCCAGCGAGATTAATAAGAATATATTAATGTAAAACTAAGTAAACTACCCACAGACGAACCGTAAATATATAAGCTCTGAAGCGACAAGAAAAAAAAAAGTAACAGGAATTTATAATAAAAACCGGCATTCACAATGTTATTAAAAAGTAGGAGGAGAAGTCTAGTCGGTAGTGGTACCGAAGGCCATGGTCAAGGTTTCAGATCTTCTAGAGGGCTTAACAACAGCCAACTTCATGTCTCTCTACATGACCACACCTCTGCCCCGGGCCCTGACCACTAACAAACATGCATGTCGCGAGACCTAGACTAGTTCATGGTCTTCAGTAGTGACAGGATCAAACGTTGGAGGGGTCTGGCTGGTCTCACCTGGATGTTGCCAAGAGGAATCCCCCTCATACGCCATTAAATAAATGGTCTGAAACAACCATATTTCTTTCTCAAATAGTCTATTATAGTTTGGGGCAAAATTTTCAAAAATCAGATATCAGTAAACTACCCCTTAGTAAGCTTTCCTTAGAAATTTTCCAAAAATCAATTACGGGTCCTAATAAACTACCCCTTAGCAAGTTTTCCTCAGAAAAAACAAACTTGTTAACTAGACGAAGCACTCTTAATGTATAAATTTTAAACAAAGTTGTTATAAATTAAAAAGTTATAAATTATTTTTTAATTATTTTCTTTAAAAAAGATCAACATAGATATTTCTATCTATCATGGCAAAAAAAAACCAAATGCACATTAAAAAACTAAAGGGATATTAAAAAAATATGTTGTCAATAAATTAACTACCCCTTTGTAAGTTTTCCTCTGAAAAACAAATATTATATTGCCAACCAAACGAAGCACTCTTCATAGAAAAAATTAAAAGTTTCAAAAATCAGGATTTATTTAAATATCCTCAAATAATTTTGTTTTAGAAAAATGACATACTTTTTATTTATCATGTAAAACACTCACCAGATACCGATTAAAAAAATAAAAACATTCCTGAAAAAAAATTAAAAAAAAATAATTTGTCAATAAATTACTCAAATGGATATAGCCCCGAAAACAGTGTAGATTATTCGTCTTGTCCAAAACTCCATAGATATCCACTCTTCATCAAAATTGCTAGGGTCATTTTTGAACATTTTTCAAAAAAACAGTAAGCTACCCTCAGATAGAATCAAAATTTAAAAAATACCTTGAGGTATGTACGACTATACAACACCTAAATATTAAGCTTGAACAAAATTTGCTAAAATCATTTCATCTGTAGTGTCAGAACAGAACTTAAGGCTCACACTTTTGGGTTCTAGGAAACATAAAACGTCAAGATTCATAATATTCTTGAATTCTCAAATGGTCATGAATACAATATTTTCTCTTTGTGAATTTGCAAAAAGCTTGTTTGGTTTTGTACTTATGTATATTTATCTACGCTTGAGGGACCCATAATTTCAGCAACATGAGAGTAAAACACCTGTTATTTTCTATTTACATTGCATAATATGTTTTTACACAATATCACTTGTTTTTAAATGGATTTTGAACTTATTTGGAAACGTGTACATATTTTTATTTCAAAGACGAATACAACAAACCATGGCTGTGGGGGTTTCAAAATTGTAAGTGACATGATGTTAAGACTTACCATTAAACCCTAAGAAATAAGAACATTGTTATTTGATACAGTAGTGGTGGAACTTCATTTTTTTAAGATGGGTTGGTGGGAGGGGGAGGTAGCATGTAACAAGTTTTTAGGGACTTTCTACCTTCCTCTCTCTCAATTAATGTTAATACATTGGATGCTCCTAGAATCCATTTATATAGATCCTTGTTTGGAGAGTTTTTGAGAATTATACTCTTTTAACAGCTATTTAGAATAGAGCTTCCCCCCAAAAATTTTGAAATTTGGATACTCCTAGAGGCTATTTGGAATAGTTCTCCTTCGGCAAATTTTTGAACATGTTGATGCTTCTAGAAACTATTTAAAGTGGTCAGCATCCATAATTATTTTTTTATTTGAAATGCCCTATAATAATAATAATAATAATATTTAGCACCGCGTCTTACTACCCGTTCGGGTTATACGCTTAAGTACTAATTACTCTAATGGATTAGGAATTAGGAAGGTTGAACTTAAAGGAAGTGAACCCGCATTTGCGTGGAGGGAGAGTGGAAAACCATTTAGGAAAAACCACCCCCAGTTCACCCGACCGAGATTCGAACCTCGATCTCCCCGTCCTCGGCGGTCGAGCTCAACACGACTAGCGCGTTAGCCAACTACGCCACCGAGGCGGGTGAAATGCCCTAGAAGAAATTTAGAGTGTTATTTGCATGCTTTTTTAAAAATAATATATATATACCTCTAAAAGATATTTGAAGTGGTCTTAAACCAACATATATTTAAAATTGGATGTCCTTAGGAGCTATTTGGAGCGGTCCTGGCCTGGATTTTTTTTTACCTAGATGCCTTTAGAAACTATTAAAAGTGTTCTTCCCCAAACACATTTTTGAAAAGTGAATGCTTTTAGAAACTAATTAAAGTGGTCCGCGCTTGGATTAAAAAAAAAAAGATGTATATAGAAGCTAATTGTAGTGCCTCCCTAAAGGTATTTATTTAAAAATCGGATACCCTAGAGGCCATATAGTGTGATATTCGCCTGGCAATTTTTTGAAAATTGAATGCTTCTATAAGCTATTTGGAGTGGTCCCTCCCTAATATTTTCTTGAACAGTGAATGCCTCTAATTAAAGTTTAATACAAGGCCAATTTTAAGATTTATATTAAAAACTTTGGATTTTTTTTCGGGGGGAGGAGTAGGGTAGATGTTGAAACTCATAGCCCCCCTCCCTACGCCCATGCAACAAATTACCCAAAAGCCCTAACAACACAATCCGGAAACATTTCAAAAAAGAGTAGAGTGAATAAATGAAACAGGTGCCCCAAACCAATGTCTTTGTTTGGTTTGACCAAAGGCCAAGTACACATGTGACCAGCATAACGTAGAGTTTCTGATCTGCTCTAATATGTTAAGATCAATATCAAGGTCTTGAGTACCACGAATGATCCGAGGTCAGCTGGTAGGACGCCTGGTCATACCCGGACACACAACTAGTAACGCATGCGTCACTCAACACCCACAACACGTCACAGTCACACCCCTCTTCTGGGACAGCAGACATACAACTTGTCAATGTGTCTCACACCTGTGGGCACTAGGGACTCTGATTTTTACCGGCTTTCTGGGAGTTCAGAAGAGCTTTATGGTATTTCCCAGGACCTGGGAATTTTCTAATTCTTTTTTTCATCTAATTAAAATTAATTAAGATGAAGAATATGATAAATTTTACGATTAAAAACACGATTTACTTAATTATATATAACTTTTATTCCAAAATATACTAGAATAAAAACTCTTTTATTGATTTATTTAGAAAAATCATATTTTAATTTTTAAATTTTGCTTAGCTTTATAATCTTGCAAAATTATTTTAACTTTTGTTGTTGTGATAAAATAACTTTACAGGAAAATTAACCAACTGGTAGTTGTATCTGAAAAACTGTTACGAACGATTGTTACAAAATTATAAATGATACCTCTCGACGCTATCTTGACTCATCCGTCGGCCAGACAAAATCAAATCAAAGTGAGAAAAGAGGTGCCTTTCGTAAATCTATTTAACTATAAAATTTTATTATTAAAAATTATTTTCAAAATTTCCTGGGTCCCATTCAATTTTTTTCCTGGACTCTATGTACAAAATTTTCAAAATATTTCCGGAAATTTCATTCCCTGGGATATCCGAACCAGAGACCTTAGTATGTACTCTGACAAACGTGTCGGTCTCGTCGTGGTCTGGTTCCCCCAGTGATGAGGTAGACAGGGTTCGTGTCCCGGCCAGGTATATTCAGGTGGTAGACACTTTAATAATTTCCCATTTTTCCTCACAATGCGAATATAAGTACACTTACTTTAGATAGTACTTTTCTCATGTGTTCATTATCGGCGGAAACATGCAGATAGCCTGTGGGGTATTTATAGCTCGTATGTCTATAACTATACGTTTGTCGGACACGTCACCTAACATTGTTTGCCATTATAATCATCATCAACATCATCATCATCATCATCATCAACTATTTTAAGCGTGAGGCCGAGTCAATTTAATAGAAACCACCATCTTCCTCTATCCTTCCAACATTCTTTCTCCCTTACTCTCGTTCATTATTCTTCTCACACTTGCTGTTATCAGTCTTTTTCCTACATACTTCATTTTATTTGGCGTCCTTTCCTTCTCCGTCCTCATTACATGCCAATACCATCTCAGTCTTGCTTCCTCTACTAATCTCATGTACTCCCTGTACTACCACTCTTTCCCGGATAACTTCATTCCTAATCTTGTTTCCCCTCGTGACAGCCAACATGCTCCTCACAAACTTCATTACAATGCCCTCCACTTTCCTAGTCTCTTTTACATTCAATGTCCATGTGGCAATGGGTACAAAGTACGCCCTATACCCACCTATGCCATCTAAGGCTCTATAAATGGACACTTCACTGTATATTTATTCCTTTTTATTAATTATTCTTAATTAATATTGCTCTAAATTACGTCTTTCAGCATTTATATTTTGGGACATCCGATTTTAAAGTGAAAATAAACCCAAACGCATCTTGCGACATAAAACACACAGGGAAGTTTTTATTATCTAGATTTAAATAATCTATAGATAGAAACAGCGGTAGAGGGAGCTAAGCCCTTTATGTGTAGGTTGAGGGTGATTGAGAAAACAAATTTATAAGGATCTTGGCCTTCCAAGACAAAGGAAGAGCTGGGGGCCTTTCTCTGGATAACGTTTTGAAATTTGGATGTCTCTAGAAGCTTTATTTTTTATTTATTAGCACCGTGTCTCACTACCGAGTAGAGCTCTACGCATAGGTACTAATTACGCTGATGTGTTAGGGATGAGTAAGGTTGAATTTAGAGGAATTGTACCTGCATTTACGTAGAGAGAGAGAGTAAAACCAGTTAGGGGAAACCACCCTCAGTACACCCGACGGTGATTCAAACCCCGATCTCCCCGTCACCAGCAAACCTGAATAGATGAGCCCGGAATTTATTCCGCGTGACCAGCGATGCGGTTCACTCACTACAAACTTGTCATGTAAGTCACCTTGTCACACTGTTGAAAGAGTCAGGCTAAGAGAATAAGAGTTCACAAGGCGTTATTCAATTAATGTATATTTACTTTCTCGTGCCTCTCGTAGAGAGAAACTATTGTAATCGTAAGATGGATGTCGAAGTTGCATAAACCAGAAAAAGTAGTTTTCGTGACGAAGTCTATCTGTCCACTTCTAGGCCGAGAGCCGAAACCATTTTATTGATTGGGCTAAAACTTAGTAGCTTTCTAGGGGTTTCATAAGGCTACCCCAAGGAGTTTTTGAATTATATATCTAACCCTAAAAATTAAGGGTAGTTTATTTGAGAGCGAATAGAGACACATTTTTTTTTTTCAAATCGGCTCAACCGCATCTCATTTTCCCATGAAAATCATTTTGAGGGTACTTTAAATCGGGGGATACATCCAATTTTGATATTATCTCTTCCACCCTTTGATATTTGAAATTACTTATCATTACCAAGTTGTAGGACTATTAAAAGCAAAAAAAACCTTCATTTGAAATATATTTGTATAAAACCAATAGTTTCCAAACAAATATTTATTTTTAAATTGAAGTCTGGGAACTGGTGGAGCAAGATTTTCCTCTTTTCTCAATGTTTCTGTAACAGTGTATATTATTTTATTTATGCTCTTTGTTGGAATGGAGTGCTCTCTTCCACTATGTTTCTTTAACAATGTATATTATTTCTTTTCACATAGGCCTAGCTTACGAATTTTAAATAAATGTCTTGATGCTTAGGTAAGAGAAGCTAGAAAGTCTGTTTGGTTCCATTTATTTTCTCTCTGATCCTCATTACCATTTGGGTTGTACCATGGCCATCTTTAGTAACGGGCCGTGATTATAGGCTACGCATATTTATTTTATATGATAGTTATTTTAAAAGGGGCTTTACCTGTGGATTTATAGAGTACAACGGCCGACTAAGTTCAAGTAGTTTGATGTCTTCTATAAACCCCAAGTAAAGCACAATTTAAAATAAATATGCATTTTAGATTAGCACTAGCGTGATTTAGTTCCTCGTTAGAGAAACAGTGGCTCACGAGTCGCACACCGACACCGGTAGATATGAGGTATTTTAGGAAAGCATGTGAAAATTGCTACTATTTTTTTTGCTGAGAATATTTAAAATCAACTTTTAGTCAAGTTTAATTACCTATGGTTCACTCGTGGGTTGAACTTGAGTTTTATACGTGGGGAAGTCACAGCAACCCTATACACTTTAACTGCCTGTTTGTGGCATTTGGTATTTATTATTTGTTGGTTTTTTCATGGTAAAAATGAAAGTGGGAATCGTAATGTGACGACGAAAATATATGAAGGTAGATTGTGTGGATCAAACGTGAACGTAAGACATG